>JAVIAB010000001.1:32647213-33247213 GCA_032433765.1 Megaustenia siamemsis | reverse complement strand
GGGGGATTGATTCTGATGTTCATATTACTTCAAACTGCGAACCTTTGTATAAAGAGTTTCTTGTTACTAATTAGTACAATATAGTGTAGTATGGCATAGTATGGTATGGTATGGTATGGTATGGTATGATATGGCATGGTATAGTATGGTATGGCATGGTATAGCATGGCATGGTATGGTATAGTTTGGTATGGAATGGTATGGCATGGTAAGGTATGGCATGGTATGGCATAGTATGGTATGGTATAGTATAGTATAGAATAGTATAGTATAAAATAGTATAGTATAAAATAGTATAGTATAGTATAGTATAGTATAGTATAGTATAGTATAGTATAGTATAGTATAGTATAGTATAGTATAGTGTAGTATAGTATAGTATTGTATAGTATAGTGTAGTGTAGTGTAGTATTGTATAGTGTAGTGTAGTGTAGTGTAGTGTAGTATAGTATTGTATAGTATAGTATAGTATAGTATGGTATGGTATGGTATGGTATGGTATGGTATGGTATGGTATGGTATGGCATGGCATGGCATGGCATGGCATGGCATGGCATGGCATGGCATGGCATGGCATGGCATGGTATGGCATGGTATGGTATGGTATTATCAGGAATCTCTTTAGTGTAGTATAGTATAGTATAGTATAGTATAGTATAGTATAGTATAGTATAGTATAGTATAGTATAGTATAGTATAGTATAGTATAGTATAGTATAGTATAGTATAGTATAGTATAGTATAGTATAGTATAGTATAGTATGGTATGGTATGGTATGACATGGTATGGCACGGTTTGGCATGGTATGGCATGGTATGGTATGGTATAGCATGGTATGGTATGGTATGGTATAGTATGGCATGGTATGGCATGGTATAGTATGGCATGGTATGGCATGGTATGATATGGTATGCTATAGCATGGTATGGTATGGTATGGTATAGTATGGCATGGTATGGCATGGTATGATATGGTATGGTATTATCAGGAATCTCTTTATAAAGAGCTTCGCAGCAGGAGATATTCAAGAGGGACCCGTCGTGCAAGCGCTTCGGCCCTTTACATTCGTGACGTAGTGTAGTGTAGTGTAGTGTAGTGTAGTGTAGTGTAGTGTAGTGTAGTGTAGTGTAGTGTAGTGTAGTGTAGCGTAGTGTAGTGTAGTGTAAAAATATAATATACTTTAATATAACAATGTAAGTTATAGAACTGAAATGTGTAGTAAACCAATTCGTCTCCCAATGTCAATATACAGCAAAAATGAACATTAACAGGCTACAATGTTGAATGCAAAATACATTAGAGGTTTTACGTGTCAGTTATGGGAATATTTATGGCTTAAAACACTAGATCTTGATGCAGCGTTGTATAGCCAATTCAATGAGAGGGTAGAAGTGTATTATATCAATTATCGTCTATGCAAGGACGGCTGGGTGTTTGGCTTCGCTAGTTTAGTTAGTATGTATTTTCACTTGCCTCAAAATATTAAACTAAAGTTATTTTATTGTTAACTAGACGAAACTGAACCGAGTGAGTTACATCAGGTGAGTGTTGTTCAGTTAAATGCAGATTCGATATCCTCCACAGTCTCAGTTTGAACGTAGAAGCATCGTTCGAACTCCGGATCGGCTTTTTTTAGAATTTAACGTTCGAATTCTGCAATATATATATATATATATATATATACATATTTATTTACTTGCGTGTCTATAGGACGATAGAGCAGTTAAAGACATCTACCCTAAGAGATGTTTTGTAATGCATCATCAAAGTTCTTTGACTTTGTAATTTAATTAATTTCCTGGTCAACCGTTGCAAATGTCCCCTAGCTCTGGTTCACACTCTACTTTTCTGTGTTCGCTATCCTCTACCAAAGTGTTATGTTCAGCCCCTCTTTCGCCTTCACTGAATGTAACTTTATCATTTAATGAAGTTAAGTTGATGAATGCAACTAGAATTCCATATAAGTGTACATATGCATGAAAAGTGTTCCTTGTTGCAGTTTCCTCATATTCCAAGTCCGGCTTGTTGCAGGAGCTACTGAGTTAAGTGTTCTGTGCACACCGTGAGCTGTGTGTCTCATCCGTTTTGATCATATTTCAATATTCCAATTGTTTACGATGAATGATGATATCGAATGACAGGGAACAGTTGGCTGTGTTCACTTTCTGCGCGGTTTCGCCGTATGTCTTTTGGCGTGTGCTGAGACTGCTACGATGGGGAAACAGTTACCTATCTTTGTTTGGGAGATGAGATTCGGATGATTACGCTGGCACGGGTGGTTGAGCAATTATGGATTTTAATTCGTTTGCAGTGATACCGAGGCCTTCCATAAACAAATAACCAAATAACCAAATACGTGTACAAGAGACAAAATGGAATTAATGAGACAAACGTGTACATATATATGGGTTTATATAAACTAAAAAGTCCTTAACTTCTCGTGGCACATAAAGAATATGGTGTTTTACTGCTTACATTGTTTTTTTTTTATTTACATATTTTAGGGTCTTCTTTTTCTACCTATCAGCTCCCTGTGGAGCATAGGTCAACAAATACTTTGCAAACCGTTCTGTTTCTTGCCATTCTATTAGGATTATTTTATGTTTTCCGGGAGCTTCGGTCGCTGAGTGGTTAGTGTGCTCGCTTCCTGACCAGAAGGGCCCAGGTTCGGTCCACAGCAGTGGTGGATTTTTTTTCTCCGACTGACAAGGCTCCGGGGTTTACCCAGCCTCTAAAAATGGGTACGAAAGATTTTCTGGAAAGTAAAGGCGGCCTGGCGTGATACCGACAACATCACCCAAAAATGTGCCGTGGTCATAGAAAAAAATGGTCACTAACACCATATTCCCGTTACGCCTAGCAAGGCGTGGAGGGAACCTTTACATGTCTTCCCCAACATCTTCATCTCTGCTTCCATCTGTCTTATCCTAGAATATTTTGGTCTTCCTCTTTGTCTTTTTCCTTGGGGATTCGAAAAAAACGGCCTATTGTGTAATACTCTGAGTTGACTTCCGCAATCTGTGTCCAATGTGTGTCCCAGCGCCATCGTTATATCTCTTTATCCACTGGTATTTGACAGGTAGTAAAAAGTAAAGTACCCACGTCACGCCAAGTGGCGCATAGGGAAATATGGTGTTAGTGACCCTATATTTTACAGCCTTTCAGCACATAATTTTTTGGGTAATATGGTCGGTATTACGCCCGTGCCGCTTTACTTTCCCAGAAAAAAATCCGGTACTCATTTAAGGCTGGGTGAACCCGGAAGCCGTCGGTTGGGATCGAACCCTACCCCTTGTCCTTTGTAGTCCAGTTCACTAACCACTGAGCTATCGCGGCTCCCTATTTGACAGGTACTTTTCCATAATGTTAGTGATTTTGTTATGCCATTTCCATTCTTTTATTCTGCTCAAGCATCCATTAATGAAGGTCTGTATCTTCATTGTTGTAAATATTACTGAGTAGTGCGGTCATAATTAAATTCGTGTTTTAAATGTTTCCCATAAAACATACCACTGGTGTCCATTCAACTTCTTAAAACTCTTACTTTGGAGAGAATAATTTTATTTAAAATTGTGAAGTACCTAACTGAAATAAAAAGTTTGCATATACAGTAGTCCTCAAATGAAAGCGATGTTTAGCTTAGTCGACGTGTCATCTTCATTGATTGTAGGACAAAGTCTAAAGTGCACAGACCTCATTCCGAAGTTTAGTTGACAGATTATCTTCATTAAACTTTTCTTGTAAACTATTTTTATGGCATTATCTCACTTCTGGGGAATGCGGTGCATGGGGGTAGAAGAGCAGATAGGCCTATGCGGGTTCAAACCTCAAGATCAAACGCTTCTTTTCTCGATCATCTTCATGACGTATATTCGACGTGCAGCGAGACACAGGTAATGTGTTGGCTTACAATGCTTATTTGGCTTCATTCGCATCGTTCCTGTTTGACAACACTCCCCCCTTTTTTTTCCACCTGGACATGACACTTGTGTAATCTTCCATTGATGCAGATTCAGAAACTGGATCTACGAATAAATGTAACAATCAAATTAAAGTGATTATATGATCATACTGTTATCAAGGCATAACGATATAGGACATAAACAGTGCTTTCATTTAAAACATTGCAATTTACCAGAGCTATATCATCCCAGGAGACTGTAGAAATATGGTTTTACAGAAGAATATTGAGAATAACATGGACAGCTAAGAAGAGTAATAAAAACATTCTGAAAGAGGCCAACGCAAAAAGAGAAATAATTTCCAATATTAGGAAGAAACAATCATCACTTTTTTGGCCATGTAATGAGAAGAGAACAGCTGGAATATATTGTAACAACTGGGAAAATTGAGGGACGAAGAGACAGAGGGAAGCAAAGAGAAAAGATACTAGACAGCTTAAGAGAATGGCTTGGCAGAAGGTCAACAACAGAAATTATAAATAACTCGAGATCGAAATTTGTGGAGAGACAAGATCACTTACACCAACAGGCATGGTACTTGATGATGATATCATCCCATCTCATTAAGCGTTAACTCTGTAATAAACAAGGCCTCTGGAGCCACTGTCACCTGCCACGCATGTCGTAAAGCCACTGTAACCTGCCACGCATGTCGTAAAGCCACTGTCACCTGCCATACATGTCGTAAAGCCACTGTCACCTGCCATACATGTCGTAGAGCCACTGTCACCTGCCACGCATGTCGTAAAGCCACTGTCACCAGCCATACATGTCGTAGAGCCACTGTCACCTGCCATACATGTCGTAAAGCCACTGTCACCTGCCATACATGTCGTAAAGCCAATGTCACCTGCCATGCATGTCGTAAAGCTACTGTCACCTGCCATACATGTCGTAAAGCCACTGTCACCTGCCATGCATGTCGTAAAGCCACTGTCACCTGCCACGCATGTCGTAAAGCCACTGTCATCTGCCACGCAAGTCGTATAGCCACTGTCACCTGCCATGCAAGTCGTATAGCCACTGTCACCTGCCATGCAAGTCGTAAAGCCACTGTCACCTGCCCATGCACTGTCACCTGCCATGCAGTAGTCACTGTCACCTGCCATGCATGTCGTATAGCCACTGTCACCTGCCATGCATGTCGTAAAGCCACTGTCACCTGCCATGCATGTCGTAAACTGCCACCTGCCACCTGCCATGCATGTCGTATAGCCACTGTCACCTGCCATGCATGTCGTAAAGCCACTGTCACCTGCCATGCATGTCGTATAGCCACTGTCACCTGCCATACATGTCGTAAAGCCACTGTCACCTGCCATGCATGTCGTATAGCCACTGTCACCTGCCATGCATGTCGTATAGCCACTGTCATCTGCCATGCATGTCGTTTAGCCACTGTCACCTGCCATACATGTCGTATAGCCACTGTCACCTGCCATACATGTCGTAAAGCCACTGTTACCTGCCATACATGTCGTAGAGCCACTGTCACCTGCCATACATGTCGTATAGCCACTGTCACCTGCATACATGTCGTAAAGCCACTGTTAACTGCCATACATGTCGTAGAGCCACTGTCACCTGCCATACATGTCGTATAGCCACTGTCACCTGATGTCAGCCACTGTCCATACATGTCGTATAGCCACTGTCACCTGCCATACATGTCGTATAGCCACTGTCACCTGCGATACATGTCGTATAGCCACTGTCACCTGCCATACATGTCGTATAGCCACTGTCACCTGCCATACATGTCGTATAGCCACTGTCACCTGCCATACATGTCGTATAGCCACTGTCACCTGCCATACATGTCGTATAGCCACTGTCACCTGCCATACATGTCGTATAGCCATTGTCACCTGCCATACATGTCGTATAGCCACTGTCACCTGCGATACATGTCGTATAGCCACTGTCACCTGCGATACATGTTGTATAGCCACTGTCACCTGCGATACATGTCGTATAGCCACTGTCACCTGCCATACATGTCGTATAGCCACTGTTACCTGCGATACATGTCGTATAGCCACTGTCACCTGCCATACATGTCGTAAAAGGATACTGTGGAGGTTGAGTACAAGATCTTCGCCGCTGCTACGGAGTTCGTGCATCTGTCCTGAAGTCATCTTCAGTTCTTCTGATAGTGTGACCGTTATGGAATAAATATAATCTGTTGACTAGACTACACTAGTTCACTAACTACACACTGTTCAACCGCAGCTCCGATCACGTGATTAAACCTTGAAAATAACGAACACATTCTACAGCACACAAATCTACAGGATGGCAGACAGAGACTTTATGACGTACAAAAACATCACTAACGACTCCCAAAATATGTGTCAGTGCTAACATTTGTCAATGATTAACGGCACATTTATAGAAGATGTGGTCGGTTATCCGCCAGGTTGCCGCACTTTACTACAAAGGGCCGATACTCAAATAAAGCTGGGTGAACCTAAGACTAGTTGTCGGGACTGAGTACTACCTTTTGTCCTTAATAGTTCAGTTCACTATCCACTGAGTACTGCATCTCCACAACTATTTTTGATGACATATTTGATATTCTATACTTTCTTCTTTCCTTCCAGTTCTTCACTTTCTCTGAAACAAAAAGAAAATAGGAATCGATCTAGATTTCTCTGACACCCTTCCAGGTATTGAGAGCAATGAGAAGTTCTAGTCCACGCGGTGTCTGACACTCTTCCAGGTATTGAGGACAAAGAGAAGTTCTAGTCCACGCGGTGTCTGACACTCTTCCGGGTATTGTGGACAATGAGAAGTCCTAGTCCACGCAGTGTCTGACATCCTTCCAGGTATTATGGACAAAGAGAAGTTCTAGTTCACGCGGTGTCTGACACTCTTCCATGTATTGTGGACAAAGAGAAGTTCTAGTTCACGCAGTGTCTGACACTCTTCTAGGTATTGTGGACAAAGAGAAGTTCTAGTTCACGCGGTGTCTGACACTCTTCCATGTATTGTGGACAAAGAGAAGTTCTAGTTCACTCGGTGTCTGACACTCTTCCAGGTATTGTGGACAAAGAGAAGTTCTAGTTCACGCAGTGTCTGACACTCTTCCAGTTATTGTGGACAAAGAGAAGTTCTAGTTCACGCGGTGTCTGACACTCTTCCAGTTATTGTGGACAAAGAGAAGTTCTAGTTCACGCAGTGTCTGACACTCTTCCAGTTATTGTGGACAAAGAGAAGTTCTAGTTCACGCGGTGTCTGACACTCTTACAGGTATTGTGGACAATGAGAAGTTCTAGTTCACGCAGTGTCTGACACTCTTCCAGTTATTGTGGACAAAGAGAAGTTCTAGTTCACGCGGTGTCTGACACTCTTACAGGTATTGTGGACAAAGAGAAGTTCTAGTCCACGCAGTGTCTGACACTCTTCTAGATATTGTGGACAATGAGAAGTTCTAGCCCACGCAGTGTCTGACACTCTTCCAGGTATTGTGGACAATGAGAAGTTCTAGCCCACGCAGTGTCTGACACTCTTCTAGATATTGTGGACAATGAGAAGTTCTAGCCCACGCAGTGTCTGACACTCTTCCAGGTATTGTGGACAATGAGAAGTTCTATCCCACGCAGTGTCTGACACTCTTCTAGATATTGTGGACAATGAGAAGTTCTAGTCCAGCGGTGTCTGACAGCCTCAGCCGTTATCAATTGACTATTTGTGAAGTATCATTGTATTGTTTCCCCATCTTAGTCTGACAGCTTCTTGCATCGCCTGTAATTCAACTTTGGATCCTAACGTAAGCACTTCGTTTTTCCTTCCAAGCGCATCAAAGAGAAGTCGAAAGTTTTCTTATTCTAACACTTCTCATTATATTTTTCAGTTTTTTTTTCGTCATCTTTTTCGCCGTTATCTTCTTTTATTCATTTCTGCGTCTCCCCCCCCCCCACCCCTTACTTTCCTCCTTTTCTTATTCTTCAGCCACTTCTTTGTATCAGGATTGCAAAAAAACAAACAAACACACACAAAGAAAAAAAAATAGACAGACAAACACACAAGGGAGTCTTGCAAAGGTTCAATAATAACATTAATATAGCTCATTCAAAGCCATGCATCAAAGTGTACCCTAAATCTTGAGCAAACTTAAACTGGTCTGCCTAGTTAGTTAGTTGGCTATTTAGTTATTTATTTATTTAATTAGTTATTTAGTAAGTTAATTTTAGTTAGTTATTTTTTAGTTAGTTATTTAGTTAGTTATTTAGTTTGTTATTTTTATTTAGTCACTTATTTAGTTATTTAATTATTTAGTTAGTTATTTAGTTAGTTATTTAGTTAGTTATTTTTATTTAGTCACTTATTTAGTTATTTATTTATTTATTTAGTTATTTAGTTAGTTATTTTGTTATTTAGTTAGTTATTTATTTAGTTATTTATTTAGTTAGTTATTATGTTATTTAGTTAGTTATTTAGGTAATTATTTAGTTAGATATTTAGTTAGTTATTTAGTTATTAATTTAGTTAGTTATTTAGTTATTTATTTAGTTAGTTATTTAGTTAGTTATTTAGGTACTTTTTTAGTTTGTTAGTATTTAGTTAGTTATTTGGTTTAGTTATTTATTTAGTTAGTTATTTATTAAGTTAATTATTTAGTTATTTATTTAGTTAGTTAGGTAGTTAATTATTTATTTATTTAGTTAGTTATTTGGTTAGATATTTATTTAATTAGTTCTTTGGTTAGTTATTTATTTAGTTAGTTATTTGGTTAGTTATTTAATTAGTTAGTTATTTGGTTAGTTATTTATTTAGTTAGTTATTTATTAAGTTAATTATTTAGTTATTTATTTAGTTAGTTAGGTAGTTAGTTATTTAGTTATTTATTTATTTAGTTATTTAGTTAGTTATTTATTTAGTTATTTATTTATTAAGTTAATTATTTAGTTATTTATTTAGTTAGTTAGGTAGTTAGTTTTTTAGTTAGTTATTTATTTAGTTAGTTAGTTATTTAGTTAGTTATTTGGTTAGTTATTTAGTTAGTTATTTAGTAATTTATTTAGTTAGTTATTTATTTAGTTATTTATTTGGTTAGTTATTTATTTAGTTAGTATTTAGTTAGTTATTTGGTTAGTTATTTATTTAGTTAGTTATTTGGTTAGTTACTTTTTTAGTTAGTTATTTATTAAATTATTATTTAGTTATTTATTTAGTTAGTTAGGTAGTTAGTTATTTAGTTATTTATTTAGTTAGTTATTTAGTTAGTTATTTATTTAGTTAGTTATTTAGATAGTTATTTAATTAATTATTTAGTTATGTATTTAGTTAGTTTAATTTAGTTTAGTTTAGTTTAGTTCAGTTTAAGGAGCCGGGTTAGCTCAGTGGTTAGTGAACTGGACTACAAAGGATAAGCAGTAGGGATCGATCCTTATCATTAAGCATCCAGGTTCAACAGATACATTCTAGTCATCTGTTAGCGCAGATCCAAATTCACCTACACCGACAGGTTACGTTTTCAGTTAATGTTTAGTATTTCTATGTTTTAAATATTCTCCCAAATGTCACGTAATGTTTAGTATTTCTATGTTTTAAATATTCTCCCAAATGTCACGTTCATTTATGCAGAGTTTTGTTTAAAGCGCAGAATTGACATTTTATTTGTATTGAATTTAATAGCTGAAACATTTGCAAAAACAATGGACAACACTGTGTCTTAGTTACATTTAATTCTACTTCTTTCTTTCTTCTTTCTTCACTTCCTCTTGTATCCATTCGAGTTCTGGTTCTCGTCTTTTTGGCGGCTTCAGTCATTGCCATTTGATGTTGTAACGCTTCTTTGATTCTGCCTGTCCATATTACTCTGGGCCTGACTTGCATTTCTCTCTTTTCCACTTTTATTGTATGTTTTGTATAGTAAGGAATCACACGGCGTTTTCTTCTAGATAGACAAACCAGTTTATTTTTTGTTTCGGTATCTAGTTTAGCATTGCTTCAGTGACTACATTATAATTGGGATCATGAATTGCGGAGAGTTCATGGAATTTAATTTCCCAATTAGAATGTCATGTGACCATAGGTCTTCAATGTTGTCACAATTTACCGACCTTTATCTGTTCTTCTACCTTTTAGCTCCCAGTGGAGCATAGGTCTTCAACAAACACTTTCCAAGTCGTTCTGTTATTTGCAATTCTTTTAAGATAATTCCATGTCTTCCCCATCATCTTCATCTCTGCTTCGATCTGTCTTCTCCAAGAATTCCTTGGTCTTCCTCTTTGTCTTTTCCCCTGGGGAATCCAAAAAAGGGCCTGTTGTGTAATACTCTCAGTTATCTTCCGTAGTGTGTGTCCTATCCATCGCCATCGTCTACGCTGTATCTCTTTATCCACTGGTATTTGACCGGTACATTTCCATAATTCCACGTTAGTGACCTTGTCCTGCCATTTCCATCCCTTTATTCTGCGTAAGCATCCATTAATGAAAGTACCTTTATCTGTTACCAACAAATATTGCTGGGAGCCGCGATAGCTCAGTGGTTAGTGAACTGGACTACAAAGGACAAGAAGTAGGGTTCGATCCCAAACGACGGCTTCCGGTTCACCAAACCTTAAATGGGTACCGGATTCCTTTCTGGGAAAGTAAAGCGGTACGGGCGTAATACCGACCACATTATCCCAAAAATCATGTGCCGAAGGTCTGTAAAATGTATGGTCACTAACACCATATTTCCTTACACGCCTGTGACGGGGGTTCTTTACTTTACTACTTTTATCATATATTGATACATCATCAAGCGCTATACATTTTAAAAGAAATATGACGATCATCACTTTCGGGAGGACGTGAACTTCGGGGTATATGGTGGATAGGCGGCAGGAACCATTGCAGGCTATGCATGAAAAGTGTTCCTTGTTGCAGTTTCCTCATATTCCAAGTCCATGGGGGACTGGTTGGTCTCGAGGCAGAACGCCGGCCTCTGGACAGAGAGGTTGTGGGTTCAAATCTCGGCTACACCGGTTGGGATTTTTATTTATGATTTCTCTCTGCGGCAACCACTCCTAGTCTCAGCAGCGAGGCCCGGCTTGAAACGTCAGTTACTCATCGACGGAAAAAACATGAGTACCTCCGAAGTCGGAGTTATCTGCCTGTGCGGCGAGGGACCCCTGTGCACACGGCTGCCATGGAAAAATGTATTAACACGCAAAATTCAGTTCCTAGTTTCTAGGGACTTCGTCAGAGTTGAAAGCTGGCGAACGCAACAACAACATATATTGATTGCTGTATGGTTTAGCTAGTTTCACTTATATGGAACGATACTATTCATTTTAGTTCAGAAATTAATAACATACACTTCATACAAATAATGATCTGTATGTAACGAGAGAGTACGAGTGTTATTGATTTAGTTTTTCAGTTATTTAAATAATGATACTTAAAATTGTATCAGCAGAGGGATGATAATAATGGGCTGTTAAGATTAGTAAAGTAATCTGTGATAATAGAGATATACTTTAATGTCGCAGTAATAGGTCACCAGATATGAAGCCAAAGTTGTTACTGTTAGTTATCTCTAAGTAGTTTAAAAAATAAGTCGGACTGAGATATTGAAGATGAGATAGAGAAAGGAGGTTTAGGGTGGGTGAGTTGGTGGGTGGACATAGAGAGAGAGAGAGAGAGAGAGAGAGAGAGAGAGACAAAGAGAGTAGTAAAAGACCTTATAACATAGATCATAGTATGTGACATGTTCATCCTGTTGAGTACCTGCGATTCTAATAATCAGCCATAAAGGAATTGTTGTGACAATTGCTACCGAAGATTATCCATATATATATATATATATATATATATTAGCTGGAATGGTCCATAACGTGTACCAATAAACTTTTAGTTAGGACCTTCCCAAGTTCACATTTTCTAATGTGTTGAAAACAAGTTAAGATGCAATTAGTTCTAGTTTTTTTTTTTTTTCTCTGAGAGATGGAGTAGTAGAGTTCCAGTAACATTTAATGTAGAAAAATATACTGCATCTCTCTGTGTGTGTGTGTGTGTGTGCTTGTGCGTGTGTAGTTACAAAAAAGATATGTGCTAAACTGATCAAACCTTGTCGTTTAACGGACACAAAGAAAGTCTCGTGATGTGAAGGATGGGATAAAAGGCGGGAAAGGGGGAGTACTTGTACTCTGGTCTGATGTTTAACTCTGACTACTTGGAACGAGTACGCGACCTTGATTCTAGAGACTAGTTCTCTAATCCGACAGTTACGTTGACACAGAAAACAAAATTAGATAATACTCGAACTGATTGTTGACGAGGGGTGTGCGTGCTGAGGCCATCTGTTTTCTATCGTTTAAAGATAACAGTTAATTGCCCATATAAGAGAAAGCGAGACAGTTTGAGTTTTGTAACTTGGAGAAGTCGATGTACTACAGACAGTCTATCAGGAAATACATTCAGAGATCTCAATGATGAAGTTGTCTACGTTTATTGCTGGTTTACTGTCGATAGTTGTTGTTGCCGTGGCAACGTACAGGCACCATGATGAAAACGTTGTTGGATTTGAAATGACGAAGGGGAGGCGTAACTTCCTTAATTCATGGAAGCATAGAACCCATCAGGTAGGACACGTCCTTGCTACTTGTTTTCATAATTACATTCAACTTAAACAGTGTTTGTCCCACTCGTTACCGAATAGAAATCTGTTTCGGAATTGTTTCAATATCCCCTTTAGTGGGAAAAATATGAAAGAAATGTTGGGATCCGTAAGGATTGAGACAACTTAGATTATAATAATTTATTTTGTCTTCGTTTCTAGCTAGACTGCCATGTGACGAACCCACGGTAAAGTCGAATCAACTGTCCATCTAACAAGTCAACTATTAGCACAACAAATCGATCACCTATTCGACTATCTAAGCGACTACGCAGATACAAACAACAGAAAATGAATTATTGAGAAAAAAAAAAAACAAATACAACTAATAAAAAAGTAAAGTACCCCCGTCACGCCAAGTGACGTATAGGAAATGTGGTGTTAGTGACCCTATATTTTACAGACCTTCAGCACATGATTTTTGGGGTAATGTGGTTGGTATTACGGCAGTGCTGCTTTACTTTCCCAGAAAAAAGTCCGATACCCATTTTAAGGCTGTGTGAACCCGGAGCTGTCGGTTGAGATAGAACCCTACCCCTTGTCCTTTAAATACAACTAATAGCAATCATAAATTCACATTATCAATCAACTATTCACTAAAACGAGGATATTTCAAGAAATTAACAGCAATTTTTTAAATATACCAAATACTCTAAATAACTTAATCACACAGTAAATAAATTAACGTAATTATAACACAACAAACAACTAAGTCAGCGAAATATGTTCAATATTTTTTATAAGGATATCACAAGGTTTATTTCATTTCATTATGTTGGTCTGTTAAAATAATAATCTCTTTGTCTTTGAGTGTCTTTTCAATGATTAAAAATAATGTTTTTTTAGTTCAGTCAGTCAGATTCTTGTTATTCTTGTCTACCGATGAGAAAGATGCAGTCATCTATACAGATAAATCCGTAACACTTCACATAAAAAGTGAATGGGCGTTTACAACAAGCCTGGCAGGCAGAATATATTCAAAGAAGACAGTGGTGTATGCGTTATGACCAAGGGTAGCATGACGATGGAGGTGATGGCAGTGATCAGGTTAGAGTCACACGACTACACCCATGCTTCCGTAATAAGTGATTGAATGAGCATGATAAGAAAAGTGAAGGTGGGCTTTGTATTCAGACAATGGGTAGAGACATTACAAAATTCAAAATTACGTAGCGTCACCTTTGTCAACGTCTCTGGACACGCGGGAGTACGGGGAAATGAAAGAGCGGACAGGTTGGCTAGCCGTGCTGTCATTGAAGACGGTCAACCAATAATGATTTTCCCTTCCCGATTTTGGAAATTAGCTCTCTTTTTGCTTTGGTCTCTTTCATATCGTCTTCATCACTCTTCTTAGCAGTCCATGGTATTCTCAAAATTCTTCTGTAAAACCATATTTCTACAGCCTCCAGTGATTTTATTATTTATTGTTTTATTGTCCATGATTCCCATCCATATAAGAGTGAGTATTTTTATATTCTAGGCACTCCTTTTACCCGCCTACGTGTTTGGTAATATATTTTTCTTTAAATATTTATTTACATCCACGTCTTAATGTTTACCCTGTGTCTGTCCGCCCACACAGTTTGGTAATATAAATATATTTTTTTAATATTACACCCACGCAGTCTGAAGACCTTGAAGGGGGTATTTTTATTTCAAACGTTGAATCACCATAAGCACGTTCTCCTTATATATATAAGAACGATATTTTATTTTGATACATAACACTGACTTTTACACATTAGCAGCCCTTTTCTTTATTTCATTCCTTTTCCTTCAATTTGTTTCATTTACAATGGCAACTCACAATCATTGCTATTAGCAAGATCTATTCTTTTATATTTCATTCTCTCTTCCCTACTATTAATCTATTCTTTTCTATTTCTTATCTTTCGTCCCTACAACTAATATATTCTAACATCATTGTGACCGTTATCCTACTTTGGTACGTTCCCATCGAACGCACTATCCTATTCTATCTATTCCTATCTACCGGCCTGTCTCTAACTCATATTCTACTCCGCAGGGTTCCTTGCATACTCTTTTAATGTATTCTATTGTCTACCATGTTTCCAACTATCCATCTCTCTGCAGGTTTCCTTGCGTATACTTGCATTGTCTTCTATTGTCTACCAGGTTTCCAACTATCCATCTCTCTGGAGGGTTCCTTGCGTATACTTGCACTGTCTTCTATTGTCTACCAGGTTTCCAACTATCCATCTCTCTGCAGGGTTCCTTGCGTATACTTGCACTGTCATCTATTGTCTACCATGCATTCTCAACTACGCGTCTGTTCATCACGGCTGCCGATCTCTGACTAACTTTTCTAAGGTTGTTTCATTGCAACTGTCTCTATCCCCCATGTCATACCCAATTCCGTCATAAATTCCTATTTCGTCATTTCTTCTTCAGTATACTTCTGTGCTCAATTTGTTTCTTCCCTTTCTTTCATCCTTTAGTGTGCAATTCCCTGTCATACTATTTTCTCTGCTATAACCTTTCCCACAACTTCAATTTTTTTTATTACACCCACCATGGACACCTGTGTGTCCGTTATTAAGTGAAATATCGCTTTCCACTTTTACACACGAACTCCGTAGCATCGGTGTGAACATTGAAAATGTAAACGTGATTTGGAAGGATTTTTGTCTCTTAATTCTTGCACGGAAGCGTTAACAATTTTTTGGCCTATTCTTTCCCATTGTTAACTACTAAGAGTTATTTAACTTGCGCAGGGTGCACAAGAAACATCTTATTTTTCCTCCTGATCTGGAAATGCTAGATAGAAGATCTCACTGTCCAGAGATCAGAGGAGGGTATAACCAAGAATAATTCGCGGATCCGAACACAAAAATTTGTCACAGCCTGTGGCGAGATTCGAACCCTGGAGCGTTTTGTTCAGAGGGCACCGAGTTACATCTAGAAGATCATCCAACTCCTTTTTAAAACAATTTTTATTATATTTCCTTTTAAAATTATATAATTTGTAGAGCAAAATAATGTTCATATATTTGCGAAAACGTCCGTGGCGCTAGGTTAATCTCTTTCCCATTTCTCTCCTTTTCGAGTAACAAAGTTAATGGGTAGTGCATGGGCTGGGCTGATCACCATCACAGGGAGGGAGATAGCGAAAAGTGGAAACAAAAGGCTAGAAATAATAAATTAGAGGATTCGCGGCTGCTAAGGTGCCAGCAACAGCTGCAGGGCTGAAAGCTGTCAGTGAATCCTAATTTATGGCATGTGCCACGATCGGTAAACCTCAACAACAGAGAAATGCCAGAGCTCCACCTTTTCGCGATGCCACTGGAAATAGACTAACCAATTTACCCATGCAAGTAGGGGTTGAGAGGGAAGGCAATCTGGTATCCAAAAAATGCCGTGCTGAAGTCGGATGTCTGGGCCGAAAGAAGCAAATAACTCAGCTCTACTGCAAACAACAACATAATTTTCCAACGTCAAACTAGAGTACTTTTAAGGGCAGGTGACGAAATAATCTATTTCTTTAGTCATCGAATTAACGCAATTCTTACACGGACACTACATATGTTGTTGTCACTAATGAATAGATACTACTTTTTCTGCTACTAGTGCTACTGCTATTGCTACTACTACTATTAATATGACTGTTACTACTACTGCTACTGCTATTGTCACTACTACTGATATGTATTACTACTACTGCCATTGCTATTACTATTGCCATTGTTAATACTACTGCTATTGTTACTACTACTGCTATTGCCATTGTTACTACTACTGCTGCCATTGTTACTACTACTGCTATTGCTACTACTACTGCTATTGTTACTACTACTGCTATTGTTACTACTACTGCTATTGCTACTACTACCATTAATATTACTGCTACTACTACTGCTACTGCTATTGTCACTACTACTGCTTTTGTTACTACTACTGGTATTGTTATTACTACTGCTATTGTTACTATTACTGCGATTTTTACTACTACTGCTATTGCTACTACTATTGCCATTGTTACTACTACTGCTATTGTTACTACTACTGATATTGTTACTACTACTGCCATGGCTACTACTATTGCCATTGTTACTACTACTGCTATTGTTACTACTACTGCTATTGTTACTACTACTGCTATTGCTACTACTATTGCCATTGTTACTACTACTGCTATTGCTACTACGACTACTGTTAATATTACTGCTACTACTACTGCTACTGCTATTGTCACTACTACTGCTTTTGTTATTACTACTGATATTGTTACTACTATTGCCATTGTTATTACTACTGCTATTGTTACTATTACTGCTATTGTTACTACTACTGCTATTGCTACTACTACTGCTATTGTTACTACTATTGCCATTGTTATTACTACTACTATTGTTACTACTACTGCTATTGCTACTACTACTGCTATTGTTACTACTATTGCCATTGTTATTACTACTGCTATTGTTACTACTACTGCTATTGCTACTACTACTGATATTACTGCTACTAATGCTACTGCTATTGTTACTACTACTGCTATTGCTACTACTACTGCTTTTGCTACTACTACTGCTATTGTTACTACTATTGCCATTGTTATTACTACTGCTATTGTTACTACTACTGCTATTGCTACTACTACTGCTATTGTTACTACTATTGCCATTGTTATTACTACTACTATTGTTACCACTTCTGCTATTGCTACTACTACTGCTATTGTTACTACTCTTGCCATTGTTATTACTACTGCTATTGTTACTACTACTGCTATTGTTACTACTACTGCTATTGTTATTACTATTGCTATTGTTATTACTACTGCTATTGCTACTACTACTGCTATTGTTACTACTACTGCTTTTGCTACTACTACTGCTATTGCTACTACTACTGCTATTGTTATTACTACTGCTATTGCTACTACTACTGCTATTGCTACTACTACTGCTTTTGCTACTACTACTGCTATTGTTACTACTATTGCCATTGTTATTACTACTGCTATTGTTACTACTACTGCTATTGCTACTACTACTGCTATTGTTACTACTATTGCCATTGTTATTACTACTACTATTGTTACCACTACTGCTATTGCTACTACTAATGCTATTGCTACTACTATTGCCATTGTTATTACTACTGCTATTGTTACTACTACTGCTATTGTTATTACTACTGCTATTGCTACTACTACTGCTATTGTTACTACTACTGCTATTGCTACTACTACTGCTATTGTTACTACTATTGCCATTGTTATTACTACTGCTATTGTTACTACTACTGCTATTGTTACTACTACTGCTATTGTTACTACTATTGCCATTGTTATTACTACTGCTATTGTTACTACTACTGCTATTGTTATTACTACTGCTATTGCTACCACTACTGATATTGCTACTACTACTGATATTACTGCTACTAATGCTACTGCTATTGTTACTACTACTGCTATTGCTACTACTACTGCTATTGTTACTACTATTGCCATTGATATTACTACTGCTATTGTTACTACTACTGCTATTGTTACTACTACTGCTATTGTTATTACTACTGCTATTGTGTAGTACTACTACTGCTTTTGCTGCTACTACTGCTATTACTGCAACTATTGCTACTATTGCAACTATTGCTATTATTAGTACTACTACTACTACTACTGCTGGTATTGCTGCTATTGCAGCTGTGTTGCTGCTACTACTATAACTGCTACTACTACTACTTCTGATACTACTACAACTGCTATTGCTACTGCTGCAACTACTGCAACCACTGCCACTACTACCACTGCTACCAGAATCACTACTACTAACACTACCACTACCACATTTACCGCTGCCTCTACTACCACTACCACTGCTTTTATCACTGCTACTACTACCATTACCACCACTACGACTACTAAAATGTTTCTACTACTACTATTACCACTACGACTACAACAACTGCTACTACCACCTCCACTACTACTACTACCATTAGTCAGGTTACCACTATTACCACTACTACACCAACTGCTACTACTACTACTACACCACTACTACTACTACCACTACCACTACTACTACCATTAGTCGGGTTACTACTATTACCACTACTACTACAACAACTGCTACTATTACTACTACCACTACTACTACTACCACCACCACTGCTACTACTACCATTAGAGGGGTTACCACTAATCCTACTACTACTACTACAACAAGTGCCCCTACTACTACTACACTACTACTACTACTACTACTACAACTGCTACTACTACTACTACTACTACTACTACTACTACTACTACTACTAAATGGTTCTACTACTACTATAACCGTTACTACTATAACAACTGCTACTACTACATTACCACAACTACTACTACTACTACTACTACTGCTACTACTATTACCACTGCTACTATTACCACTACTACTATTACCACTACTACTACAACAACAACTGCTACTACTACTACTACCACCACTACTACTACTATTACGACTTTGTGCGTATGTCGATATAATCATTGCTTCGCTTGTTTCCCATTCAGAGTGGTTTTCAGTACCACAAACCTACCTTAACTCCTTTTCCAAAGCCCAACGGGTAGTTTATTTGACTTTTAACTTCATGGTAAACCATATACCAGACAAACAAAGTTCTTATGTTTCACGCCGAGTTATAAAATATGCGCTGCATAAATTGCTACAAAGACGGTAAATCGACAAATTTCTCAAATCTTCTTCTTCTGCGATCATGGCTCATTCAGAGTAGGACTTTCTTATGAAGGCAGCTGTCTGTTTAAGTAATTCGGTTGCCCCATATAGTTTCTCTTCCAGGGAGGTGGGTGTGGACCACATTGTCCTTCTCAGGTCTGTGTACTGGGGGCAATCCTGTAGAATATGTTTATTTCTCAAATCTGAGCACATATAATAAATTACTGACATTATGATCATCTAAACAACTTCTCAATTTTCCTTTATGGTGCAGAAACATGGACATTAGACAAGAAAATATTGAAGGTTTTGAAATGTGGATTTATAGAAGAATAGGTAGAATTAGATGGAAAGAAGAGAAGACATACGATGAAGTCTTAAAACAACTAAAAATAAAAAGAGAACTACTAAATACAATTAAGAAAAGACAAATGAAATTTTTAGGGAATGTTAAAAGACACAACAACATAATCAAAGTAATATTGGAACGGAAAATATAAGGTAAAAGAGGTAGATGCAGACCAAGACTAACATGGACGAGTAACATCAAAAGATGGACAAGTCAACCTATGACAGTCTGCGCCATCAAAGCAAGAGACAGAGTGGAATGGCGCTCCATGGTGGCCAACCTTCATTGCGGAGACGGCACTCGATGATGATGATGATGATCATCATCATCTAAAATATGTATCTAAAGTTATATGACGGACTGCCAGAAGAAATAAATAAAGTAATAGATATAGAAGTTTAACAGCATAGGCTCTGTGATAAAAGTGTAACCAACATTGTCAGATAATACAAATGTGCACTTACTTTTTTTGGCGATAAAAAATGTTTGTATGGTCAGTATGATAGAGATATGCGAACACACAATGATAGTGGTGGGAGGGGGGAATACAGGAGCGTATAGTATAAATATAAATATAATATCTAAATGTAAATGTGATACTTCATAAGGAGATATCTGTGTCAAGGAGACTAAAAAGATATGTGCTGTTAGCAATTTTTAAAACAAAGTGTTTTGTATTCCCATAGGTCGGGTAGAGGAGATTATCATTGCCTTATATCTTTGATGACTACGGTACAAATGACTGTACATTTTATTTTTAAAGCATCGTGGATTTTTTAAAACTAAACATCATTGAGGATTCTGCAAAAACAGTGAAACCGTACAATAACAAATGTGAATTTCTACAACATCATCAGGGAAACACGACAACATCATCATCGAACCGCTGCAACAACATCAGTGATACATTACAACAACATCAGTGGTGTCCTACAACATCATTAATGATACCGTACAATGACATAAATGAAACCCTTCAACAACATCAGTGAAATTCTTCAACAAAATCAACGAAATCCTGCCTTAACATAAGTGAAACACTACAACAACATCAGTGAAACACTACAACAACATCAGTGAAACACTACAACAGCATTAACGAAACCTTACAACAATATTAACGAAACCATACAACAATATTAACGAAACCATACAACATCAACGAAATCCTACAACAGCACAACCCTGCAACAACATCCCAAAAAACCCACAACAAAATCAGTAAAACCCTATAACAACATCAGTAAAACACAACAACAACTTCAGCGAAATCATACATCAGTAAAACACTACAACAAAATCAGTAAAACACTACAACAACATCAGTAAAACCCTATAACAACATCAGTAAAACACTACAACAACATCAGCGAAATCATACATCAGTAAAACACTACAACAAAATCAGTAAAACACTGCAACATCATCAGCGAAATCCTACAAAATCAGTAAAACACTATATAAAACATCAATGAAACCCTACAACATCAGTAAAACCTTGTACATTTGGATATGTGAACGCTAACTGGATGATCTGAAAATGTGAATGCTAACATGATCTGAAAATGTGAACGCTAACTGGATGATCTGAAAATGTGAACGTTAACTGGATGATCTGAAAATGTGAACGCTAACTGGATGATCTGAAAATGTGAACGCTAACTGGATGATCTGAAAATGTGAACGCTAACTGGATGATCTGAAAATGTGAATGCTAACTGGATGATCTGAGAATGTGAACGCTAACTGGATGATCTGAAAATGTGAACGCTAACTGGATGATCTGAAAATTGAACGCTAACTGGATGATCTGAAAATGTGAACGCTAACTGGATGATCTGAAAATGTGAACGCTAACTGGATGATCTAAAAATGTGAACGCTAACTGGATGATCTAAAAATGTGAACGCTAACTGGATGATCTGAAAATGCTAAATGATGATCTGAAAATGTGAACGCTAACTGGATGATCTGAGAATGTGAACGCTAACTGGATGATCTGAAAATGTGAACGCTAACTGGATGATCTGAAAATGTGAACGCTAACTGGATGATCTGAAAATGTGAACGCTAACTGGATGATCTGAAAATGTGAACGCTAACTGGATGATCTAAAAATGTGAACGCTAACTGGATGATCTAAAAATGTGAACGCTAACTGGATGATCTGAAAATGTGAACGCTAAATGATGATCTGAAAATGTGAACGCTAACTGGATGATCTAAAAATGTAAAAGCTCTAATGAATGATCCGAAAATGTAAAAGCTCTAATGAATGATCCGAAAATGTAAAAGCTCTAATGAATGATCCGAAAATGTAAAAGCTCTAATGAATGATCCGAAAATGTAAAAGCTCTAATGAATGATCCAAAAATGTAAAAGCTCTAATGAATGATCCAAAAATGTAAAAGCTCTAATGAATGATCCAAAAATGTAAAAGCTCTAATGAATGATCCGAAAATATAAAAGCTCTAATGAATGATCCGAAAATGTAAAAGCTCTAATGAATGATCCGAAAATGTAAAAGCTCTAATGAATGATCCGAAAATGTAAAAGCTCTAATGAATGATCCGAAAATGTAAAAGCTCTAATGAATGATCCGAAAATGTAAAAGCTCTAATGAATGATCCAAAATGTAAAAGCTCTAATGAATGATCCGAAAATGTAAAAGCTCTAATGAATGATCCGAAAATGTAAAAGCTCTAATGAATGATCCGAAAATGTAAAAGCTCTAATGAATGATCCGAAAATGTAAAAGCTCTAATGAATGATCCGAAAATGTAAAAGCTCTAATGAATGATTCGAAAATGTAAAAGCTCTAATGAATGATCCAAAAATGTAAAAGCTCTAATGAATGATCCAAAAATGTAAAAGCTCTAATGAATGATCCGAAAATGTAAAAGATAACTATATGCTTAAATAAAGTCACCCTGGCCCTAAAGTCATTTACTGCCGAAGCCTTCTTTAACAAAAATCGTGTCTTCTCAAATACAAATATAAACATTTTCTAACTATATACATAACCGTGATTGGTGTGTGCTACGCCATCGTAATGGCTCATCGTACATCCCTAGACCAGCCGTACGCTAATTTTACGGTCTGTTGTTTGATGTGCGAAAAGGATAATCTGACTACTAACTGTGTGTCTATATGTTCGGAATTGGAGTCAACAACGATGGCCTAACATCATCAAGCGCTATACATTTTAAAAAATACGACGATCATCATTTTAAAAAGGACGTGAACTCCCGGTATATGGTGGATAGGCGGCAGAACAATTGAAGGCTATGCATGAAAAGTGTTCCTTGTAGTTTCCTCATATTCCAAGTCCGGCTTGTTGCAGGAACTACTGAGTTAAGTGCTCTGTGCACACTGTGAGCTGTGTGTCTCATCCGTTTTGATCGTGTTTCGATATTCCAATTGTTTACGATGAATGATGATATCGTATGACAGGGAACTGTGTTCACTTTCTGCGCGGTTTCGCCTTATGTCTTTTGGCGTGTGCTGAGACTGCTACGATGGGGACTACAATTACATTTCTTTGTTTGGGAGATGAGATTCGGATGATTACGCTCGCACGGGCGGTTGAGCAATTATGGATTTTAATTCGTTTGCTGTGATACAGGGGCCTTCTATAACCAAATAACAAATAACCAAATTCATAAACGTGATTGTATTTTATATATTCTGAAAAACTACTGTTTTTATTTTCATTATCCGTGAAACAAATTATGACTATATGGCCTTTGGCGTCTCGACAAACGGTTGGTAGTAAGCAATCATGATAAGTCAGTAGTTTGGTAAAGCATTAGTGTCTCATACTGGGTGCTGCTTTATTGAACATCTTCTCTCGTGGCTGAATTTGCCAATATTGGACAGACAGATCCATCCACAGAACGAACAAGGTGCATTTGCAGTACCTGGTCTTGTCTCTTGCGCCTTTTGTCTTCTGAATTTGATATCAGCACTGTCTCGAAAGATGCTATGCCATTACTTTATTTTTGTTCTCCATGTGCTACGATCTGCAGCCAGATGTTCTCAGTTTATTTCACTGACAGAGAATTCACTCAATGAAGCCCTGCAAACATTCTTATATATCAGCACTGGTCTGCCCTTTGGTCTCTTTCCATTCTTAAGTTCGCCATACAATATTTGTTTGGGAATAAGATTGTTTGCCATTCTTCTTACATGGCCCAGCCACCAAAGTCTACGAATCTTAAGGATTGGTATGATCGATGGGAGTTCGGCTCGTTGTACGATATTAGAGTTAGTTACTTTGTCTTGCCATTTGATGCTCATGATCTTACGAAGGCAACGTACGTGAAAGCTGTTTAACCTTTCTCTTGCCCTGTATAGGTAGTCCACGTTTCTGATCTGTATAGAAGTGTACTAAGCACACAACTTTGGTAAATTATAATCTTAGTCCTGAGTGTTAAATTGGTGTTGGTCCATGCTCTATCTTTAAGTTTACCAAATGTGGAAGCTGCCTTTCCGATTCGGGAATTCATTTCTTCTTCAAGGGAGACAGTGGTTGTGACCGTAGAACCTAGATAGGTGAACTTTCTCACAGATTCAAGGGGTATGTTATTTAATCATATAGCTGCGGGGCTGACTACACCTTGCTGAAGCACTACAGTCTTCTCTATACTTATTTGACAGGGAGAATAATAACAACAAATTATGACTACTGTAAAAGAACGTAACTAAAATCCTTGTTTCCATTAACAGAAAGGGCATCGTCTGACCACATTCAAATACAACAACTGTGCAGATCCTTCACAAGAGGCAGTTAATATCAGCACTCTTAACATAAGTCCTGACCCGCTTGTTTTCCTGGAACCTTTACTGTCAACTTTGCAGGCACATCTCAGATCAATGCCACTTCTCCTATTGCTGTAAGTATCAATGTGGACACACTTTATCAATATTTATCGTTTTTGTTTTATCCTGAATCTTTGAGTAGTTGCTTATTTATTCCGTTTTTGTAATTGTTTATTTTAACGATGTTTTCTTTGTTAGAAGGCAGGTCTCGAGTTTACGCTTGCTACAGACATAATGTTGAATGTAGACAACATATATGTATATGCTCATACGTTGCCAAAAATATAATCCATTAAAAAAAAAAAATAATTAACCTCGAAGACTAGACATCAATGCTCTATCAGGGCAGTGTCAATACTTCCATACTTGCGATAGTCATGTTTGTCGATTATCTTGGCAGTGTGTATTTCCTTAGTGCTGTCTACGATTACAGTATTACATACTTAGATGTGTGAAGGATTATCATATGAGAAACAATAATACTCTCACTTGTTATTATCTGGATTTCGTTTAATGCTCTAACTGACCCTTAGAAACGTTACATTTTGTCTTTATGTCGTGTTTATTTTCTGTCCCATTTCTCACTTTCTGAAATTATTATTAGTGTTTCTAATTTGATGTCTCAAAATTTGCGGAATAAAGAATATAATAATTGTATCAACTGATAATATCTACATTCATTACAAACGACCACAGTATTCGCGAAAATATAAAGTATAAGTAATTCTGAAGTCGGAGAATGTCTGCCTATCAGGTGAGAGATACATGGTCACAGACAGTGTTCACTGACAACAAAGCAGGTATTCATACAAAATTCAGTCTCTGCAAAAAAAGTCTTCTCCAAATAACAAAATTGTGAATGTAAACGAACAAAACACAGAACAAATAAATTCTGGCATTCTGTCACAGCTCTGAGAGATAAGATCTTTTTTCTTTGACAAGAAATGTAGATCAGTGTAAAACATATTGCTGTTATCGACATCGTTGTCAGAAATACTTGAAAAAAAAAACGGAAAGAAGGACGCAGAAAATAGAAGATAGTGTCAGCATATTTTTTCAATCAACGATTCAATCTTTACAGAAGCGCTTAACATTACCAGCACATTTGTTCGTGATTTATTTCTTGCAAGATTGTGAAAGTCACAACAACATTACCAGCACATTTGTTCGTGATGTATTTCTTGCAAGATTGTGAAAGTCACAGCAACATTAATTACAGGTGAATCATGAATCGTGAAGTAGAAAAAAATGTCAGACACAAGTTTAATTAAGTGAATACATTAACATAATTAATGAATTGAAAATTGAAGTCATGAATAATCGTTTTGGTGTATCTACTTAGCAGATCTGACTCCCGGATTCTTGATCAAACTTATAGTTTCTATTTAATTCATCTGATTCTACCCTGCAGACTTGATTGCAATCTTTTACCAGTGTCTATTCTAATAAATTTTTCTTTTACAAAACTGAGCAAACTATTTTAGCATTGTCCATTCCAATGTTTGCCTATACTACAGATAATACCATCCTAGCAGTGTTTGTTC
The DNA here is from genome assembly GCA_032433765.1 of Megaustenia siamemsis. Taxonomy (NCBI): domain Eukaryota; kingdom Metazoa; phylum Mollusca; class Gastropoda; order Stylommatophora; family Ariophantidae; genus Megaustenia; species Megaustenia siamemsis. The sequence continues at coordinate 33,221,230 of JAVIAB010000001.1, read as the reverse complement.
CAATGTTCTAATTTGACTGGCATTGTTGAAACATCTTAGTTGTGTTTGTTCTAATATTCTAATTTTACTGGCATTGTTGAAACATCTTAGCTGTGTTTGTTCCAATATTCTAATTTTACTGGCATTGTTGAAACATCTTAGTTGTGTTTGTTCCAATATTCTAATTTTACAGGCAATGTTGAAACATCTTAGTTGTGTTTGTTCCAATATTCTAATTTTACTGGCATTGTTGAAACATCTTAGCTGTTTTGTTCCAATATTCTAATTTTACAGGCAATGTTGAAACACCGAAGTTGTGTTTCTTTCGGTATTCACATTTTGCAAGCATTGTTGAAACATCTTAATTATGCAGTTGTAATATTCGTATATTTTATAGGATTTGCTGAGATATCTTAGCTGTGAATGTTGCAATATGTTTATTTTACAGGAATTGTTGAGATTTCTTAATTGTAAGATATTTTAATTTGTTGAAATTGTTTTACACTTGGTAATTAGGACGTTCTTTGTTTTGCTGTTATTGATATATTTGTGACATATCTGCTCTTTGTCTGTTACTAAAGTCTCAGAAATGTACATCTGTTTCTGTCGTATGGTTTGTCTTCACTCTATTCCATTCAAGACGATCCAGACTGCATGTTCTGTGGAAACAATTGTTTGCCAAAATTGAATCTAGTTTTTTTTTTTTTTTTTTTTTTTGGACAGGGCGATTTATAGTTTCATAACTGCATAAATAAATTACTATTTAACACAAAACAAATAACAGCAACTAAAATTTCTGGGACATGTGATGAGACACAGTACCCTATTAAAATAATTATCTTGGAAAGGAGGGTTCATGATGGACGAGACACAGATAGATAAAGACTAAAGAGAACCGATCACCTCAAAAGATGGACGAGTAACACTAACAGATGGGCAAGACAGCCTATGACAACCTGCACCATCAAAGCAACAGACAGATCGGAATGGCTCTTCATGGTAGCCAACGTTCGATGCGGAGACGGCACTCGATGATGATGATGGTACATTTGTAAAGAAAGGTAAACATTTGTGAACGCACTATAACATACACTATTAAGGCAAAAGACAAAGTAAAATTGCACTCATGGTAGCTAACCTTCAATGCCGGGATGGCGACCAACAAATGCATGATTAAATAAATAAATTGATAGTTGCCATAAATTGTTGCGTTGGCCTGACGAACTAGATTGTTAGTTTGGTGTGAGCTGTGCGTTTCATCCGTTTTGATCGTGTTTAGATATTCCGATTGCTTACAATGAATTATGATATTGTATGACGGAGAGCAGATGGCTGTGTTCATTTTCTGTGCGGTTTCGCCTTATGTCTTTTGGCGTGTGCTGAGACTACTATGATGCGGACTGCATCTACCATTCTTTGTTTAGGAGATGAGATACTAATTCTGATGATTTCACTGGCACGGGCGGTTGAGCAGTTATGGATTTTAATTCGTTTACAGTGGATCCGAGACCTTCCATAACCATAACCATAACCATAACCATTGTTAGTTTGGTTTGTAGCTGGTTAGCTGAATTATTACTTAGTTGAGTTAATGTTTTGTTGGTCGCTTTGGTGAACTGCTATTATGTTGTGCGAAATGTTGGTTATCTGGTATGGTGTGTGAAATGTTGGTTATCTGGCATGTTGTGCGAAATGTTGGTTATCTGGTATGTTGTGCGAAATGTTGATTATCTGGCATGTTGTGTGAAATGTTGGTTATCTGGCATGTTGTGTGAAATGTTGGTTATCTGGTATGTTGTGCAAAATGTTAGCTATCTGGTATGTTGTGTGAAATGTTGGTTATCTTGCATGTTGTGTGAAATGTTGGTTATCGGGTTATTATGTTTAAAGACATTGCACTTCTTATCCTTTACGCGGGGTATAACCCAACATATGAAGCCCACTATTTTTTCTGAGTTGTCCCTTAAGAATGTTATGCGTCCACTGTTTCCTTATTTAGTATTTGTTCCGCATATTTAAAGACCTCAAGTTATAGAACCGTGTGAAAATGTAAAGTAAAGTCAAAGATAAAAACTCATTTTAATATTCATGTCGGAGGAGCATGTTAGTTCTGTCGAACAATCAAATTACTTATCGTTATCATTGGGCTGCGAGTCCTTTTCAGAACATTGCCATCATCACAGCCGATCGGAAAGAAAAGAATCTATGTCTCTAGCCCGTCTCTAGTCTCCCACTTCTTCTGTTGTCATGTTCTAGGTCTCTGATCAGTGAATGGCTTGAGAAACCATGTTCTTTTTGGTCTGTTCATGTCTCATCTTTCTGGAAACGCGTCTTCCATTATTGTTCTTCCAGTTGTCACTCTCCATTGTATTTCTTGACGTGACGTGGCCGCAGTATTTTAACTCCCTTGGTAAGATGTTGTCTATGTGCCAATTCCCTTCAATGTTGACATCTTTTAATATGTCTTCATTGCTCTGTTTTTCATTAACCAAAATATTCTAAGGATTTGTTTGTAACATTTCATTTCAAATGAACCAATTATTTCCATTGTTTACGAGATTGTCCATGATTCACAACCATATGTTGCTATTGAGAAGAGATATATGCCCTCGGTAGTTTTAATTGTTCTGTCTTGTTGGTATTGTGACATGTTTTTTCATGGCATTTAATTTGTATGTTTCTATTGCTAGTTTTCTTTTGATCTTCTTCTGACGGTCGTCGTCTTCTTCAACGAGGGAAGGTCTTCATGGAAGGCCCCGGTATCGCTGCAAACGAATTAAAATCCATAATTGCTCAACCGCCCGTGCCAGTGGAATCATCCGAATTACTAACTCATCTCCCAAACAAAGAGGGGTAGCTGTAGTCCCCATCATTGCAGTCTCAGCACACGCCAAAAGACATAAGGCGAAACCGCACAGAAAGTGAACACAGCCAACTGTTCCCTGTCATACGATATCATCATTCATCGTAAACAATTGGAATATCGAGACATGATCAAAACATATGAAGTGTATTAACGGAGGCTCACCTCATTCCACACAACATACCAGCTAACCAACATGTACATGAGACGAGCCACCAGATGCCAGGTATTCACAGTTAGTTACACGCAACGCAATTACCTAATGGATGTACGAATAAGACAGAAATAAAAAAGTATGACTTCTGAAAATGAGTTTACAAATATTTGTTGAATACGTGTTGCATGTGTCTTGTACACGAGAAACAAAAGAAATAAACAAAATTAAAAATATATAGATTTTTATCCTGTACTGCACTGCACTGCTCTGCACTGTATTTTATTATATAATGTTATGTTATTTTATATTATAGGTTTCATTGGCGATACACAAAGAAGTCGCCAAGATTTGGATTAAGATCCCATGTGTGGACAACATAGGATCCTGCAATTACGAAGACATCTGCGTGCTACTAGCGGAGATCCAACAATGTCCTCAACAACTCATCGATGCTGGAATTCCATGCAAATGTCCTTATGCTCAGGTATTGCTATTACAATGTTAAATTACAAAACAGGAACATAACAGAATTTGGTTTAGCATTTTGATCAACTGTGTTACATTAGTCTGCCTTCGAACGAATCCGTCATCTACTCCTCTTTCCCCAATTATCCCCACTTTGTATCCAGACTTTGTCCCTTGTCCCAAGAATCGTGTCCCACGCATAATTTTATGATCACATTTAATACGATCTTCAGTCTTTTAGTTTAGTCGACATATCATCTTCACAGAACACCAGACAGCTTCATTGTAGTTAGATCCCCCTCCGCACAGTGATCCAAGATATTCTCCGCAAGTGATCCAAGATTCCGTCCGTACAGTGGTCCATTCAATTTATTATTCACATATCTATCTATCTATCTATTGACCTTTCGAGCCGTTGCCGGCCCATAGGGCGTAGACCAAAATACACCTTCTCATATCTGAATTTTTGCTCTAGCAGTTTTCTTTTAAAGATATTTTATCAAATCTCGCCATTTGTCTCTGTTCTGTGCAAGTAGCTCTATCTCATTGAGGGAACCGAATCATGTTGCTCTTGCCTCTCTCATCAATGTTCTTCTCAGTGTCTCCCTGGGTCTTCCTCTTTTTCTCTTACCTGTTGTTTCCCATATGAGGGCCTGCTTTGCTATTCGGTTAATATCTCATCACATGTCCAACATATGACCATCGTCTTTTCTTTATTACTGAAGATATTAGTGGTATTATTCACATATAGCACAATAGTATTTTCACATTTAACAGAACTATTCGGTTCACATTTAACGGACTACACAGCTGACACAATAGCTATAGATGATTCAGTTAGTATTTTCATCATCATTGTAAAGTACCATGCCTGCTGGCGTAGGTGATCATGTCTTCGATCTCGACAGTTATATATCATTTCTGTTGTTGACTTTCTGCCAAGCCATTCTCTTAAGCTGTCTGGTGTCTTTTCTCTTTGCTTCTTTCTATCTCTTCGTCCCTCAATTTTCCCACTTGTTACAATATATTCCAGATGTTCCCTTCTCATTGCATGGCAAAAAAAAATGATGATTGTTTCTTTCTAATATTGGAAATTAGTTTTCTTTTTGCTCTGGTCTCTATCAGTTAGTTCTCATTGATCTTCTTAGCTGTCAATGGGATTCTCAACATTCTTTTGTAAAACCACATTTCTAGTCTCCAGTGATTTTCGTGTTTGTTGTCCTATGTCCACGATTCACATCCATATGTTAAGACTGGCTCTAAATAACATTCAAGAACTCTTTTTCTTATTTCTATTGTCAAAAATGGATTGCATAGTATTTTCCTCATTTTTTGGAAAGCTGCTTTTGCCTGAACCATTCTACATCTCACCTCTTTTGTACATCTACCGTCTGAGGTTAGCATATAGTATTCTCAGAAAACATATAATGTGGACGTATCCACTAAGGACTATATATGGTCATATCACTTGATAAAGCTAGGCAGTTGGTCACTTCAGTTGATGTGATAACTAAATACGCGATTCTGATATAAGTTAGAACATGGTAGAGGCAGTAACAAGACAGCTCAGGGGAAGCAACCAAAAGTTGACCCTGTCAGTGAAAGTTACGCTGCTAGAGATGTCCATGATATTATTTGGTTGTCAGCCTGGTTGGAGCGCTCCATTTTAATTGAAGACTCCTTGACAATTGTTTCTAGTAATTGTTAAACCAACCACGAGTTTACTGAATCAATCAGCGCTGTTCCTGTACTCCATCTTTACATGGATCATCAGAATAACGCTTCTTCCATTCCTCCATCTACCCTCCTAGACTGTCCTTTGTCGGTATATTTACTATCTCTCTTTCTGTTTTCATTTGATTCCTCACTTAATATTGTGTGCGTCAAGGCCTACTGGTCACGTATAAATAGAACTTTGTATTACGACTGTCATTACTATACTCGTCAAGTAGCACGGCTGTTTATTAATGACATTAAAGCAGTCTCTGTACATTTTATTCGTTCTGAAATATGACTTGAGTATAATTCTGCTATAGCATGTTTAAAATAATCATAAGATACGTTATGACTTAAATTGTTACAATATTTGTGGTTAAATTATTGTTATTTTACACCAGAAATGTTAACATTAACCACATTTTGACAACTTTATTTTGATGAACGTTATTAGACTAAAATATCAATAGTGCAAACATTAACTATTCTAGAATGTTCACTTGTTTGTGTTCAGTGTGTCACAAATTTGAACCACTCCACTAAGATATCCATATCCAAAACGATTGGAATGTAATTTCGTCACGACACCTTCGCTCATGCATGTGGATCATTTTAATGAATCATCATCATCATCATCGAGTGCCATCTCCACAACGAAGGTTGGCCACCATGGAGCACAATTCTGATCTGTCTCTTGCTTTGATGGTACAGGTTGTCATAGGCTGATTTGTCCATCTTTTGATATTACTCGTCCATGTTAGTCTTGGTCTGCCTCTGCCTCTTTTACCTTGAATTTTTCCCTCCAAAATTACTTTTAGTAGGCTGTTATGTCTTTTAACATGGCCCAAAAATAACATTTGTCTTGTTTGAATTGTGTTTAGTAGTTCTCTTTTCATTTTAAGTTGTTTTAAGACTTCATCGTTTGTTTTCTTTTCTTTTGAATTCATATAACTGAAATGCCACTTAAAGTAAACAGCCGTGAGAAGGCAAGTAAACATGGGTAAAGCCATCAAGATGTTTAGAAATGCGAAGCTCCCATAATTAAAGTTTCTCTGTGTACCAACTGTTATTGATACACTTAAGCATAGCCCTTTAGCATTTTTATGGCATTCCTGTCAGCACATGAAGATCCGAGAACAGTGCAAGAACTCCGTAGTACCAGCGATGGTCCTATGACAGTTTCAGTCAGAAATTCGTTATTGAAAATAGTAGTAGGAATTTTACTTTTCCTTTTTAGGCATTTTCTCCTCGCTTCGACATAATTTTAAAATTCCAATGGTTGTTTTAGTATATAGTGAAGGTAAAGTTACATTCAAAAAACGAGGTACTCAGGTTAAATTCAACAATAGTGGGAAGATATACGCTATAACGTTTATATTAGAAATAAATAAAACAAACACTCTAAAGTTATTACTAGCAATAAATGAGACAAACACTACAAAGTTTATATTAGAAATATATGAGACACTCTAAAATTTGTTTTAGAAAAAATGTAACAAACACTCTAAAGTTTATATTAGTAATATCGATCCGGGAGACTCGACCCCCTGATCTGCAAGTCATGAGGTATGTAGCCTAAATTCAAGTGTGTAACAGGGAGAACATGGGAAAACTTGTAAACCAGCAAAAAGCTGTATTGTTGAGTCGTTTCACGCGGCAGGATTTGTTTAGAAGGTGATCCGAGCACGTACGGACAGTTAGTTGATCTATGTGTGATGACGATAATCGGACGACTTACTTACGTAAGTAATGATATTAGAAAAAAGGAACTCTTTATGCTAAAGTTACAATTATATGTGAGAATATAATGCTAATCATTGCTTGAGCCACATCTTTAGTTTGTTCATTGCCTTGACATCCACAGGGAGCCTACAACCTCTCTCAAGCAAGCTTCCAAGTTGACGCAGCGCTCCTACCCTCTGGAAACTACCACTTTGTGGCTAACATCACAAAAGGTCCTATTTCTTTAACTTGCGTGGAGCTCTACGCAACCTTTGCTTAGAGATGCATCCAGAAAGAGAGAGAGAGAGAGAACATGCGTTGCGCTCCTTATAAGACGCGACCACGAGAAACGAAGACGTTACGTGTCAGTAATACAATGTGACACATTTAACTTTTGTTTTTATACTAAATAATACATTTTATTGAAATTATTGTTGTCGCTGTTACTTTATTCTTTGTATTGATCTATTATACCAATTGTCCTTATTTGTGTAAACAGAGCATTGCTATAATGACACCTCAAGAATCTATGCACATGAGAAAATGTAATTTCAGCTTAATCACGGGAAAATTGAATGTTTTGCACGGATAGAAACATGAAATTTCTGCTCTAATAGAATATACACTTTCTGTACTAATAGGAAAATATAATGTCTACACTAAAGAGAAATGTAATTTCTACACTAATAGAGAAATGTAATTTCTACACTAATAGAGAAATGTAATTTCTACACTAATAGAGAAATGTAATTTCTAGACAAATAGGGAAATGTAATCTCTACATTAATAGAGAAATGTAATTTCTACACTAATAGAGAAATGTAATTTCTAGACATATAGGGAAATGTAATTTCTACACTAATAGAGAAATATAATTTGTAGACAAATAGAGAAATGTAATTTCCACAGTAATAGGAAAATGTAATTTCTGTACTAATAGGAAAATGTAATTTCTACACTAATATGCAAATGTAATTTCCGCACTAAAGGAAAATGTAATGTATGTACTAATAGGCATAAATAATTTATGCGCTAATGGGAACATGTAATTTCTAGACAAAACGAAAAATGTAATTTCTACACTAATAGGAAAATGTAATTTCTAGACAAATCTATCTATTGACCTTTCGAGCCGTAACCGGCCCATAGGGCGTAGACCAAGATACACCTTCTCCTATATGGGTTTTTTGTTCTAGCAGTTTTCTTTTAAAGATATTTTATCAAATCTCGCCATCTGTCTCTGTTCTGTGCAAGCAGTTCTATCTCATTGAGGGAGCCGATTCCTGCTGCTCTTGCCTCTCTCATCAATGTTCTTCTCAGTGTCTCCCTGGGTCTTCCTCTTTTTCTTTTACCTGTTGTTTCCCATATGAGGGCTTGCTTTGCTATTCGGTTATTATCTCTTCTCATCACATGTCCAACGTATGACCATCGTCTTTTCTTTATTACTGAAGATATTAGTGGTTGATTGGCGATTTCTCTAATTTCCTCATTTGTTTTGAATTCGTTCCATGCTATACCAAGTATTTTCCTTAGACATTTATTTTCGAATGCGTTCAACTTTGTTTCTATATCTCTTGTTGTTTTCCAGCTTTCACACGCATACGTAAGGGTTGATAGTACATTTGATTTGAATAGCCTAAGTTTTGTGTTTGTGCTGATAAGTTTTGATTTCCACAACTTTTCAAGGCTTCTGAAAGACATTGCTGCTTTAGCTATTCTGATTTTAATTTCTTTGCTCGTATCCCCTTCTCGATCAATGTGACTTCCAAGATAGATAAAGTGATCGATCTCTTCTACTGGTTTGTTTTCCATGTATATTTTGTCACCTGTTGGAATTAAACTAGTCATGACTTTAGTCTTTTCATGATTGATCTCAAGCCCAATTTTGCTGGCTATTGATGATAGTTCATTTGTGTTTTCCTGCATCGTTTTTATCTGACTGCTGATGAGAACTATGTCATCAGCAAAGTCGAGGTCCTCCAAATGGTCTCCTTGTATCCATTCGATGCCTTTATTACCAGTGCAGCATTTCTTCATTATGAAGTCCATAACAATTCCAAATAACAAGGGCGATAAAATACATCCTTGTTTAACCCCAGTTTCTATTGGGAAACATTCGCTCAGTCCTTCCTCTGTTCGAACTGCACATGTGTAACCATCATACATGTCTTTGATAATATTTATGATTTTTGATGGTAAACCATATTGCTTCAGAATTTTCCACAAAGAATCTCTATGAATACTATCAAATGCTTTTTTGAAGTCGATGAAGTTAAGTACAAAAGGTTTTTGCTTTTCAATGTGTTCCTCCAATATAAGTCGTAGAGTGAAAATGTGGTCAATACAGCTTCTCCCTTTTCTAAACCCAGCCTGTTCTTCACGCATTACTGTATCTATTGAATCCTGTATTCTATTTAGGATGATTTTGCAGAATAACTTTGAGGCAACTGACAAAAGTGTCACGCCTCTCCAGTTGTTACAATCTCTAAGATTGCCCTTTTTTGGGATCTTAACAATGATTCCTTTTTTCCATTTATGAGGCGTCTTCTCTGTTTTCCAAATGATGTTGAACATTTTTTGGAGATGTATTAGATTATGGCTATCAATTGCCTTGAGGATCTCAGCTGTTAACTTATCCTCTCCAGCAGCCTTGTTATTGGTCATAAGCTTTAAGGTGGTTTCTATTTCACTCAAGGTGAAGTCATCTAAATTTACATTTAATTCTGCTGCTGGTGTTTCAGTTTCAAAATCTATTAAACTGTGGGGTAGTGGACGGTTAAGAATTTCTTTGAAGTGTTCCGCCCAACGGGCTTTTATGTCTGCACTTGTTGTTAGCATTGATCCAGATTTGTCTAGAATTGGTGTTCCACTGGATGTATAGGTGTTTGTCAGCATCTTTTGTACAGTATAAAGAGTTCTGCTGTCTCCTGTAATTGCAGCTGTCTCTGCTTTCTCTGCCAAATTGTCTATATAAGCTCTTGTATCTCTTCTTGCTGAACTTTTCACTTTGTTGTCTAATTCTTTGTATGTTGCTTTTGCCAGAACCTTTCCAAGATCTGTCTTTACATTAGTCAAATAGGGAAATGTAATTTCTGCACTAATAGGAAAATGTCATTTCTGCACTAAAAAGAATAAATGTAGCGCACCTTTCAAAGCATTAATTGCATAACTGCTATTTACATATAAACAAAAGAAATTGGTCAGATGTTGTCCTTGACACATATGACACCTCCGCTGTACTATTTTAATCAATTGTATATACAAGCAAAGTGAAAGATGGGGATCAATGATTAGTTACAGTTAACAACATTGAGAAGTCTTGAAATATATTGAATAAAATAATTTTAAAGACTGGTGCATAGCATTCATTATCACTCTCAACAGAAAAGAAAGACATATGAAAGAACTGCGTCAAACGTTGAAAGCGGCGTATAAGGAACATGATGGTAGTTGTCATATTCGTCTACGATCGACACATTATTAGATAATGTGGACAGCACGACGTCCATCTTTGTAATAAAATAATATATCTAATACAATTTAAGGTTGGGTGAATCTAAAAGCTGTCGATGTGTTCAATGTGACCTCTTGTGCCCAGAAGACCAGTTCACTAATTATTGTTGTACGGTTGCTCCCTGATTTTTTTTTTTTACAAGCTCCGAATTTTGGGTTTTCGCTTTAATCTTTAATATTTTCATTCATTCTTCTTCTTCTTCTTCTTCCTGGAACCCAGGGTGTCGTTAATGCACCATTGACAGACTTTGTCAGCTTTTTCCATTTGTCCCTATCTTCAGTCATTTTTTGGGACTCGAGGTAAAGTTAGGTCTGTCCATTCTTTGATCTTTTCATATTTTGGGACTTGAGGTAAAGATAGGTCTGTCCATTCTTTGATCTTCTCATATTTTGGGACTCGAGGTAAAGTTAGGTCTGTCCATTCAATGATCTTCTAATATTTTTGGACTCAATGTAAGGATAGATCTGTCCATTTGATTTCTCATGTTTTCCCTCAACCTACCTTTACTTCTCCCTTGCTGATTGCTCATTGTTAGGCCAGACGATCGAGTTTTTTTTGTTTAAACTATTTCATCTTGCGCTTCTTCACAGCAGCCACAAATTCAAATCATTCTCATATGTAAAAGCGGTCTAAGGAAATAATCGAGTACATTTCTATGATCCGATAAAGTTATTCGACCTTTAGAGTTGTTATTGTTATTTATTTTCTGTGGACAAAAAACATCAAGAATTGGAATATCTTACATTCAACGACCATCCAATGCCGTCAGAGATCACACAGGACACGCATTATATTTTGTTGTAAGTCTTTTCGGGCTTAGCTTCTCAATCTTAGTTTTTTTTAAAAAGTCAATGCCTGCTGTCTTTGCCCGTCTCATCAAACGCTCTCAGTTCTTCTCCAAATTGGAAGCTTTTATCTTATTCTTGCTGTTTCCCATCCGATGGTTTGCAGAAGGCACTCGCTACTGATCGAAAAGGTCAGGTTCTGGTTCCAATATGTGGCCTTCATTCAGGACCTACAAGGCGTAGATGCTTTTCCAAATCTCTAAAAATCGGTACTAGAGATGTTTCCAGTAATGGCGGCCTGGCGTGATATCGACCACGTAACCCGAAAAAAAATGCACCTTGAACATTTAAAAATATCAACACTAGCACTCCAGGTGTGGGGAGGAAACCTTTACATAATTTACTACCTTTTTAAAATCGCTATGTATTTCTTATCAATATATATATAATATGTATGCCACCTTATCATTCTGATTATCCTAATCATCATCATCAAGTACCAAGCCTGCTGGCGTATGTGATCATGTCACTCCACAACTTTCGATCTCGACAGTTATTTATCATTTATGTTGTTGACCTTCTGTCAAACCATTCTCTTAAGCTGTCTGGTATTGTTGTCTTTGCTTCCCTCTATCTCTTTGTTCCTCAATTTTCCCACTTGTCACAATATATTACAGCTGTTCTCTTCTCATTGTTTCTTCCTGATATTTGAGATTAGCTCTCTTTTTGCTTTGGCCTCTTTCAGAACGTGTTCATCACTCTTCTTAACTGTCCATGGTATTCTCAACATTCTTCTGTAAAGCAATATTTCTACAATTTCTAGCGATTTTCTTGTCTGTTGTCCTATTGTCACTGATTCACATCATATGTTAAGATTGACTTTACATAACATTTAAGAACTCTTTTTCTTTGTTTTGATTGTCAAAAATGGATTGCACAGTATCTTCGTCATTTTTTGAAAAGCTGCTTTTGCCTGAGCTATTCTGCATCTCACCTCTGTTGTACATCTACCATCTGCGGTTAACATTGTTCCCAGATATTTCAATTTATATACCGGTTTTAATATTGCTTCACTTTACTATTTTGTGCATTGCGGTGATGCCTTTTTCTTTGTTGCTACCATTACTTCTGTCATTATGATTATATATGAGATTATGCGATACATGACAATGTTTCTTATTGCGATACGAGTTTTTAGTAATTCCATTGTGTACAAAATATTTTGTTATAATATGCCAATATTTAACGCCACACGATATAGAACACATACCAATATATTATTCATGTCTAATTCTAATGCTCAGCCATCTATAGTTGTATCATGATCACGGGTTGAAAATAATAACTTAACGTTTGTAACGTTTTCACCTTTGCAAGTTTGGCCAGTTGCCGGTAAAATGACGTAAGACATTTAGCTCGTATAGCTGGAGACGGCATTCACTTTGGGTGATTCCGGGATTTCCCTCTCAGCCCTCAAGCCTTAGTAAAACTATAGATTGTTGTGTTCTAATATTCGAATAAATAAATGCTAGAAAATTGCAGATAATGTAACAGCGAGTGATTTATCTAACACCAAATGATATACAACTTTCCCCCCACGTAGAAAAAAATATCAAGTGCCAGAATGTACTCTAGAGCATGTCATAGTAGCGGGAGTCGCGATAGCTCAGTGGTTAGTGAAATGGACTATAAAGGACAAGAGGTAGGGTTCGATCTCAACCGACGGCTTCCGGTTCATCCAGCCTTTAATGGGCACCGGATTTTCTTCTGGGAAAGTAAAAGCGGCACGGGCGTAATACCGACCACATTACCCCAAAAATCAAGTGTCGAGGTCTGTAAAATGTATGGTCACTAACACCATATTCTCTATACGCCACTTGGCGTGACGGGGGAACTTTACTTTTTATTTATGTCATGGTAGCAAGGGTAGGAATTAGCAACCCCGATCTGATTAACCTTAGGCTTAGGACTATGAAGCCACTAACACTTCATTACCTGACGTCATGCGTTAACGTAGCCTGTGTGGCTACCTGGCCATAATGAGGAGGCATGTTCAGACGGCACGAACATCAGGTCAAACCTGGGGATGCCAGGAAGGAGCGCTGTGCCGGAAAAAAACAGAGGAATAACAAATTAACACAGAACTTGAGTCAATTTCACCTCACACTGAGAGGGACATACGGGGGAGGAGATAGTGTCCCTATTGAACATGCCCGGTGTACAAAGAGGATTATCCGTCGGCTAAACTAAAATAAACATGGGAAAGGTAGAACCACTGCTACTTGCTACGCGTGTCAAAGAGGGAACTAAAGAGGTTGGGGACAAAGTCTTTGTCGTGATACGCAGTTCATACGTCTGACGCCACCTTCAGTGCTTTCTCCAGTATATGACTTCATGCTGATCAACGTACTGAAGAGGGGATCTGAGCACTAGGAAGTATCTGTTCTGTAATGAAGATGGTCTGTTACCTAATCTAAAACTTGCTAAGGGACTACATTTGCATCAGTCTATGAAATTCAATAAATGTAAAGGTAAAGTACGAGACTTGAATCGACGTCTTAGCACGCGTCTTTCCACCCATATGTGCTCGGCCGCCTATCCAGAAGTGTTCGGAGACTTCAAGCATCGAAACTCACGATGCGAGGCGGCATTCCTCACCTTCCCAGAGTACTACCTTTTACCCATTTTTACCTACTGCTGTCGACAGTGAGGTATTTTTTTTCCCAACCACGAGTACAACTCACACCTCTTCTATCTAACACGGATTGTCCGAACGTCGGTAGCCCAGTCGGATGGGTTTCCCAACTAGGATATCGAGACTCTCAATAAAATTCACTTTATTAAAGTAACGCCGGGGAGACAACCCAAGCCAAAAAATAATTCTGGAGGAGCACGGCAGTTTTGGTTGATATTGTATCTAAGACATCGAAAAGTAGGTACAAGCCATAAAAGGAGATACGTCATTAGCATGGATATCCCAAAAATGAAGATCAACATAAACAAAACCGAAGTAATGGCAATAGCGAGAAAGAAAAAAACTAAACATCATAATTGATCATACAACTCTGAAACAAGTAAACAATTTTAAATATGTGGGTAGCACGTTAACACAAGACAATAACCAAGAGACAGAGATAGATATAAGGTGTAACAAAGCATGCCAAGTTATGGGCCAAGTATCAACACTATTGAAAAACAAAGCAATAACTACGAAAGCAAAAAGGGCAATATACAAATCAATTTTTCTACCAACTCTGTGCTATCAGTGCCAGAATTGGACGCTGGACTCTAGAACAATAAGATAACGACCACCGAAATGAAATGTGTCAGAAGAATGACAGGAAACAGCTGAAGGGACAGAGTAAGAAACACTGACCTGAGGAAGAAACTCGAAATTGAACCAGCCATCGAATACATAAAGAAACAACATATAAATTGGTTCGGCGACATAACAAGACAAAATGAACTAACAATGACTCAAAGAGTCATAAACAAACGCTACGAAAACGCCAGATTAAGAGGAAGACAGAGAAAGAGATGGATAAAGGGAATACTAGAGTCACAAGGAGGGATAGCACCAGAAGAGTCCAACAGAAGAGCAAAGAATCGCAGAATGTATCTCCCCTCGACGCCAACGGCTATGGAGGAAAGATAGAAGAAGAAGAAGATCCCAAAAATATCCGTAATTTAGCGAAGAAGTTGAGTAAATTTTTGCCATGTGGTGAGAAGAGACAAGAAAAGAATATCAAAGCGGGCCTCGAGTGGGAACCCGAGGGTAAAAGAAGAGGCAGGTGGGAAGAAACACCAAAAAGAAATTAGCCCTGAAGTAACAATAGCGGACATTATCTCCTTTGTTGAGGTTGAGAGGCTCGTCCAGAACCGGACGTTTGGCTAGATACACTGCGATCCTGTGCAAAGTCTGACACAGAACCGGACGTTTGGCTAGATACACTGCGATCCTGTGCAAAGTCTGACACAGAACCGGACGTTTGGCTAGATACACTGCGATCCTGTGCAAAGTCTGACACAGAACCGGACGTTTGGCTAGATACACTGCGATCCTGTGCAAAGTCTGACACAGAACCGGACGTTTGGCTAGATACACTGCGATCCTGTGCAAAGTCTGACACAGAACCGGACGTTTGGCTAGATACACTGCGATCCTGTGCAAAGTCTGACACAGAACCGGACGTTTGGCTAGATACACTGCGATCCTGTGCAAAGTCTGACACAGAACCGGACGTTTGGCTAGATACACTACGATCCTGTGCAAAGTCTGACACAGAACCGGACGTTTGGCTAGATACACTGCGATCCTGTGCAAAGTCTGACACTTAACAGCAAAGATCATCTCACAGTCTACAATTTATACCCTATTGTGTCGTCTTCGACTTCAAAGGACACGTGACAGAGAGAGAGAGAGAGAGAGAGAGAGAGAGAGAGAGAGAGAGAAGGACAGATTGTCAGACATCGACAGAGAGAGAGAGAGACAGGACAGATCGTCGGACATACAGACAGAGAGAGACAGAAGGACGGATAGTTAGACAGATAGACAGAGAGAGACAGACATACAGAGAGAGACAGAAAGTGAGATAGATAGACAGACAGACATACATAGAGAGGGACAGAAGGACAGATAGTCAGACAGACAGATAGACAAATAGACAGAGAGAGAGAAAGAAGGATAGATAGTCAGAAAGACAAACAGACAAAGAGAGAGATAGAAGGACAGATAGTCAGACAGACAGACCGAATGGCAGATAGTCAGACAGACAATAAGACAGAGAGAGAGACAGAAGGACAGATAATCAGACAGACAGAGAGAGAGACAGACAGAAGGACATATAGTTAGACAGAGAGAGACAGAAGGACAGATAGTCAGACAGACAAACAGACAAACAGACAGAGAGAGACAGAAGGACAGATAGTCAGACACACAGAAAGAGAGAGAAGGATAGATAGTCAAACAGACAGACAGAAAGAGACAGAAGGACAGATAGTCAGACTTACAGGCTGGCAGACAGATAGACCGATACCATAAGTTTGTCTTCTAATATTCAAAATATTGAAGCAATGATCATATACAATACTAGACTTGCAAAAAAATGATCAATCATGGTAATTATATCTAGGTCCACAACAAAACATTAAGTATTTAAATGAATCTGTATATACCCAACAACCAGCTTCATTTATTAATGTAAATACATTAATAGGTAATGAGACGATTCTCTCGACTGCAGATAGTGAATTAAGTAATGAGACTATTCTCTCGACTGCAGATAGTGAATTCAGTAACGAGACTAATCTCTTGACTGCAGATAGTGAATTCAGTAACGAGACTATACTCTCGACTGCAGATAGTGAATTCAGTAACGAGACTATTCTCTCGACTGCACATAGTGAATTCAGTAACGAGACTATTCTCTCGACTGCAGATAGTGAATTCATAAATGAGACTATTCTCTCGATTGCAGATAGTGAATTCAGTAATAAGACTATTCTCTCGACTGCTGATAGTGAATGCAGTAGAATCAACTGAAATTCACAAGTAAGAAAGAGAACACATTGGAGACGAGAATCTCACGGCCTTACTTTTTCCATTTAGATTAAAAATAAAAGTGTTTTCAGCCTAGCCACAGTTTAGACCAATCAACTGTAATTTTCTCCATTCTTTGTTCTTTTGTTCTATATATTCATTTTAAGTAGAAGTATATACATAAATAAGATAAACAATCTCTCTCTCTCTCTCTCTCTCTCTCTCTCTCTCTCTCTGCGATCAGGACTCAATCAGAGTAGAATTCCAGACTCTCACATGAAGTCAGCTGTCAGGTTAAGTGCGTTGATCGCCCCCACAGACAGAACATCACAATTAGAGCCTGCCAGATCCACTCTGATTGAACACCCGTTAAAATGTTGCACTGTGGTCTGCGCCAGTGGCCCAGTGCATCCGATTTCAGCCAGCATTTTATTCAGGTTTGCATTCCTTAGCCTTTGATTGTCCCCAATCTTCCTGCAAGGCAGAAGATGATCTTTTCTGAGGGGGATTCTGCCCTTAGATGGTCGGCCCTCCCAGGTTTACGAGCACCATCTGCCCGAGTCACTAGAGGTGACTAACACAGACATGCACACAGCGATACGAGGCATGACTAACACTGACACACAGCCATGCACACACAAGGATATGAGATGTGACATACACAGACATGCACACGCAAAAATATGAGATATGACTAACATAAACATGCACACAAAGATATGAGATATCACTAACCCAAACATGCACACACAAAGATATGACAATTGTTTTGAGAATATAACGCTTCAAGTAGGTCCAGCTTTGACAATGATGAGCTCAAAAACAAAACAAAATAAAAATAAAACGCAGAAATATGTTTTGTCAGAGACAGTTATTGGAGTTCTACGTTTTGACATGGAGATTTTCAAGTCAGACTTCGCTAATGCACAATGACTGCATGCTTAAAAACATGTTTTGTAAATACATGAATATTTGACAAGCTCGAAGTTCACCTTCGTATTAGTTCGTAAAATGTTTATGTCAACACTTTCTGCTTTTGCCCTCAAAATAAGCTTCGTTAACGGGAATGTAAGATAAGAATCAACTCTGAGCATCTGGGTTCATTTTTTTATTTTGACTTTTTCTCTTTTGATAAAGCTTTCAAGAATGACCTTAACTCTGTTTGTGATAGAAATGCTTAACCTGAATAAAAACAAATAACACCAGGGCTAAAACTAAGAATAGCAAAATATTATATCTTCTCAACATTCCTGTATGGTGCAGAAACATAGACATTAGAAAAGAAAACAGAACAGAAAATTGAAGCCTTTGAAATGTGGATATATAGAAGAATAGAATGGAAAGAAAAGAAAACAAACGGTGAAGTTTAAAACAACTAAAAATTAAAAGAGAACTACTAAATACAATTCAAACAAGACAAATGATATTTTGGGGCATGTTAAAAGACAAAACAGCCTACTGAAAGTAATCTTGGAAGTTAATATGAAAAGTAAAAGAGGCAGAGGTAGACCAAGACTAACATGGACGAGTAACATCAAAAGATGGACAAGTCAGCCTATGGCAACCTGCACTATCAAAGCAAGAAACAGAGCAGAATGGCGCGCCATGGTAGCCAACCTTCGATGCGAAGACGGCACTCAAAGATGATATAGTTAAGAGAACGATATGTTGTGTTGTAACTATTATCTGATGCTTCGTCAATGGTTAGGGATGATTTATCTCGTTTCAGCTGGCAGATCAGTATTTTCAATGTTAGGAATCAGTATCAGTATTTTAAATGTTTGGAATCAGTATCAGTATTTTCAATGTTGGAATCAGTATCAGTATTTTCAATGTTTGGAATCAGTATTTTCAATGTTAGGAATCAGTATCAGTATTTTCAATGTTTGGAATCAGTATTTTCTATGTTAGGAATCAGTATCAGTATTTTTAATGTTTGGAATCAGTATTTTCAATGTTAGGAATCAGTATCAGTATTTTCTATGTTAGGAATCAGTATCAGTATTTTCAAGTTTGGAATCAGTATTTTCAATGTTTGGAATCAGTATCAGTATTTTCAATGTTTGGAATCAGTATCAGTATTTTCAATGTTTGGAATCAGTATCAGTATTTTCAATGTTAGGAATCAGTATCAGTATTTTCAATGTTAGGAATCAGTATCAGTTTTTTTCTATGTTAGGAATCAGTATCAGTATTTTCAATGTTTGGAATCAGTATCAGTATTTTCAATGTTTGGAATCAGTATCAGTATTTTCAATGTTAGGAATCAGTATCAGTTGTTTTCTATGTTAGGAATCAGTATCAGTATTTTCAATGTTTGGAATCAGTATCAGTATTTTCAATGTTTGGAATCAGTATCAGTATTTTCAATGTTAGGAATCAGTATCAGTTTTTTTCTATGTTAGGAATCAGTATCAGTATTTTCAATGTTTGGAATCAGTATCAGTATTTTCAATGTTTGGAATCAGTATCAGTATTTTCAATGTTTGGAATCAGTATCAGTATTTTCATTGTTAGGAATCAGTATCAGTTTTTTTCTTTGTTAGGAATCAGTATCAGTATTTTCAATGTTTGGAATCAGTATCAGTATTTTCAATGTTTGGAATCAGTATCAGTTTTCTCAATGTTGTTAAATCAGTATCAGTATTCTCAATGTTAAATCAGAATCAGTTTTTCCAACGTTGTTAAATCAGTATCAGTTTTCTCAATATTGTTAAATCAGTATCAGTATTCTCAATGTTAAATCAGTATCAGTTTTCTCAATGTTTGGAATCAGTACCAGCCTGACACATGAAATAGTTCCTTTCACCCGACAACAAATAATGCCTTAGGAATGTTTAAATAAGTGTAAGCATTTGATATGAGACCAGGTAAATCGCGTAATGGTGCAACTGAGTAATACAAACAGGCTGTTAACTGTATATTTTGTGTACACGGGAGGCGATCGTAAGTGCCACGAGGTAAATCATGTCTAATCTCACACCTTCAGATCAAGTTAATGTATAGGCACATAATGAATGTAATGTCTTTCAACATTCAGCTGCAACAAATGATAGTGTCACATTAATCTTTTCAGGTGTGAGAAAAATGCAAAACAAAATCTAATCAAATTGCACTTTTTGCACTTCCTGTATTTTTATCTTTCTCATTTGTTTATTTAAAAAAATTATTTTGCGTTGCTGTGATAATGTCTATTGACATTTTCAGGGACCACGCGTGACTAAGGCATATTCTGACCTACCGTCAGGCACTCTATTTGGCTGCTATTTGTTGTTATTAAACATTAACAACTTGAACATATGTTTTATCCTCCTTTATCAAATTTGCATGTCTTTTTTAAGCCACACAATTGAAAATAAATATCATGGCCTTTTATACATAACCTCCTACTCTCAGACAATGGACTTCCACTAAAACTCCATCATACTGGCGACGACTTGACAAAACTGGCCAATGAGTTTAATGCCAGTATTCGGAGTGGCCAGATTAAGGAGGAGTGGTACACAGCTACTTACTACCACTACCGAAGCCAAACAAGGACCATTCTCAGATCAGTGCCTACAGAATCATCACAATGCAGAACACTGCGGGCAAGCTGCTGGAAAAAATAGTTGCCCATGTCCTCACCTGTCACCTTGAACAGAAACGCATATTCCCACACATCCTCAGAGGTTATAGATATAACAAAAAGACATGGCTCAATGCGGCAGTCTTTGCCTATGACGTCTTCGAAGGCTTCCGAAGAAGAGAGGAGACATGTGCTGCTGCTATAGATCTGGAGGATGCATACAACAGGGTACCATTTGAATATCCCATGCATATGCTCCTCAAACTGGCGGTGCACCTCTTCCTCATTAGATGGATCGCCGCGGCACTGTTTCAGAGGAAGGTGATACTCAGATGTGGAAGTTGGTCTTCCGAGCCAACATCCATTTGCCCAGGGCTGCCACAAGGCTCACCATTGCCACCAGTTCTATTTAACGTGTACACAATAACGATCACGGAACAACAGCTGGATGGCAGGGGAAGAACTATGACTTTTGCTGATGATATTCTGGTATATCGACAGGGAAGAGACAGACAGGGAATCGCTTCCACAATGCAAGATGAACTCGATCGCAATTCTTCCTGGTGTGGAGTTTCAGGTGCCTTGGCTAATCCTAATAAAGCATCAGTTTCATGGTTCTCCCTTAACAATCATATCGTTAATACGACCACACCGGTAGTACGAATGGGAGCTGATGAGGAGGTGACTAGGGACAAGTTGATGACATACCTCGGAGTTAAGTTTGATCGCAGACTGTGTTTTCGGGACCATGTCGACCATGTGATAACAAAATCCTGCAAAGGATTAGCTGCCTTGAAGGTCATGGCAGCTGCCAACATCGAGCAGAGGCTACTTACTCTTCTGTTCCAAGGAATAGTTCTCGCACCAATCGAGTATGCCCTGGCAATTCTTATTGTCAGTACGACTCAAATTGATAGGCTGGAGAAAATACAAAATGAAGCCATGCGCATTATCCTGGGATGTACGAGGAATACTCCCTGTGTAGCAATAAGGTATCTTCTTGACGTTCCAACCATGGATGACAGAATCAAGATCTGGAGAGCACGAGCATACCTGAAGATTAGTACAGATACAGAGCTTCCATTGCACCACGTGCTCAACACAGAGAAAGGTGCCAGGCTAAAAAAGAGGCAAATCATAGGTGGGCCGAGCAGAAGATGTCATCAAACAGGTCTGTGGGCTTACCAATATCAGCGTTGGTGAGGAGTGGATACCGGTGCCTACGTCATTCAAGGGGACTTTCTCGTGTATTGTCACACTCGACAGGAAAAGTAGGGAACAGAATACGGTCGTGGTTAATGCTGAGGTCAACGGTCTCATCTGCGATAACACTGATGAGAAAGATGCAGTCATCTATATAGACGGATCTGTAAGACGACACCAAAGAAGTGCATGGGCATTTACAGCACGCTCGGCAGGCAGAATAGTCTACGAAGACAGTGGTGCATACGTCGTGACCACGAGTAGCATGACAATGGAGGTGATGGCAGTGACCAAGGCATTCAAATGGTTAGAGTCACAAGACTACAACCACGCACGTATACTGAGTGATTCGATGAGCATGATAAAAAAGTGGAGGCGGGCTCTGTACACATGCAATGGGTAGAGTCGTTGCAGAAATCCAAAATACGTAAGGTCACTTTGTCTATGTTCCTGGACATGCGGGAGTGCGGGGAAATGAAAGGGCGGACAGGTTGGCTAGCTGCGCTGTCGTTGAGGACGGGCAACCAATGGATCGGGCGGACATCATCAATGCCCTCCGAAATGTGGGAAGAGCACATGACTTCGACAAACACAGATCCATGTCACTTCTTCGGATGATAGGACTTGGAGTTAAGATGGGCACAGCCAGAAATGAGAAACTTAGTGGCCGTGTAAGAAGACTTATCAACCAACATAGAACTGGAGTCGTCAGTCGCTGGACACTGCGGGAATTGCAGAGGAGGGGATCTGAACACCTATGGGCATGTTCGGAGTGCAATGATGATGACTCGCAAATAACTCAATAACTCCCTCATACTCCTACTTTCAAACCATAGACTTCCACTAAAAATCCCTCATGGTTATGGAAGGTCAGTGTATCACTGCAAACGGATTAAAATCCATAATTGCTCAATCGCCCGTGCAAGTGGAATCATCCGAATTACTATCTCATCTCCTAAACAGAGAAAGGTATTTGTAGTCTCCATTAAAGCAGTCTCAGCACACTCCAAAAGACAAGGCGAAACCGCACAGAAAGTGAACACAACCGTCTGTTCCCTGTCATACGATATCATTATTCATCGTAAACAATTGGAATATTGAAACACGGTTTAAAACGGATGAAACGCACAGCTCAATGTATGCACAGAGCACTTAATTCAGTAGCTACTGCAACAAGCCGGACTTGGAATATGAGGAAACTGCAACAAGGAACACTTTTCAGACATAGCCTTTAATGGTTCCTGCCGCCTATCCACCATATTGACTGGAAGTTCCGAAAATACTGAGAGTGCTGTAAATCGTAAGACAGCGCAACAGATTCCTGTTGCATGTCAAACAATGATGAAATAAGGACGAAGGTTTTGTGTCCTTACAGTTGACTTCACAACACCAGCTCATGTATTAATATTCTTCTTATGAATATATAATGCTAATCTTTGTTTCAGTCACTTTCATTGCGGGTTCCATTTATGCACCAACATCTTTGATCTCACAGGGTGCGTACAACCTTTCACAGGCCTTCAAGTTGACATATCGGTCCTATCCTCCCTTTCCTTACCCTCCCCTCCCCCTCCACGTAAACTATAAATTCATTGGTAGCATCACAAATGGTCCCACATGATTAACATGGGATTAACTGAACGCGACCTTTTACTTGACTTTACCAGTTGTTTAATTACACGCCAACGCTCCACAATTCTAACACTTGACTATTTTGTTTTTCATGGTGTACACAAATACAAACAGTTTGATATTTAACAAAGTAATAATTAAATAGACTCAACAGCACAGGCCAAAACACAATATGAAGATCAACATCAACAAAACATAAGTCACGAATATCGCAAAAAGAGAAACAGAACATCAACGTAACTACATATGGTAGACAACTAAAACAAGTAGAGGAATTTAAATATCTACAGCAGAAATAGTCTTAAAATGCAACAAAGTCTGTCAAATCATAGGATATATGTCACCACTATTGTCCAACAAGGAAAGAACTCTATAGAGGTAATACGGGCACTGTACAATACAATCTTCATCCCAACGTTGTCCTAACCAATGGAAGACCTGGATTCTAGATGCAAGAACAATAAAAAAAAAAAACTTCTGCAAAGATGAAATGTGTTAAACGAATGACAGGAAACAGTCTGAGAGATAAGATCAGAAATAAAGAACTGAGAAAAAAGCTATGAATAACCCCCGACATTGAATATATAAAGAAACAACATATAAAATAGTTTAGCCAGGTGACAAGAAGTATAGATCAAAACAAAACGCAAGGAGCCTTCAATAAACATTGTGAGAACACTCTAGGGGCCGACCACGGAAAAAGGATTGGTGGGATATTAGAAATACTAGAAAGCCATAACAGCAGGAGAGCTCAACAGAAATGCAAGAGACCAGAAACTATATCTCCCTTCAACGCTAAAACGCAAATGAGGAAGGAAAGAAGAAGATCAAGAACGGAATAATTCCTAAGTTGTCATGCACACAAAATAACTCATTAGATTCTTACAGCTGCTGCTATAATTTCAGATTGATTGTCATTTAAATCAATTCCTTAAATCTTTCAGCATTTATGAGGTAAGATGCTCAGAGTATATTACATTCTTCTCTGTTTTAAAATTGATTTTTAAAGGTTGTGGTTCCAATTTGTATATAAAAAAAACAATGTATATTTTCTGACTTATTTAACTTTTCCTGTTACTTATATTGTAGTAACATTCTTTATTCTAAAATTGCGTTACGCGTGAGAAACGTGGACACTAGACAGAAAAAAAAAATATTGATAGTGCATTTCACTGATAAGAAACATGTTAGACGCATAAGATATAGATTAAAAGCGATGAACTAATAAAAAAAAAGCTAGGAATAATTGCAACCATTGAATACATAAAGAAATTACAGATACACTTGTTTGGCCTTGTGATAAGACAAAAAGGACAAAATACCACGAGCCTTCAACAAACGCTACAAGGAAACCAGACCTAAGGGCCGACAACGAAAAAGTTGGATTGTTGAAATATTAGAAACTCTAGTAGACATGACAACCCGAGAGGCCAACAGAACAACAAAAGACCGGCGTTATCTTCCTACTCGACGCTGAACGGCACACGAGAAAGTGAAGAAGAGGACAATTTGAATAGCTAACATTTATGAGGCGACAGAACCAAAATGTTAACTATTTTGAAATGTTCTTGTGTGCAATAAAAAGTAGAGAAGAAGGAAAGAGCCCACATCACGCCAAGTGGCGCATAGAGAATATGGTGTCAGTGACCATACATTTTACAGACCTTCCGAACACATTTTAGGGATAATGTGGTCGGTAATACGCCCGTGCCACTTTACTTTCCCAGAAAAAACCGGTACCCATTTACGGCTGGGTGAACCCGGAAGCCGTCGGTTGGGATCGAACCCTACCTCTTGTCCTTTGTAGTCCAGTTCACTAACCACTGAGCTATCGCGGCTCCCTCTTGTGTGGAATATTCCACTTTTAACCACACAATGTTTTTGTAAAATTGCAACTCTAACTTCTGGTGTTGTTGTTTGATTCATCATCACTGCACACTCAACGAACCCAAGGGTGCTACGATATTTCACTCAAAAAAATCCTGGCACACGTGCTCGAACTCCATAGCGCGGTCGGGGATCCACAAGTAGATCTAGATACAATACGCAATATTATATCCCTCAGCTTACTAAAAAATTTGGACAAGAGCTAGGGTTCGATCCCAACCGACGGCTTCCAGGTTCACCCAGCCTTTAATGGGTACCGCATTTTTTTAATGGGAAAGTAAAGCGGCACGGGCGTAATACCGACCGCATTACCCCAAAAATCATGTGCCGAAGTCTCTCAAATGTATGGTCACTAACACCATATTCCCTATAGGCCACTTGGCGTGATGGGGATACTTTACTGTACTTTTTACTAATAAATTTGAACGTGAAATAGAGGAATCAAATGCAGGTTTAATTTCTAGAAACTGAAAATTAATAAGACAACTAAAGTGTCAATGAGAAACAACTGTGGCATTCATAATTTTGCAACAAAACATCAGCTCTACCAGTTAAAAGAGATTGCTTCCCGATTCCCTTAGACATTTATTTGTTCTCATCAATAACTTCACAGAAATAGGAGAAATAAGCATAGCAAAATCATCTATAATCAAAGGAAGAGAGTGGTTATATGTTGGACAAGTGATGAGAAGAGACAAAAAGAAAGTCTCAAAGTAAAAGCAAAGGGTAGAGTCTCGTCATGTCAGGTGACGTATAGGGAATATTTTGTTAGTGACCATCAATTTTGCAGACCTCCGGCACATGATTTTTGGGGTAATGTGGTCGGTATTACGCCCGTGCCGCTTTACTTTCCGAGAAAAAAAATCCGGTACCCATTTAAGGTTGGATGAAACCGGAAGCCGTCGATCAGGATCGAACCCTACCTCTTGCCCTTTGCGGCCCAGTTCACTAACCACTGAACCACTGCGGCTCCCAGAATCTCAAAGCAGGCCCTCGAATGGGAACCAGAGGGTCAAAGAAAACGAAGGTGACCTAGAAAAACTATTTTAAAAAAAAACACTGAAACGAGAGGCAACAACAGCAGACATCAGCTCTCAGAACAGGGACGTGTGGCGAGATACAATGCGGGTCCTGTGCAAAGTCCGACAGTTGAAGGAAGTGTGGCGAGATACAATGCGGGTCCTGTGCAAAGTCTGACAGTTGAAGGACGTGTGGCGAGATACAATGCGGGTCCTGTGCAAAGTCTGACAGTTGAAGGACGTGTGGCGAGATACAATGCGGGTCCTGTGCAAAGTCTGACAGTTGAAGGACGTGTGGCGAGATACAATGCGGGTCCTGTGCAAAGTCTGACAGTTGAAGGACGTGTGGCGAGATACAATGCGGGTCCTGTGCAAAGTCTGACAGTCGAAGGACGTGTGGCGAGATACAATGCGGGTCCTGTGCAAAGTCTGACAGTCGAAGGACGTGTGGCGAGATACAATGCGGGTCCTGTGCAAAGTCTGACAGTTGAAGGACGTGTGGCGAGATACAATGCGGGTCCTGTGCAAAGTCTGACAGTTGAAGGACGTGTGGCGAGATACAATGCGGGTCCTGTGCAAAGTCTGACAGTCGAAGGACGTGTGGCGAGATGCAATGCGGGTCCTGTGCAAAGTCTGACAGTCGAAGGACGTGTGGCGAGATACAATGCGGGTCCTGTGCAAAGTCTGACAGTTGAAGGACGTGTGGCGAGATACAATGCGGGTCCTGTGCAAAGTCTGACAGTTGAAGGACGTGTGGCGAGATACAATGCGGGTCCTGTGCAAAGTCTGACAGTTGAAGGACGTGTGGCGAGATACAATGCGGGTCCTGTGCAAAGTCTGACAGTTGAAGGACGTGTGGCGAGATACAATGCGGGTCCTGTGCAAAGTCTGACAGTTGAAGGACGTGTGGCGAGATACAATGCGGGTCCTGTGCAAAGTCTGACAGTCGAAGGACGTGTGGCGAGATACAATGCGGGTCCTGTGCAAAGTCTGACAGTCGAAGGACGTGTGGCGAGATACAATGCGGGTCCTGTGCAAAGTCTGACAGTTGAAGGACGTGTGGCGAGATACAATGCGGGTCCTGTGCAAAGTCTGACAGTTGAAGGACGTGTGGCGAGATACAATGCGGGTCCTGTGCAAAGTCTGACAGTCGAAGGACGTGTGGCGAGATACAATGCGGGTCCTGTGCAAAGTCTGACAGTCGAAGGACGTGTGGCGAGATACAATGCGGGTCCTGTGCAAAGTCTGACAGTTGAAGGACGTGTGGCGAGATACAATGCGGGTCCTGTGCAAAGTCTGACAGTTGAAGGACGTGTGGCGAGATACAATGCGGGTCCTGTGCAAAGTCTGACAGTTGAAGGACGTGTGGCGAGATACAATGCGGGTCCTGTGCAAAGTCTGACAGTTGAAGGACGTGTGGCGAGATACAATGGGTCCTGTGCAAAGTCTGACAGTTGAAGGACGTGTGGCGAGATACAATGCGGGTCCTGTGCAAAGTCTGACAGTTGAAGGACGTGTGGCGAGATACAATGCGGGTCCTGTGCAAAGTCTGACAGTTGAAGGACGTGTGGCGAGATACAATGCGGGTCCTGTGCAAAGTCTGACAGTTGAAGGACGTGTGGCGAGATACAATGCGGGTCCTGTGCAAAGTCTGACAGTTGAAGGACGTGTGGCGAGATACAATGCGGGTCCTGTGCAAAGTCTGACAGTCGAAGGACGTGTGGCGAGATACAATGCGGGTCCTGTGCAAAGTCTGACAGTCGAAGGACGTGTGGCGAGATACAATGCGGGTCCTGTGCAAAGTCTGACAGTTGAAGGACGTGTGGCGAGATACAATGCGGGTCCTGTGCAAAGTCTGACAGTTGAAGGACGTGTGGCGAAATACAATGCGGGTCCTGTGCAAAGTCTGACAGTCGAAGGACGTGTGGCGAGATACAATGCGGGTCCTGTGCAAAGTCTGACAGTCGAAGGACGTGTGGCGAGATACAATGCGGGTCCTGTGCAAAGTCTGACAGTTGAAGGACGTGTGGCGAGATACAATGCGGGTCCTGTGCAAAGTCTGACAGTCGAAGGACGTGTGGCGAGATACAATGCGGGACCTGTGCAAAGTCTGACAGTCGAAGGACGTGTGGCGAGATACAATGCGGGACCTGTGCAAAGTCTGACAGTTGAAGGACGTGTGGCGAGATACAATGCGGGTCCTGTGCAATGTCTGACAGTTGAAGGACGTGTGACGAGATACAATGCTGGTGTTGTTCAATGTCTGACAGTTGAAGGACGTGTGACGAGATACAATGCTGGTGTTGTGCAATGTCTGACAGTTGAAGGACGTGTGACGAGATACAATGCTGGTGTTGTGCAATGTCTGACAGTTGAAGGACGTGTGACGAGATACAATGCTGGTGTTGTGCAATGTCTGACAGTTGAAGGACGTGTGGCGAGATACAATGCTGGTGTTGTGCAATGTCTGACAGTTGAAGGACGTGTGGCGAGATACAATGCGGGTGTTGTGCAATGTCTGACAGTTGAAGGACGTGTGGCGAGATACAATGCGGGTGTTGTGCAATGTCTGACAGTTGAAGGACGTGTGGCGAGATACAATGTGGGTGTTGTGCAATGTCTGACAGTTGAAGGACGTGTGACGAGATACAATGCTGGTCCTGTGCAATGTCTGACAGTTGAAAGACGTGTGACGAGATACAATGCGGGTCCTGTGCAAAGTCTGACAGTTGAAGGACGTGTGGCGAGATACAATGCTGGTCCTGTGCAATGTCTGACAGTTGAAGGACGTGTGGCGAGATACAATGCTGGTCCTGTGCAATGTCTGACAGTTGAAGGACGTGTGACGAGATACAATGCTGGTCCTGTGCAATGTCTGACAGTTGAAGGACGTGTGGCGAGATACAATGCTGGTGTTGTGCAATGTCTGACAGTTGAAGGACGTGTGGCGAGATACAATGCTGGTGTTGTGCAATGTCTGACAGTTGAAGGACGTGTGGCGAGATACAATGCTGGTGTTGTGCAATGTCTGACAGTTGAAGGACGTGTGGCGAGATACAATGCTGGTGTTGTGCAATGTCTGACAGTTGAAGGACGTGTGACGAGATACAATGCTGGTGCTGTGCAATGTCTGACAGTTGAAGGACGTGTGACGAGATACAATGCTGGTGTTGTGCAATGTCTGACAGTTGAAGGACGTGTGACGAGATACAATGCTGGTGTTGTGCAATGTCTGACAGTTGAAGGACGTGTGACGAGATACAATGCTGGTGTTGTGCAATGTCTGACAGTTGAAGGACGTGTGACGAGATACAATGCTGGTGTTGTGCAATGTCTGATGCTAAATAACCAAGATCGTCTGACACAGAGTCTCTACCTTATGTGCCGTCTTCGGTTGAAAGAATAATAGATAGACAGATATCTTCACTGCTAGCACTTTACAACAGCAGATAAGCACAAGTATCAAATATAACAAAAATATTTAAAATGCAGGGCTTAGAAAAGAGCTGCAGAAAACTTGTAAAATAAGCATAAAATGGTATTATGTTTCTAAACCTGTAAACTAGTTCACATTTGTTTTTTTTTTTTAGAATATTTGTTTTGTACCTGATGAATGTTTTTTTGCCGAAACGTCGTAGTTTGCTTTGTCCCTCTGCTAGTTTAGCAGCTTAATACGATGTTATGCTTATTGTATAAGACTACAAGACTAAATTAGGGATCCGTGATAGCTCAGTTATTGAAGTTGACTACAAGGGGCAAGAGATCGAGTTCGATCCTGATCGACGGCTTCCGGGTTCACCCAGCCTTAAATGGGTACTGCATTTTTTTTTCTGGGAATGTAGAGCAGCACTGGGCATAATACCAATCACATTACCCCCCAAAAAAATCATGTGCCGAAGGTCTATAACAATTACTATCACTAACACAATATATACGCCACTTGGTGTGACGGGGTTCTTTACTAACTTTCACAAGACCATGTCACAAACTAGTAAACAGAAGCACTTCTCGTCTCTTGTTCATCTCCAGTTACAAGACTCTATGAATGTCTTTTCCAACGTTCTAGAACAATATTGTCTCCGCCCAAAATTGTCCCCCCTTGATTCCATATCACTTGTACTACAACGCAATCGCAGGAAAACGCCAGCAAACGAATATATTCCCTTAAGAAAAAAAGAGAGAGAGAGATAAACGCATCTCATGCTGGTTTATTCTGGCTTTATGGACGCGGGCTATTTTTCCTAGCTTGTCGTAAATCAGGCAGACTTTTTTACTGCCTCTTTTCATCAAGAGCTAGAAGTTCAACTGATCTGTTTGTTCTCCTTTCATTCCCATTAAAGTGTATGTTTTGTGACCGTTTATACCAAAATGGCCAGACAGTTGTATGTTTTCGGACAGTGCTTACCGTTTTACTGTGTAGGAATTCTCATCGTTTGTTTCCTGACACGAACAGAAGGTAATTTACAAAAAATAAGGTATTGTATTTACTGTTAATATATCTAAACTATTATTATTGTTTATTATATTATTACTATTGTTGTTATTATTTTATTATATTATTATTGTTGTTATTATTTTATTATATTATTATTGTTGTTATTATTTTATTATTATTATTATTATTATTTAGTCATTTAAACAAAAAAAATTAAATTTTGTCATATCAGGTCAGAAAGGTAATTGTTTTTTGGGTTTCTTATTAGCATTTTTAAAAATGTTAGGCAATTTACGAGATTAGCGTCTGAAATTATTTCTGCTAAACGAGCTATCTCCCCCTCCATATCACTAACCGGGCATACTTGCATTATCAACTGTTTTTAGTTTGTGTACATTTAATTGTATTTTTTTTCAACAAAGTTTAGGGTTAGGGTTATGTTTAGGGTTATGGTTATGATTAGGGTTTGGGTTATGTTTAGGGTTAGGGTTATGATTAGGGTTTGGGTTATGTTTAGGGTTAGGGTTATGATTAGGGTTTGGGTTATGTTTAGGGTTAGGGTTATGATTAGGGTTTGGGTTATGTTTAGGGTTAGGGTTATGATTAGGGTTTGGGTTATGTTTAGGGTTATGTTTAGGGTTATGTTTAGGGTTATGTTTAGGGTTATGTTTAGGGTTATGTTTAGGGTTATGTTTAGGGTTATGTTTAGGGTTAGTTGTACGCTATTCCAAACCCTAAAGGGGTCTTCTAATGACAGATTCGAAAGAAACTGGGAAAAATAGTGCAAGGGTACAAACCCAAGTAGAAGAGACAAAAACTCCAAGTTGAAATAATTTGGGATATAAACTCGTAAATTCTTAATGTTATATCATTAAAATATTGGAATAATAGTACGGAACACAATGTAGTAAATAACCGATTAGAAAATACAGTTTACAACTAAATATCTACAATCATCATGTCGCGCAGAAGACCAATCAATATTATTTGCATGCTTCTTCCCCAAGATTTTTCTCTCTCTCTTGTCTGCTAGGCTTCATTTTGTCTTCACTTTGTTTTGTTACCCATAACTTTTTTTACCTAGACTTTTCACGTCAAATTTTATATTACCATTACTACTGCTGGGAGCCGCCATAGCTCAGTGATTAGTGAGTGAATTGGACTACAAAAGAGAAGACGTTGTGTTCGATTTTAATCGGCGGCTTCCAGGTTCACCCAGCCTTAAATGGGTACCGGATTTTTTTTTGGGGGGAAAGTAAAGCGGCACGGGCGTAATACCGACCACATTATCACACACATTACCCCAAAAAATCATGTGCCTAGGGTCTGTAAAAATTATGGTCACTAACACTATATTCCCTATACACCACTTGGCGTGACGGGGCACTTTACTTTTTTTTTTATTACTACTGCTACTACTAACATTATTATCACTACTACTGCTACTACTAATATTGTTATCACTACTACTGCTACTACTAATATTATTATCACTACTACTGCTACTACTAATATTATTATCACTACTACTGCTACTACTAATATTATTATCACTGCTACTTCTACTGCTAACATTATTATCACTACTACTTCTACTGCTAACATTATTATCACTACTACTGCTACTACTAACATTATTATCACTACTACTGCTACTACTAACATTATTATCACTACTACTGCTACTACTAACATTATTATCACTACTACTGCTACTACTAACATTATTATCACTACTACTGCTACTACTAACATTATTATCACTACTACTGCTACTACTAACATTATTATCACTAATACTGCTACTACTAACATTATTATCACTACTACTGCTACTACTAACATTATTATCACTACTACTGCTACTACTAACATTATTATCACTACTACTGCTACTACTAACATTATTATCACTACTACTGCTACTACTAACATTATTATCACTACTAATGCTACTACTAACATTATTATCACTACTACTGCTACTACTAACATTATTATCACTACTACTGCTACTACTAACATTATTATCACTACTACTGCTACTACTAACATTATTATCACTACTACTGCTACTACTAACATTATTATCACTACTACTGCTACTACTAACATTATTATCACTACTACTGCTACTACTAACATTATTATCACTACTACTGCTACTACTACTACCATTACTATTCGTCTCCTTCTTCTTCTTAACTCTTTCCGTACGTTTCGTCGCACTGTGCGTCACTCTCAATTTGATTAGTGTGAACCGTCATCAAACCATATTCTTTTTACATGTTTTGTATCACCTTGGTATTGGTGAAATCTAATACCTTGTTCAATTATCTAAATATTTATATATATTATGTTATATGTTAGATAAATATAAGTATGTAGATTGATTACTAAACCATGAAATATGTTGCCTCTGAAATCTCTTCAGTTGCGTCGATAAAAAGCTTCCGTACGGAAAGAGTTAATTTTATTATTACAAGAGTTTTTTTTTTTTAATTAAAAAAAATGTTTAGCGAAACTCTGACATCCTTTCGATATTTCATAAAACGAGAAAATTGAACGACATCAAGCTTCTGTCACTCTCATTCATTCTTTCAGTCATCTTCCTCTCCAATCAAGAACGGACGGTACATAAGATGGAAGTTACAGTTATCCGCGATTGACGATTTGCTCCTGGTTCTTGTAGGCCTTGGTTGTTTCTTAGTTCCATGGTTGAGACTTCACTTGTAATTGTTCTGCACAGTGATTCTCTGTGTCTGCCTTTTTTATTTTAAACAGATGATTTCCACATGAATACCTCATGGGAGAGTAGTATGAGACTCTGGTATACTTACATTTGTATTACCGGTGTGTACGACAAAGTAAACTACACCCTTCACGCCAAGTGGCGTATAGGGAATATGGTGTTAGTGACCATAAATTTTACAGACCTTCGGCACATGATTTTTGGGGTAATGTGGTCGGTATTACGCCCTTGCCGCTTTACTTTCCTAGAAAAAAAATCCGGTACACATTAACGGCTGGTTGAACCTGGATGCCGTCAATTGGGATCGAACTCTACCTCTTGTCCTTTGTAGTCCAGTTCACTAACCACTGAGCTATCGCGGCTTGTTAATTAAACAAATTTTGAAAAATACACTTAACTATCAATGAGTCACGAGTAGAATAAATAAAAAGGCAATCTTTAACATAGAATTAACGTATGATATTGTGTTGCTGGCTTTTAAGACAATGAACGTGTGCTGGAAAACACAACAAAGAATATTGAACACAGCTGTTTATGAATGATATTTTCAGTAGTCTTCATAACTTTAATTTCATTTCTGAAACATGACTTGGTATAACTCTGTTATAGTACATTAAGAGTTGCTAGAAGTGTGGTTATCATCATCATGTGCCATACCGGTTGGCGTAGGTGATCGTGTCTTTCCACAATCTTCTATCTACATCGTATCAGTTCTGTTGTTGACTGTTTTCCATGCCATGACACTAAGCTATCCAGTATTGTCTTTCTTTGTCGTCCGCGATTTCTTTTTTTTTTTTTTTTTTTTTTTTTTTGCCAGTTGTAACCAAGTATTCCAACGTTCCTCTTCTCATGGTGTTCCAGAAAAATATTGATTGTTTCTTTCTGATGTTTTTTAGGAGTTCACTTTTTGTGTTGGCCTCTTTGAGAATTTCCACATTGGTCTTTTTAGCTGTCCAGGGAACTTTCAATATTCTTCTGAGAAATCTCATCTCAGTGGCCTCTAATCGTTTTTTCATTTGTTTGTCTACTGTCCATGATTCGCTATCGAATTATAAATATATATATCGAAATATTATATATACACACATATATATATATATTATATATATATATATATATATATATATTATATATATATATATATATATATATATATATATATATATATATATATTCGGTTATAGCTTAGATTATTACAATATATGTGGTTAAATTATGGTTATTTTACACTATAAAAGTGCTAAATTTTGAAATTTGTATTCTCATACATGTTATTAGACTAAAATATCGAGGAATTATCTTTTCCAGAACATTAATACTTTGTGTACAGTGTCGTAAACTAATTATTAATTATTAGTACTTGTTGTACAGTGTCGTAAACTTGAACCACTTCAATAAAATATCAATCTCAATAATGAGTGGAATGTAGCTTCCTCTGTATATCTTATTTATGTAGAAATATATTGATAACTGTAACTAAAATACAACTTTGTGATTAAAGCAAACAACTGTGACGTGTTCCCGTGAGAAGTCTGGAGAGTATAGTGTTAGTGTCATATTTTTCAATGACCAACAAACAGCAATTTTTTGCTAATGTGGTCGGTATCACGTCAGGCCGTTTGACCTCCCAGAAATACCCGTGCAGAACTGTCAAAGAAGATAGTGGTGCATACGTCATGACCACGAGAAGCATGACGATGGAGGTGATGACAGTGACCAGGGCATTCAATTGGTTAGAGTCACAAGACTACACCCATGCCTGCATGCTAAATGATTCGATGAGCTAGTGGAGAAAAGTGGAGGTGGGCTCTATACGCAGGCAATGGGTAGAGTCATTGCAAAAGTCAATGGGTAGAGTCAAAGCAGAAGTCAATGGGTAGAGTCAAAGCAGAAGTCAATGGGTAGAGTCAAAGCAGAAGTCAATGGGTAGAGTCAAAGCAGAAGTCAATGGGTAGAGTCAAAGCAGAAGTCAATGGGTAGAGTCAATGCAGAAGTCAATGGGTAGAGTCAAAGCAGAAGTCAATGGGTAGAGTCAAAGCAGAAGTCAATGGGTAGAGTCAAAGCAGAAGTCAATGGGTAGAGTCAAAGCAGAAGTCAATGGGTAGAGTCAATGCAGAAGTCAATGGGTAGAGTCAAAGCAGAAGTCAATGGGTAGAGTCAAAGCAGAAGTCAATGGGTAGAGTCAAAGCAGAAGTCAATGGGTAGAGTCAATGCAGAAGTCAATGGGTAGAGTCAAAGCAGAAGTCAATGGGTAGAGTCAATGGATAGAGTCAATGGGTAGAGTCAATGGATAAAATCAATGAGTAGAGTCTATGCAGAAGTCAATGGGTAGTGTCAAAGCAGAAGTCAATGGGTAGAGTCAATGGGTAGAGTCAAAGCAGAAGTCAATGGGTAGAGTCAATGGATAGAGTCAATGGGTAGAGTCAAAGCAGAAGTCAATGGGTAGAGTCAATGCAGAAGTCAATGGGTAGAGTCAATGCAGAAGTCAATGGGTAGAGTCAATGCAGAAGTCAATGGGTATAGTCAGTGCAGAAGTCAATGGGTAGAGTCAATGCAGAAGTCAATGGGTAGGTCAATGCAGAAGTCAATGGGTAGAGTCAATGCAGAAGTCAATGGGTAGAGTCATTGGAGAAGTAAAAAATACGTAGAGTCACCTTTGTCTACGTCCCTGGACATGCGGGAGTACGAGGAAATGAAAGAGTGGAGAGGTTGGCTAGTTGCGCTGTCGTTAAAGACGGTCAACCGTTGAATCGGGCGGACGTCATAAATGCCCTCCGAGATGTGGGTAGGGCACAGGACTTCGACAACCATGAGTCCTCGTTACTCCTTCAGAAGAAAGAGAAGAGAGTTGAGATGGTCACAGCTAGAAACGAGAAACTTAGTGGGCGTATAAAAAGACTTAAACACAGAAGATTAACCAACACAGAACCGGAGTCGTCAGTCGCGGGAATTGCTGAGCAGAGGATCTATGCACATATGGACATGTTCCAAGTGCAATGATGATGACCCGCAAATAATTCAATAACTCAATAACCGCTGGTACTTATTTTTAGAGTTTAAGTAAATCCCAAATCAGCAGAAAAAATTATAGAATTAAACCTGTACCCTGCCTACGATAACAAATGTACTCACCACCGAGATTCTATAGAATGTTGATGTAGTAGTGTAAAAATAAAATAAAGTACCGTCGTCACGCCAAGTGGCGTATAGGGAATATGATGTTCTCTATCTCTCTCTATTGTCCTTTCGAGCCGAAGACGGCATATAGAGCAGAACCACAATCTCAAAAACAGAAACCTTGCGTGCCAAAGTGGCACATATTGCAGAGATTACTGCTCTAAAATACATGGCTGTTTCCATAACAATATTTTTTACAATGACAGCTTGTCAAGCCATCGATCAATTTCCTTAGTCGCTTCTTACGACATGCCTGGAAGGTCACAGTGTCACTATCCTTTACTTCCCTCATAATGAGGCCCCTTTATATGGTGTTAGTGACCATACATTTTACAGATCTTCTGCACATGATTTTTGGGGTAACGTGGTCGATATTATGCCCATACCGCTTTACTTTCCCAGAAAAAAATCCGGTACCGATGCAGTAGTTTACGGTATAGAATTACTGCAAGGACAACTAAATTAATGATAGATAACCATAAAAGCAACAGTAAGAACAAGAACGCGACTACTCTAAATATAGAACAAGTTCGAAAGTTTAAATAATTCTGAGACTATTTGTCTGATGACGAATGAAAAAAGTCCACAATTATTGTTACCGTTGACAATATCAGTTATAGCATAACTAAAGGCTGCTTTGAAAGATACAAGTATGGGTATGAGACAAAATATCATTTTAATGTCTTTTCTGGTAACATTGACAACACACATATACACGCATGCATGCACGCACACAAGAACAAACAACAGCACACACCTTCTTTTTTCCCGGCGACACATGATAAACAAGTAAGAAACACCCCAGCACGGCCACAGTTGTTTGTCGTCGATAATTTCGTTTATTTGTTCATTTGTGTTTTTTCCAGGAACATAACATGTATAAGCTTCTATCATACATTCAAAGTGATTAGAAGATCGTGTGTTTGAACATGTACAAATGTTTGTGGTTAAACAAAGAATATTCCTTCTATGAATATTTTAAATTTGCCTAACTTCGATTTTTTTTTTTATTATGAGCATTAACTACCAACATATCATCCATGTATAAATAGTGACTTATGTTTACAAATGTTGCTTCTTGGATGTGGTTTTACAAATTGAAACCATTTCTATAAAATATCAATTTTAAGATTGAGTGAGATGTACCGAGTTCAGATTATCTTCATCCATAGATACTGTTAAATTTCCAAGATTATTATCATTGACATTATCATCATCATAGTCATCATCATCATTGTCATCATCTTTGGAGTCGCATTCGTATGCCAAACGTTACAATCACCACAGCACGTCTGAAAAAATCTCTGTCTCTAGTCAGATCTCCCACAGAACGTTACATTCACCACAGCACGTCTGAAAAAATCTCTGTCTCTAGTCAGATCTACCACAGAACGTTACAATCACCACAGCACGTCTGAAAAAATCTCTGTCTCTAGTCAGATCTCCCACAGAACGTTACATTCACCACAGCACGTCTGAAAGAATCTCTGTCTCTAGCCAGATCTCCCACAGAACGTAACAATCACCACAGCCCGTCTGAAAGAATCTCTGTCTCTAGCCAGATCTCCCACAGAACGTTACAATCACCACAGTCCGTCTGAAAGAATCTCTGTCTCTAGCCAGATCTACCACAGAACGTTACAATCACCACAGCCCGTCTGAAAGAATCTCTGTCTCTGGCCAGATCTCCCACAGAACGTAACATTCACCACAGCCCGTCTGAAAGAATCTCTGTCTCTAGCCAGATCTCCCACAGAACGTAACATTCACCACAGCCCATCTGAAAGAATCTCTGTCTCTAGCCAGATCTCCCACAGAACGTAACATTCACTACAGCCCGTCTGAAAGAATCTCTGTCTCTAGCCAGATCTCCCACTTCATCTGTAGTAATGTTCAGTGTCTCACTGATGTCTTAAAAACCTTTTCTTGGTCTGCCCCCGATGCCTTCCATTACTGTTATTTTCAGTCTTGTGTGTCTTTTGACGTGGCCATGGTATTTTAATTTCCTCTGTATAATAGTGTTTTTAAAGCGAGTTCTGTTTAATCTTTAAATATTTAAGTATGTCTTTATTGTTCTTTTTCAGATCTCTAAGGATTTTTAAATGTAGATTTCTGTTTTGACTGAATCGACTTTCTTCCTTGCTGTTTGCTAGATTGTCAATGATTCACAACCATATGCTGCTATCGAGAGGCTGCATTCGTTCAGTAATTTTATTTTCACTGCCTTGCTGGTATTGTGCTACATGTACATGATGTTTAATTGTTGTGTTGTTATTGCTAATATTCTTTGATCTCTTTCTTGCAGTCTCCATTGTTAGTTACTACAGATCCCAGATATTCATAGTTTGTTACAATTTCAAGTTCTTCTCTGTTGATGATGATTTTGTGTTGGCTTTTAGTTTTGTCAGTGGACATTATCTTGGTTTTATGTACGATTAGAAAGACATTCCAAGATCATACGAAAACTAACATGACACTTTTAAACGACAACAAACAGCTGTGTGACACCGCCCAGTCACTATATATAACATACATACATTATAACACAATTTCTGTTCGTAAAATTTGTTGTAGGTCAGAATATTTATAAACGCCTACTCCTAACTACCATGCACAAAACGGTTACACATCATTATCAACAGGACTAGGAATGACAGCTCTTTCGGGACAAAAGTAAATGGAAAGATAGCAGGTCTAAAGTAAAGTTGTAATATAAAACAAAGGGACAGAAAGAACAGTACTTGACTTTGAAAGAAAACGGAGGTCTGGCTCAGATAGGGAAAAAAGGAACGTAAATGCTAAGCAACATTAGCACCACCCAACTAATCAGAAGGTTAAAGGTTACAAAGGAACCGGAAAGGC
Source organism: Megaustenia siamemsis (assembly GCA_032433765.1). Lineage (NCBI taxonomy): Eukaryota > Metazoa > Mollusca > Gastropoda > Stylommatophora > Ariophantidae > Megaustenia > Megaustenia siamemsis. The sequence continues at coordinate 33,181,955 of JAVIAB010000001.1, read as the reverse complement.
ACGCACGTCAATAATTTACAGTCTACATTTTCTTTGTATAGACAAGGAAGGAGGAACAGAGAGGGATACCAAAATAAGGGTACAAACGGCAAGAAGGGCCTTCGTTGCATAAAGAAACATATGGAAATCTAAAGAAATTAGGTTCAATACAGAAATAAAAATATTAAACTCCAATGTTAAATCATTCCTATTATATGGATGTGAAAAAGGAGAGCATCATAAAATGACAATTATGAAGATTTATACCTTCATTAATGGATGTTTGCTTAAAAATAATATGATGGAAATGGCAGGACAAAATCAATAATGTAGAATTATGGAAAAGTACCAGTGGACGAAGAAATACAACGACGACGATAGGGCTGGATAGGACACACATTGCGGAAGCCAAATAAGAGTATTACCCGACAGACCTTTTTTGGAAAACCCAGGGGAAAAGACAAAGAGGAAGGGCAAAATGTTCTTGGAGAAAACAGCTGGAAGCAGAGATGAAGCTGATGGGGAAGTCATGGAATGATCTTAAAAGAATGGCAGGAAATGGCTTGGAAAGTGTCTATTTAAGACCTTGCTCCTCATGGAGCTGAGAGAAAGAAGAAGAGAAAGAAGTTCTTTGTCATTGATAGTTTAGTTCCATTTGACATTTACCTATTAGAGAAGCACAACATATGCATAACTTTTCCCATGACACAAGAACAATTAATAAAGGAAACTATATCTTAAATTGCGATATCATTTGCTGTTGCAAAATGTAAATTTCGCGTCTGAGTTTAGTCAATCTCTTAAATGTTTCTTCTCATAACGATGTATGTCCTTGAATTGTGATTGGCACAACAATTTTTGAAACTATATGGCCTTTAGCGTCTTGACAGACGGTTGGTAGCAAGGAATCATGATAAGTCAGTAGTTTGGTAAATCAGTTTGGTTTAGTATCTCATACTGGGTGCTGCTTTACTGAACATCTTTTTTCGTGGCTGAATTTGCCAATCTTGGACAGACAGATCTATACACAGAACGAACAAGGTGTATTTGCGGTACCTGGCCTTGACTCTTTTCTCATGCGCCTTTTGTCTTTTGAATTTGATATCATCACTGTCTCGAAAGTTGCCGTGCCATTTTTTTATTTTTGCTCTCCGTGTGCTACGATCTGCAGCCTCATTTTCCAAGTTTCTTTCACTGATAGAGAATCCCATCAAATAAGCCTTGCAAACATCCTTATATCTTAGTACTGAAACTAGAACAATTACATTTCACACCTATTTGGGGGTCACAGACGATAACATTTTCTATAAACAATATCTATTTTAAGAATAACAGCGTGTAGTAAAAACAGAATATATTCACATATAGATGCTACACACTTACTTGGGTTAGAACTAAAATGTCACTTTAACAGTTGTCATGGGTAACCTGAAGAATATTATAACAAACTTGTAATTGACTTCTTAAATTAATGTTCTCATGCAGAATATGGCTTCTTTTGACCCGCTATTTTTCCTAAATCCAAATTGCTGCTCATCTAATTCAGTATTGGTTTTATTCTGAATCCTTCCTTGTATAACTTTTAGCAAGATTTTTGTAACATGGCTCACTAGGCTTATTGTTCTAAAGTCACTGCATTCAACTGCACTATTATTTTTAGGCAATGCAATGAAAGTTGATGCTTTTAGTTCATTTGATATGTATCCTGTATGGTATATGTCGTTGCATATGTCTGTAATCACTTCAATGCCAAAATATTCTATTGCCTGTATCATCTCTATTGGTATGCTGTCAGGTCCTGCTGCTTTTTCATTTTTTCATTGTTTTTATAGCTTTTTTCCACCTCAGATTTTAAAATTGTATAGCCTGATGTACATTTTAAACTGGCTTCTTGTCGTTTTGATCATGAAATAGTTCTGTTATATATTCCTGCCATCTATCTATAATATCTGTATTGTCTGATAGCATTTATCCTTTTTTGTCTGCAATGCATCCACCTTCTGTGGCTTTTTTTATTTTTATTAGTCATTCTCTTTATTTCTGTGTGCATTCCTCTTAAGTCTTGTTTGCTTTCCATAGTTTCTATTTCTATACATTTTTGGCTGAGCCAGTCTTCTTTTGCTTTTTTGCACATTATGCGTATTTCATTATCTATTTTATTGTATTGGGCAGTGTTCTTCGCTTGTCTCCTTTCTTCAATTTTTTTCTAAGATGGTGTTAGTTATCAATTTTTGTTTTTTGTTCTTTTCTCTTCTGGGTAAGGTGTCGCAGGTTTCTTGTATGCTTTTCTTTATGCGTATCAAACGGGTAAGAAATATAATAAGCGGCACTATAAGTGAGAAAGAGAGTTCATCTGTGCTATACAATGTCAATTCTGACGTATGGGAGCGAATCATGGATAGCAGTTAAACAGATAAAAAGACGATTAAAGACCACAGAGTTGACAATTTAATGTTTTTCCCTGGACAAGTAAAAAGACCAATGAAGACATTGTCAAAGAGGACAGCACAAAATGGGAGCTCCTAAAAAACATCAGAAAAAAAATCAGTATTTTTCGAGCACATCATGAAAAGCAGAAAGGTGTAATACTTGATCACATCTGGAAAAATACAGGAAAAGAGAGACGCAGACGACAAAGAGAAAAGAAACTAGATAGCTTTGTGTCATGGCATGCAAAACAGTCAACAATATAATTGATACGAAGCACTATGGATAGAAGTGAGCCGCGATAGCTCAGTGGTTAGTGAACTGGACTACAAAGGACAAGGGGAGGGTTCGATCCCAACCGACGGCTTCCGGGTTCACGCCGCCTTAAATGGGTACCGGATTTACCGGATTTTTTTCTGGGAAAGTAAAGCGGCACGGGCGTAATACCAACCACATTACCCCAAAAATCATGTGCTGAAGGTCTGTAAAATTTATGGTCACTAACACCATATTCCCTATACGCCACCCGGCGTGACGGGGCTCTTTACTTTTTACTTTATTATGGATAGAAGCTTATAGAAGGACATGATCGTCTACGTCAACCGGTAATGCACATGATGATGATGATTATAAAGATTATGATAATAATGATGATTTTGATGATGATACGTGAGAAGGAAATAATGTCACAGTTAGAAGAAATAATTCGTTAAGAAAAACAGACACGACTCCTAGATATAAAATTACCTTGTTCAGTCTATAGCCCGACTTGCCATTCCAAAATTGGCCAAATCTGCAATAAGAGAAGCTGCTACAGAAAACAGCACCCAGCGGTTGCTATTAAAGATTGTGAAGATTGCCATCTGTTTGTTGTCAACCATTAGAGGAGATATAAGAGACCAGATATAATAGTTACTGCTACGACACAAGTAGGGGCAAGTAAGCATCTTGCTTTACCTAAGTAGGGGCAAGTAAGCATCTTGCTTTACTCAAGTAGGGGCAAGTAAGCATCTTGATTTACTCAAGTAGGGGCAAGTAAGCATCTTGCTTTACTCAAGTAGGGGCAAGTAAGCATCTTGCTTTACCTAAGTAGGGGCAAGTAAGCATCTTGCTTTACTCAAGTAGGGGCAAGTAAGCATCTTGCTTTACCTAAGTAGGGGCAAGTAAGCATCTTGCTTTACTCAAGTAGGGGCAAGTAAGCATCTTGCTTTACTCAAGTAGGGGCAAGTAAGCATCTTGCTTTACTCAAGTAGGGGCAAGTAAGCATCTTGATTTACTCAAGTAGGGGCAAGTAAGCATCTTGCTTTACTCAAGTAGGGGCAAGTAAGCATCTTGCTTTACTCAAGTAGGGGCAAGTAAGCATCTTGCTTTACTCAAGTAGGGGCAAGTAAGCATCTTGCTTTACTCAAGTAGGAGCAAGTAAGCATCTTGCTTTACTCAAGTAGGGGCAAGTAAGCATCTTGCTTTACTCAAGTAGGGGCAAGTAAGCATCTTGCTTTACTCAAGTAGGGGCCAAGTAAGCATCTTGCTTTACTCAAGTAGGGGCCAAGTAAGCATCTTGCTTTACTCAAGTAGGGGCAAGTAAGCATCTTGCTTTACTCAAGTAGGGGCAAGTAAGCATCTTGCTTTACTCAAGTAGGGGCAAGTAAGCATCTTGCTTTACTCAAGTAGGGGCAAGTAAGCATCTTGCTTTACCTAAGTAGGGGCAAGTAAGCATCTTGCTTTACTCAAGTAGGGGGCAAGTAAGCATCTTGTTTTACTCAAGTAGGGGCAAGTAAGCATCTTGCTTTACTCAAGTAGGGGCAAGTAAACATCTTGCTTTACTCAAGTAGGGGGCAAGTAAGCATCTTGCTTTACTCAAGTAGGGCCAAGTAAGCATCTTGCTTTACTCAAGTAGGGGCAAGTAAGCATCTTGCTTTACTCAAGTAGGGGGCAAGTAAGCATATTGCTTTACTCAAGTAGGGCCAAGTAAGCATCTTGCTTTACTCAGGTAGGGGCAAGTAAGCATCTTGCTTTACTCAAGTAGGGGCAAGTAAGCATCTTGCTTTACTCAAGTAGGGGCCAAGTAAGCATCTTGCTTTACTCAAGTAGGGGCCAAGTAAGCATCTTGCTTTACTCAAGTAGGGGCAAGTAAGCATCTTGCTTTACTCAAGTAGGGGCAAGTAAGCATCTTGCTTTACTCAAGTAGGGGCAAGTAAGCATCTTGCTTTACTCAAGTAGGGGCAAGTAAGCACCTTGCTTTACTCAAGTAGGGGCAAGTAAGCATCTTGCTTTACTCAAGTAGGGGCAAGTAAACATTTTGCTTTACTCAAGTAGGGGCAAGTAAGCATCTTGCTTTACTCAAGTAGGGGCAAGTAAGCATCTTGCTTTACTCAAGTAGGGGCAAGTAAGCATCTTGCTTTACTCAAGTAGGGGCAAGTAAGCATCTTGCTTTACTCAAGTAGGGGCAAGTAAGCATCTTGCTTTACTCAAGTAGGGGCAAGTAAGCATCTTGCTTTACTCAAGTAGGGGCAAGTAAGCATCTTGCTTTACTTCTTCGACTATCAAAGCGACTTGAAGCAATTCCTGACTTGATCTATTGAAGCGGTGTCAACAATCTTCTGAACTTATACATCAGCACTGTCTCAATCAAACAAACGTCGGAAAATTGTTCACAATAATGGAGTAATAAATCTTTTCAGCTATTTACCGAATTATTTCATCATCGAGTGCCATCTCCGCAACGAAGGTTGGCTACCATGGAGCGCCATTCTACTCTGTCTCTTGCTTTGATGGTGCAGGTTGTCAAGGCTGGTTTGTCCATCTTTTTGATGTTACTCGTCCATGCTAGTCTTGGTCTGCCTCTGCCTCTTTTACCTTGTATTTTCCCCTCCAGGATTACTTTTCGAATTATTTGGCGCTAATAAAATGCTGGATAGCTTGGTGTCATGGCATGGAAAACAGTCAACAACATAACTGGTACGATTCGCTGTAGATAGAAGATTGTGGAGGGACATGATCGCCTACGCCAACCGGTATGGCATATGATGATGAATAAAATGCACACGTCTCTCACTCATTTACAGAAATTAATGGAAGGACTTTAAAAAAAAAATCTGAAACAAATAAGCATATATACAATTGCTTTCAGTTCTGGCAACTTTTCTATGACGAATATGACAGAGCACACCAATATAAGAACCATCATCATCGTGCGTCATGCCGGCTAGCACACGCGATCGTGTTCTTCTACAATTCTCTTTTCTGAGTGCATCGTATCAATTCTATTGTTTCCACAGAAAATATGTAAAGATTAGCCCAACACAACACTGAAGATCATTTTGTGATCTAAATTGTTAAATATTAACTGCGTTAACTTTTTAAAAATTCTTTGAGATGCAGTCTAAATGAGATACGAGTCTTGAAACGGCGTATTAGCACGAGAGTTTTCACCCATATATGCTCGGCCGCCTATCCAGAAATGTTCGGAGACTTCTGGACAGTGTCGCTTCAAGCATAAAAACAACCCCGACCCCGGGGGTATTATTTTTCCCAACCACGAGTACAACTCACACTGCTTCCGGGGAGAATCGAATACGTGTTGTCCTAAAGTCGGTAGCCGCCGAGTCGAGTGGTTTTCCCAACTAGGTTACCGAGGCCCCCAAATGCAGTATTTTCCTGAGCACCTCACTTCTATTGTGCATTTGATAGTCAGGCTAGATTGACCTTTGACCAAATCGTTCTATTTCTTATATGTACCTTATCACAACAATCTTATGTACATAACGAAGTAAAAAGTAGTATCAAAGAAACGTCATAATATTCTGTTAATATCTTAGATCGATCTTCATGACATTAAGTGTAAACAATATTAATTCTGTATAGTCTACTTTATCTCCATGTTTCTCACCAGTTGCCTGGAATTCCCTTTATGTACATGTACATGTATATGAACTTTGAACATTTCCTGCCATTTGCTCCCGTTCGCTGCTTTGTCTACTGGTACAAGCACTTTATGTCGATTCCTCGCATACAAAATATAGTGTGTCTTATTCTAACTAAGCTGTAGGTAAATGTTAACCTCTCCGGGGCATGTTTTTTGTATTAATCAGAGGCAACGCAGAGGGTGCTCATCATTCATCAGTTCTATAAAAGCTTCTCACAGGCCTCCAGGTGATGCTCTTAATTTCTTATTAATCGTCCACACGTCAGACTTCTTTTTTCTGTTTCTTTCCTTCCTCTTTCAGCGTTGAAGCGAGATATATTTTGCGGCCTTTTGTTCTGTTGTTGGCCAAGCCTACTTTCACGTTTGCGAACGTTTCTAGCATATTTATCTTTAACATCCATTTTTAGGACTTTGTTTTTGTAACGTCTTTTGATAGCCACCAAAATTGTGTTTAGCTATTCTCAGTGCTTTTTATTTTTGAAGTATGTATATTCAACAATCATTCTATAAGACGAGAAAAATCATAATATAATAGGCCTCTAGAGCTCTGCTCGAATTATATTTTTATATTTGCAGTCAGAGAATATAACGAGAATGCACAGTGGTGTCAATTCTAGTCTTCAATTACTTATAAAATAGATATCTCGGTACCGTTAAAGTCCTAATGATTAGTGGAATCGCTACGTCTAAAAGAAAAACCCTGGTTATTTCTACCTTGCCATGTGGCCAAACCATTTCTTTTTTGTTTCTTTATATTATCTGCTGTGGGGGTGATCCGTACCTGTCTTCTTAGCTTAATGTTGTCTAATAATCTGGCTCTCATTATATATCTGATACATTTAATTTCAATGGTATTTGTTTTTGGTATCGATTGTTCTGGAATCTAGAGTCCATATTTCGCGTAGCGAGCATAACGATGGGATGGAGATTGTCATGACTGGCGCAATGTTGGAGAACTTCATTCTAAATCTTTGTTCATAAAAATTCGTTCCAGTATTTTAAATATTTTATTTTATCTTCGTCTTCTTTGTTAAAATTGTAAATTACTTTTCACATTGCTCTATATCTTGTGATCCTGTCTATTGTCTTCAATACGAAGTCCTGTGTAACTATCTATCTGTCTGACCGTATGTCTCTCTGACTATATGCCTATCTAGTCTAAGACGGTAACTATGACGTAAATTCTAGACTATGTGTCCGACGAACTTTGTTTTCAAGCGTCAGCTCTGGTATCCCTGCTCCGAACGAGCCTCTCAGTCTTCAAAAGGAAGCTGACACCTACTGTTGTTGCTCTAGCCTCAATATTCTTTGAGGTATTTCTCCCGGTTAGCCTCTTTCTTTTACTTCTCTGGTTCTGATTTGATTTTGTAACTGCTTCCCAGTAGTTTTGTTTTCCTTGATCAGACATCAGTTTGTAAAAAGTGAAAGGTACGAGACTTGAATCGGCGTCTTAGCACGATAATTTGTACCCAAATATGCTCCGCCGCCTATCTAGAAATTGTCCGAGACTTCTGGATAGTGTCGCTTCAAGCATCGAAACTCACTATGCGAGGCGTCATTCCTCACCTTCCCAGAGTACTACTACCCTGGTACCCATTTCTGCCAGCGGCTGGGTCGACCGCGGGGGTATTTTTTTTTGTTAATCACGAGTACAACCCACACTGCTTCCAGCGGGAACCGAACACGGGTTGTCCGAACGTCGGTAGCCAAGCCGAGTGGTATTCCTAACTAGGCTACCGAGACCCCCAGCAGTTTGTATTCAGAGTTATCTCTGCTACGACTGATATCTAAGAGATTAGAGAGTCTTCAATGATCGGTTTGTATCACGTTTTCATGATTTAATTTTTCTGCAATATTTTCGTGACCAGTTATGTTACTTAATTTCAAAACGGCGACTTCCATCAAATGTTGCCAGAGGCCCAGCACATCTAGGCTCTCGGATTTACCTTATGGGTGTTACCAAGAATGGTTTGCGTTTAATTCCAAAATCTGGCGATTTTTCGGTCCAACACTGCTTCAAGCTTAACTCTGTCTTTGAAAATTGGCGCTTTATACTGAAGGGAGGTCAAAAAGTAATGCACACCACTTTTTTTCTCGGAAACTATTCGGGCAAAATGTGTGAAATTTTCACAGATTGTAGCTGAACATCCCCTTGACACTACCTATTTTTCAACATAATCTCCGTCCAAGCGTATTGCCTTACGCCAACGCGAAACTAGGTCATGAATGCCTCGTTTGTACCAAGTTTTGTCCTGCTCGCGTAGCCATTTTTTAACTGCACGGATCACATCCTCATCATTGTCAAAGTGTTTCCCACGCAGGAATTTTTTGAGTGGTCCAAACAGATGGAAATCTGAGGGAGCCAGATCAGGGCTGTAAGGAGGATGGGGCAGTACAGTCCAACCAAATTTGTTGATTGCTTCCCGTGTTACCAGACTTGTGTGAGGGCGTGCATTGTCATGTTGAAGCAACCCATCTGCAGATGGCTTATTATGCCGAACTCTGTGGAACCGATTTTTGAGTTTTGTCAGTGTATTGATGTAAGCTGTCGAGTTGATTGTCTCACCTCTTGTCATTACATCAACAAGAATCACACCATCAATGTCCCAGAAGACAGTGATCATCACCTTTCCGGCTGATGGTGTTATAGAGTTGTGATGTTCTTTGTTCTTTATCTTTCTATAGTGGCTAGTACTTCAATGATCACAACACACAATATGATATATAATAGACTTGCACATAAGTCTCTCTTCAATGTTCAACTATTAATGTTTATTGGAATGGAACATTGTTCATCAACATCTTCATTTTCTTACAAACTTGTGAGTCTACTTACGACATGTAGAATATATGAAGCACAATGGAACACAATTCTTGGACACTTGTAAAACAACTTCTACTGATAACCTCTCTAGTGTCTTAATCATCTATCACTGACTTATGACTGTAACTTGTAGAATTCTAACTGTTCTGACTCTAACTGTTTCTACACTGCTTAACTGCTTCTTGTCTAGATGTTTCTACTCTGTCCTAACTTAACTGACTTAGTCTACATTCTACTTCTTCTAATTCTCTGGCTTAACTTTTTTTCTGTCCTAACTTAACTGTTCTTTTAAATACTCCTCAACTCTCTTCTACCTGCGAGATGGTGACCAATAAGATCATCGCAAATTGACCACTCCAACGTGATCTGGTCACTCAATGTTTACGTGTCCAGTGTCCACCATCTGTGACTCACCTGAACTTTCCCATCTTTTGGACAAAGCATCCTGTTTTTCGCCTACTTGGCGACATAATGTTACCTCATGACAATGACCTCTCCTGGAAGTTGGATGACCACTTATTTATTAGCCGGCCAAAGTCATGGGATCAACGCATGCTCATCACAATAACAACCACTAGTTGTTGTGAACATGATGGACACTCGTGGAGCTCTGACAATAACACCACGAGGTCGTTGCATGTTACTAGTCATACCTGGTCCTTTCCAACAACTTTGCTCTTGTGAACCTGGCATGGACATCTAACTTAGTTTGGTGGGTGTCCTACCCCTACCCCTGCAGACACTGCGCTATCTTCTGTTGCATGGAAAATTCCATGGGCTCTTAACTCTCATCGTGTCGTCCTCTATTCTACCTCTCTCCTTCCTCACTCTGACTAACTGTTATTCCTGGAAAATTACCATAGTTAAAATCTGCTGGTCGCCACTATATGATACTGCTCTCGTCCATTCAAAGAGCGGTAACGATTCAGTATCTGCTCTCTTTAGCATACTCTGTTACACTCCTCCCTTACAACATATGAGATTTATTTTTAAGTAAATAAATCTTAGTATCATCTACATAAAAATAGTAATAGAGTTATATGGAACATCATTAATTTACAAAAAACAATCAGTAAAAAATACTTGTCACAATATCAACCAATCTTTAAAAACCATAGATCAACAATATCTTGGAGACAATAAGGTACTGAACCACACACAATTCTTTAAAAAAATTCTAAACAAAACTCAATTTTTTTTTTTATAGGGGACATAATTTTCAAAGTATGTCCAGTTGTGTCCCTTGAATGATTAACTCCACCATTTAATATAATGCAAGTCTTATTGCGAATGTTAACTAATTCTTGACAATGACTGTTTGTCAGCTTCTTGAGGCTACATCACAGGCATCACCAGACATCTGTTGACTGGCATCTGTGACTCCAAGATCCAATATCTAAAAATAAACTCATAAAAAAAGAACCATGTACAACAGTTATTATCATGCATTATTATTACAAGTCTTTATGCTTTAGAACATATCCGCTCAATTGACATAGAACATATACTGACAAAACTTAGACAATGCAATATATCTCCGGAGACTATGAATCACAAACAACACTTAGTTTGAGCAACAATATATCAATATACATACATATATATACTTCAGACTGCTCTATTTACAACATACCCTCTTGTAAGTCTCATAAATCTAAATAAATTCTGGAAATTCTTTACACATGAGTCTCATCCTTTAGACTCATTATCATGATACTCTTCTAGTATCATCTATTTATTCTCAAGATCAGGATTATCTGAATACCATCCACTTGACAGCATCTAACATTCATTTGACTCTGAATAATCTGCATACATCTCTTGTATTCCCAGGACTACTATTCAGTCTCAATATATCATGATACTCTTGTAGTATCTTCTAAGGCTCAAGATCAGAATTATCTGGACACCGTCCACTTGACAGTATCTATCAGTCATATTCATTTATTCGACTCAGATATTTCTATTTACATCTCTTATACTCATAGGACTACCATTTAGTCTCTATAACTTCTGGAAACTCTCTCTCAAGTTCCATTTCTCTTTATATAACCTTTTACGAGTTACCACTCTGGTTACACTATTTTCACATGAGTCTCTTCCAGACTCCTTTTCTCATGATGCTTCTCTTAGTATTCACATTGATAACCTAATTCTTTAGGTCTCAATAAGCACAGGTTATCATCACCTTGCTTCTCACTTCTCATTCTTCAACAACTCTTAAATTTCAATAACACTCTCATCTCCTTGCTACACACTTATATTGGTCAGTTGTTCCTTGGATTACCATCCAACTTCGCAAGTTTAAGAACTCTGACCAACTCGTAGTTAGTACCATATGTTTCACATTGGTAACTCTTAACTTCTAGTTCATCTGAGGTAATCTCTATTTCCTCAGCTCTCTTTTCTATATTCTCTTGATACTACTTCTCCATATCTATTTATAAATCACATCCTGTGTACATAGTGTATATTATTAATATTAAAATAATTTATTCTTCTAATTAGTGAGTCATTACATCTCACTGTATTATCACATCTCCATGGGATGTTTACCCTTACACTTGCTGGCATGCTCCAGGAACTCGCTCATTCTTCCTAGTCTGCGAGCAAAAAACATGTCTGTCTTTACACGTTCATCATCTTGTCTTTTTCTTTCTTCTATTATTTTAGTCCTTTCAGGGGATCCCAGTGGCCAAAACACTATTCCTGAATTAATATCTTCCTTTAAATCATTATCTTTACTGACACAAACTGTAGCAACTTGTCTATCCTTTTTCTTCTTTGTCTTTGCTGTACATTTCTTGGAGGATTTCTGTCCTGTCGTATAACCTTGCGGGCCTTCCGCTTTCGTCACCTTACCGTCTTCTATCGTTGTCCCCCAATACTCTCTACGGATCTCTGTTCCATTGTCACTATCATAATCCACTGTGCACTGGTCTGGATATAGTGGGTGCATATAACGTGGTCGGTCTGAATCGGTAGGCCACAAGACAACTGAATTAATGTCTAATCTTGATTGAATTTTCCTGGTTCTCACCGACTTTTGTCTCTCCGGATGGACCTTTACTTTCTGTCTAACATCTTCTGTGTCTGTCATCTTTGAACATTTCTCTTGTAGCTGTAGTTTTTCATGCGTCAGTTGTCCAATATATTCCTCCGCCTCCATTATATCAGTTTCTATTTTGTCTACTTCTTTCTTCAAGCCTTTGTTCTTCGTCTTTAACCTATCAACTGTCTCTGTCAACTCTACAATCTTTTTATTATTTTTCTCATTAGTTTGCTTTAGTATCCTAATCTCATGATCTTGTTTTATTAATTTCTCATTTAATTCTTCTATTATTTTGTTACTTTCTTTATTCTTCTCAATCCATTTAGTTTCATATTCTTGCCATGTGTCATTGTCACTACCTACACAGGCATCTATATAAGTCTTTAAAACTGTAGTCTCTACTTCAGTCTGTGTACTCCTTGTCTCTTGTTCAGTGTCTGTCTTTCTAATAATCTCTTCTCTAATAATTCTATTTGTTTTTAAACTATATAGTCTATAGTCTGGTTTAGCATATGTTATTGGATTAGTATATGTATGTTTTTGTAATGGCCTATAAACTTTGACTATAATCTTACTATTATTTATTGTGTGCTCACTATTCAAAATCTTATTTACAATGTTACTATCTCTGTATAGAATTATGGCTCTGTTTGTCTCTTCTTCAGGCCTATCAATTAATTTCACAATTATTATTTCCCCAAAGGAACTAAAATAATCTCTAATAATTATGTCGTTAATGTTTTTATTTAAATTTGTTATCAATATTTTACAGCTATTAGTGTTTATAATTTGTTTACAGTCCATGTCTCTTTAATATCTATTTAAACAACTATTAGATGAATACTACTACATGCGAAGGACCCTTCAACTGTTGAAAGAACAAAACAATTACAATTTATTATAGGTTATAAAATATAAGACTATAAAATATCAGCACTTTATGAACACCTCAGTTCCTGAAATAAATAGAAATGTATTATTATTTAATTTCCCTGTGGAATAAGAACAATGTATGTTGTATAAAAAATGATTATTTAATCTCCCTGTAGAATAACAATATAGTATTTCAAACACTAATTAAAGAATACATCCAGTACAATTTAAAAATGGTTACAGAACAATATAACATATGGTATGTCACCTTTACCAATAATAATATTTTAAAATTACTTATTTTGTTAAACCAAACTACATAACAGTACTATTTAAAAAAATTCAACCAGCTGTTGAAAAAAAATGGTTACAATACTAATTTAAAAGAATACAATCTTTAACTACTTACTTAATAAATAAATTAATTAACTACTTAATAACTCTAATTAATTAATTATTGTTTCTCAGCTGTGCTGACAATCGGTCTTCTTCCTTGCCTTCTGGTCTTCTAATGTCTAATGTTAATGTTAATTTATTTTAATTTCTAACACACGTGAATGGCCATTGTAATATTTATCTATTAACACTGTTACTTGTTACTTGACTTGTTTCTCTAAATAAAGACTACACCACTTGAAATTATTAATTATCAATCACAATTCACAATTTTCCTCAATAAATTGCCACCTGAGAAAATTCGACACATGTTCGACAATTACAAATGTGTCGGGAGTTATCTGACGATGACGATATTCTGTTGAGAGTTATGCCTCTTCCTGAATACTTTCAAAATAAACACTGTGGTGGGTCACAGTTCAAAGGTCGGACTCATTGATGAACTTTGAATCTCAGGTGGACGAAACAATGATTTGTTGCAACTTGACGCTATGACTTGATACCAACAAAACAGGTAATATTGACTGACAATTTGACAATCTCTTGGCTGGTCAGATTTAATGCTGAATAAAATTTTAGTGCCTCTCTTAGACACTTGACACAGGTAAATTTCAGACTTGTGTTACGCAAACAGCGTAATTTGACTTTTTGACCTGAAGGACAGGTATTCTTGATTGGTAAAATTACAATCTCAGCTGGCAGGAGTGCAACACAGGTAGAATTGTGGTCGTGTTGAACTTTTGACCCGGTAGACGGTACACGGTGATTTCTCCGTGATTTCTAAGTTGAAGACTGGGCAGGCTTTTTTTATTCTTCCATTAACTTTCTGTCATTCATTTATTTGATTTCTCTCCGCGACAACTCAGGTTCATCCTGGTCACGGCACCAAATTAATTATTAAATGTTATATAGTTGTGATGTTCTTTGTTCTTTATCTTTCTATAGTGGCTAGTACTTCAATGATCACAACACACAATATGATATATAATAGACTTGCACATAAGTCTCTCTTCAATGTTCAACTATTAATGTTTATTGGAATGGAACATTGTTCATCAACATCTTCATTTTCTTACAAACTTGTGAGTCTACTTACGACATGTAGAATATATGAAGCACAATGGAACACAATTCTTGGACACTTGTAAAACAACTTCTACTGATAACTTCTCTAGTGTCTTAATCATCTATCACTGACTTATGACTGTAACTTGTAGAATTCTAACTGTTCTGACTCTAACTGTTTCTACACTGCTTAACTGCTTCTTGTCTAGATGTTTCTACTCTGTCCTAACTTAACTGACTTAGTCTACATTCTACTTCTTCTAATTCTCTGGCTTAACTTTTTTTCTGTCCTAACTTAACTGTTCTTTTAAATACTCCTCAACTCTCTTCTACCTGCGAGATGGTGACCAATAAGATCATCGCAAATTGACCACTCCAACGTGATCTGGTCACTCAATGTTTACGTGTCCAGTGTCCACCATCTGTGACTCACCTGAACTTTCCCATCTTTTGGACAAAGCATCCTGTTTTTCGCCTACTTGGCGACATAATGTTACCTCATGACAATGACCTCTCCTGGAAGTTGGATGACCACTTATTTATTAGCCGGCCAAAGTCATGGGATCAAAGCATGCTCATCACAATAACAACCACTAGTTGTTGTGAACATGGTGGACACTCGTGGAGCTCTGACAATAACACCACGAGGTCGTTGCATGTTACTAGTCATACCTGGTCCTTTCCAACAACTTTGCTCTTGTGAACCTGGCATGGACATCTAACTTAGTTTGGTGGGTGTCCTACCCCTACCCCTGCAGACACTGCGCTATCTTCTGTTGCATGGAAAATTCCATGGGCTCTTAACTCTCATCGTGTCGTCCTCTATTCTACCTCTCTCCTTCCTCACTCTGACTAACTGTTATTCCTGGAAAATTACCATAGTTAAAATCTGCTGGTCGCCACTATATGATACTGCTCTCGTCCATTCAAAGAGCGGTAACGATTCAGTATCTGCTCTCTTTAGCATACTCTGTTACAATGGAGATGTTTTGAATTTTTTTCTTTTTGGTGACTGCGGATGATGCCATTCCATTGACTGCATTTTTGTTTCAGGCTCATAATAATGTGCCCACGTTTCGTCACCGGTAACAATTTTTGACAAAAACATTTCTCCTTCAACACCGAAACGCTCCAACAATTCAGAACAGAATGTTTTCCTTTGAACTCTGTGATCATTTGTTAGGCACCGAGGAACCCGTCGAGCGCAAATCTTTGAATATCCGAGAGTTTTAAAAATTGCGATTGCCTTTCCCTTGCTGACTGTAAGCTGCAATGCCAATTGCTGACTAGTGATACGCCTATCCTTACGAATAATGGCATCAGCCCGGTTTAACATGTCTGTGCTGGTAGCCGAGGCAACACGTCCAGAACGCGGTAAATCATGCAGCTCTACTCGTACACTTTCTGCAGCTTTAATTCTCTGAACCCAGCGACTAACTGTGCTCCTATCGACTGCAGAACATTTGTACACTGCACACAGTCGTTTATGAATGTTTGCCACAGTTTCTTTCTCCGCAACCAGAAATTCTATGACAATTCGCTGTTTGTAACGGACATTGTTGACAAGCTCCATTTTAACTGTTCATAGATTGCGTAATATTTTTCTGAATGCTGTGCAATTTGGTGCACATAATTGGAACATGTCATATTCCAAGTGTGCAAAATTTCATATTCCTATCTTTATTATTAGCCGAGAAAAAAATTGGTGTGCATTACTTTTTGACCTCCCTACGTATTTCAATAGTAAGTAGGCCTGACGTAATGCCTACCACAACACTCAAAAAAAGTTTGTTGCTCACTAAAATATGTGAGCACTAAAATATGTGAGCACTAAAATATGTGATCACTAAAATATGTGACCACTAAAATCACATTTCACATACGCCTTAAGGTGCGGATGAAACCCTCATTTACTTACTGACAGCTGACTTACTGACTGAATGATTTAATGACTAATTAATGTATTGAAGGACTGATTTACAAACTTACTAACTTACTGACTGACTTAATTACTAACTGAATGACTTACAGACTGACTCATTTACAGACTGGCTGACTTATTGACTGAGAGACTTACTGACTGAGAGACTTACTGACTTATTAACTGAGAGACTTACTGACTGACTTACTGGCTTATCGAATTAATGGCTTATTGACAGATTAACTTTCTAACTTACTTACCTACTGACTGACATACTGACTGACTGAATGACTTACTTACTTACTTACAACAGACTGACTGACTACTACCTGGCTCACGACTTACTACTTGTTTTTCCCCAAACTAATAATGATTCTTTGTAAAATAACGTTTCTCTGGTATAACAATAACATTCATGTTTAACCTTCCTTTCCAGATCATTATCTTTACTCCTTCCATGTAGACCAATTCTTTTTATTCTTAGTTCAGTTTCCTTCTCAACAGACAGTGACATCTAAATACCTCACGTTGTTTATTCTGCTACAAATAATCATCGCATTCATTCTTTGAACCGTAGCATCGTTTCATAGCATGCAAACAAACGTTATACCAGGTGAAATGTATTCGTATGTTAACCCTTTGCTTTGTTTGTATGAAATGTATTGTTCATTCCCTTTTGTCAGTTTCCATGCGATAAGTTTTTGTTGGCAATTTCAAACCTCAATTTGCTCGCTTGCTTGCTTGCTTGTTTGCTTGCGTTCGCCCGATGACTAAAGGAGTGTACCTCTTCATCATCCGCCTTAAATGGACGTTAAGTGGGCGTGTCTGCGTTGTGTTGTGGTTTACAGTATAACTGTGATATTTGCGCCTTTCGGCCCAACACATCTGACTTCAGCATGACATTTTTGAGTACCGGGTTGTCTTCCCTCTTTGATCCCTACTCGCTTGGCCAGACTAGACAGATTAGTCTGTTACTGGAGGCACCACGGAGAGGTGGAGCAGGGTCTGGATGGTTCTGGTTCACCGATCCTGGCGCAAGCCATCGGCTGTGGGTCGGTGACAACTTCTAATTCTGGCGCTGTGAGGCGCGCCTTCGCCTCCAAACCTCCATTTGACAACACAAATCACGTGCTACAAGCAATAGCATTCGTATAGCTGTCGTTCTGTTGTTATTTATTATACAGAACAAGCCATATTGATTGATTATTAATCTCATTTTTGGGATCCACCAGGCTAATGTTGTGTAAATCATCATCATCATGAAGTACCTGGCCTCCTAGCGTAGGTGATCTTGTATCCCAACAACTTTCGATCTCGACAGTTATTAATCATTACTGTTGTTGACCTTCTGCCAAGCCATTCTCTTACGTTGTCTGGTATATTTTATCTTTGCTTCCCTCTATCTCTTCGTCCCTCAATTTTCCCATTTGTTACAATATATTCCAGCTGTTCCCTTCTCATTACATGGCAAAAAAAAAAACAAACGATGATTGTTTCTTCCTAATATTGGAAATTAGCTCTTTTCTTTTTTACTTTGGCCTCTTTCAGAACGTTTTCATTATTCTTCTTAGCTGTCCATGGTATTCTCAACATTCTTCAGTAAAACCATATTTTTTACAGCCTCCAGAAAAAAAGAATAAAGAATAATAAAATAGAGAATAATAACCACATAGTCAGAGCTGTCACAACGTAGTGTTTATGTTAGAATTGTTAACTTCCTTTCGTTAAGAATAAAAGAAAACCTACATTTTCACCTTATCGCGACTCTCTTCATTTCTTAGTGCCTGCTCGCTATATGGGAATTAATTCTTTGTTTTACAGCAAAGGCTCAACATCTACGCCTTCATTTGGGTAGATTTCCTTAACTCTTTCAGTACGGAAGGTTTTTATCAATGCAACGGAAGAGATTTCAGAGACAAAATTGTTCATGGTTTGAAGTATCAATCTACATGTTGATATGTATCTAATACCTAACATATTTATGATGGTTTACACTAATCAAATTGAGAGTGACGCACTGTGCGGCTAAACGTACATAACTGAAGTCGGCATGACGTACTGTGCGTCAAAAAGTTCGGAAAGAGTTAATAACCTTGCCTTTGGCAGCGGTCATTATGGCTAATTCTTTTAGATTTGTAATTCCCAGTGTTTCTTTAACGTCCGCGAATTCATACGAGAACTCTATTTGTTACCTTTTCAATGACAGGGCTGTACCCCTGATTTCACAACTCAGAGACCAGGGAAGAGTAAAACCAAAACGAAACCGCAAATTGAAAGTGAACCATTTATATTGTTTATTGCGGAATTCGAACCCGATCATTACAATCCAGAAGTCGACGTGCTACCTGTAGACCACCCAGACGGCTACCACGAATCAAACCCTGGTTTTTAAAATTTGAAGAACTACAATGGGCTTGACCTTTTCCGAGCACCCGCTCACCTTGTGCTATTTTCACCGCCATATAATCTGTCTTTTATAAAACACAAGACAGGCTGCAGCATGAGAGAGAAGGTTGTTAGAGAAGCTAAAGAAATCGCATTTCAGAAAATGAAAAATATCTTATGCAATAAATCAATGTCAATAAAAATGAGAAAGAGAGTTCATCGGTGCTATGTAGAACCAATTCTGACCTATGGAAGCGAATCATAGACAATAGACAAACAAATGAAAAGACGATTAGAGGCCACAGAGATGGGATTTCTCAGAAGAATGTTGAAAGTTCCCTGGACAGCTAAAAATACCAATGAGGAAGTTCTCAAAGAGGCCAACACAAAAAGGGAGCTCGTAAAAAACATAAGAAAGAAGCAATCAACATTTTTCGGGCACATCATGAGAAGAGAAAAGTTGGAATACTTGGTTACAACTGGCAAAATAAAAGGAAAGAGAGGTCGCGGACGACAAAAAAGAGAAAATACTGGATAGCTTGGTGTCATGGCATGGAAAACAGTCAACAACAGAACTGATACGATGCACTGTAGATAGAAGATTGTGGAGGGACATGATCACCTCCGCCAACCGGTATGGCACATGATGATGAAAAAAATCGCAAAGAAGAGACTGTATGGGAAATGATTATATCAGAGACAAGTCTTGGAACTAATTCCTTCATCAAAAACATAACAGTTAAAAACAAAAGCAAATTGGTTCTTTCATTTCGTGAAAAAAGAACATAATTAGCTACAACTTCGCGCATGCACAACAGCCTACAATCTAGCATGAAGGTGGATGAGGTACAAAGTTCAGCTGAATAAACATTTCAATATGTGAAGCGGCGTTAACTGTCAGTGTAACACATTTGGACCGGTATAGTCAAAGGCAGCACACAACAACGATCATCCTGCCAAATGAGAATAAAGTAACTAACACAATTACTTTTTGTTCAATCACATCAATCACTTTTTGTTATAATATTCAAGTTTCCCAGCATTTATTTGTATTGTTAAGCCCACAATGTGTTTCAACGGGATGTCCAAATTGCTATTTGTACTAAACCCGAATCACATGTTGTTTAAAATATTATAAATTGAATTAATGCGTTCCAGGTCTATGGTGATTTTTTTTAAATTTAATTATCTACAATAATACATGTACAGTACTTAATGCATCCAATTATATATAAAATTATACATTTGTTAAAACAAAAAGGAACAAAAATTGCATGAAATATATGAATTAAAAACTTAAAAACATGTTACCTGGACAGAAGAAAGTTGATAACACAAGACGAAAGCGAATCCAGAAAAGATGTTATTGTTTCGAGTGAGTCTTACTTATTCCATAGAGACATCCTAAACGCCTCTCTTGTCCTTTCTTTTATTTTCCCTCCATTTATTTTCGCCAGAAAATGCTTCGGACTTTTTTTGCCTAAAAAAGCTGTCCACTGTTATCTGTTCTTGGGGAATGTACAATCTTTGTTTCCTGATAAATGGAACGTCTTGAACGGAACTACAAGGGAGCTCAGAAATACCAGCAGAAAACACTATAAGGCATTGGGCCGAAGGGCATCAGCTCACGGGCTTCTAGATCCATAACAAGAACAAGTCTTTGTTTTCTAAATTGATCCACAACATTGTCATTGAGTTGAGCAAAGGGATTCTAGGGTGACATTTTCCCTACAATTGATGTGTTTTCTCCCAACGAACACAAAAGTCTTTAACTTCTGCGGTAGAAATGCTCTGTGTATTCATTTCATCCCTCTGGGAAAGAATGCCATTGAACTTCTTGCCGCTGCCTGCGCAGTTCTTGGAGATCTTCAGGGATAGCCCATTTCTGTTGCCCTATACCAGTTCCACTACATTCCCATCACCCACTACTATAGCCTCGTGTTCAGGCTTTCTCAAGATCTTAAAAATTCTGATCGGCTCAAAGTCTGGACTCCAACTTATTCCAAGCAGAGTTCAATGTTTTCTCTGGAACCTCCTCCAGGATTTGTCTGTTATTCTCAAGCATTAAGAAAATAATATAAAAACCATTTTAAAAAACGCCACAACAGAATTTGACAATGACTGAAGCCGCCAAAAAGGGCGAGAACGATAACTTTGTCGTCACCCGAAGTGGTACAAGAGGAAGTTAAGAATGAAAGAAATAAAGAAAAAAAGAAAGAAAGAAAGCAGAAAGAAACATTTCCAAAAGTCTATGAGAGTTAGTTCTGTGCCATTGGGCATTTTAAAACGGCTCTAGTAAAGAACGTTCGCTCAGAGCTTCTTGAGGTTTGAGATGACCTACAGCCACCTTGAGTTGGATAAGAAAGTTAGTGTCAGGAGACAAGAATTTCACTTCAACGAAGATGTATTCAATCACCAATTCCCTTGATCAATCCGGGAGAATAAGCAGTGATCTAAGATGGGACAAATTCCGATATGGTCAAAAGCTTTTTTCTATCGAGGTTAAATAAAAATTCAGACCCGAGCGTCTGGTGGAGACTGCTTAGACCAAGCGGCCTGTATTCTCCGTGTCTTCTCTGTATTATATATGCCCCTGTTATTTGATAATGCAATAAACAGTTTGTTTCTTTTTTATTGTTGCCTTTGGTATTTTCTTATTCTAATTTATTTCTTCGTGTTCTTCTTGATCTATGCGTCTTCCAAGATATACGAAATGATCCACTTATTCCACTGATTTTTCTTCAAGGTACATTTTTCTTCTGAACAATTTTGACTTCATTATTTTCATCTTTTCTTGGTTGATCTCAAATCCTTTTCTGCTAGCCATTGACAACATGCCATTTGTGTCTCTTTCTTGCACTGTGTGATCTCATTGCTACAGATAAGAACTATGTCGTGTACAAAATCAACTTAGTCTAACTGAGATCCATGTATCCATTTAACGTCTTTGTTATCTGTACATCATGTCTGTATTATGAATGTATTTATGATGCATCGGAAAGTCTTTTTGAAGTAAATAAAGTTTAGAACAAACAGATTCTGCTTTTTCAAAGTGTTCCTCCAATATAACATGTAGGGTAAAAAAATATGATCAAAGTAGCATTTTCAATTTTCTAAATTCTGTTTGTTCTTCGTGCCTTTCAGTGTGTACATCATCTTTGATCCTGTTCATAATGTTCTGACAGAAGATTTAGAAGCAACACAGATAGAGGAGTCACGCTTCTCTAGTTTGTTGCGATCCTTGACATTGCGCTACTTGGAATGTTCACAGTGAACCTTGTTTCCACTGTGTAGGTCTTACTTAACTCAGCTTTCTATATTGTATTGAAGGAGAACTAGTGGGGGAATCGATAACTTGTCGAGCTCCAAGCCAAGAGAAAGCGGGTTCGAAATGTTAATATATGCCTGTTCATCATAACATGTGTCCCAATAACTGTAAACGTGTTTGTCAGAATTTTTTTTTACAATTAGATTATAAAGAATTGTATTTCTCTTTGTCATTGCTGCTCTCTCATACTTCATTGCCAAGTTATTTATAAATTCTTTTTACGATGCAACCCAGTTGATGGTATGTTTCTTTTACCTGGTCTTCTTTTCCCCAAGATCATTCTTTGTTTACTTTCATCATGGCCATCTTAGGTTCTCGACTCTCTTTTATGTATATCTATTTATTGTGATGTATTCATACAATTCTTTCCATTTAACAAATTTCAGCACTTGATTTTACAGATGTCAATAGAGGAGTAGTGCGGAACTTCTACATTTTTCTATGTTCGCCTTCTCGAGTTCGCCAAGCACTACGCAACGGGTACTAAGTTCCAGGTTAAAAAATGATTTAATGTCCTCATCTTTCAGTTTGGATTATCTATTTTCTGAAGCTTCGGTTACTTGTGTTGACTTTTCATTTTCAGTTTTATCTTTCTAATTGTATAGGTTATCATCATTGTTAACATCTGTTATTTTATTTATCCTTATGTCCAATAAAGTTGTTTTGATGTAACAATTGTCTGCTAACGTAGATGTGATCAATCTAATTCTGATACTGTCATAATGAGGAAACTAAATTATTTTGTTTATTTCTTTGTGTAGGAATCATATTTCACACATAACCAAACATTCTGTTAAGCATAATTCAATTAATAGTTCGTCATTTTGCTTGTATCAATGCATTCTTTATTCGCTGCCTTCTCAACTCTCTTGTTGTCATTTAGGCTTGTTGTATCAATGCATTCTTTACTCGCTGCCCTCTCAACTCTCTTGTTGTCATTTAGGCTTGTTATATCAATGTATTCTTTACTCGCTGCCTTCTCAACTCTCTTGTTGTCATTTAGGCTTGTTGTATCAATGCATTCTTTACTCGCTGCCTTCTCAACTCTCTTGTCATTTAGTCTTGTTGTATCAATGCATTCTTTACTCGCTGCCTTCTCAACTCTCTTGTTGTCATTTAGGATTGTTGTATCAATGCATTCTTTACTCGCTGCCTTCTCAACTCTCTCGTCATTTAGGCTTGTTGTATCAATGCATTCTTTACTCGCTGCCTTCTCAACTCTCTTGTTGTCATTTAGGCTTGTTGTATCAATGCATTCTTTACTCGCTGCCTTCTCAACTCTCTTGTTGTCATTTAGGCTTGTTGTATCAATGCATTCTTTACTCGCTGCCTTCTCAACTCTCTTGTCATTTAGTCTTGTTGTATCAATGCATTCTTTACTCGCTGCCTTCTCAACTCTCTTGTTGTCATTTAGGCTTGTTGTGTCAATGCATTCTTTACTCGCTGGCTTCTCAACTCTCTCGTCATTTAGGCTTGTTGTATCAATGCATTCTTTACTCGCTGCCCTCTCAACTCTCTTGTTGTCACTTAGGCTTGTTGTATCAATGCATTCTTTACTCGCTGCCCTCTCAACTCTCTTGTTGTCACTTAGGCTTGTTGTGTCAATGCATTCTTTACTCGCTGCCTTCTCAACTCTCTTGTTGTCATTTAGGCTTGTTGTATCAATGCATTCTTTACTCGCTGCCTTCTCAACTCTCTTGTTGTCATTTAGGCTTGTTGTATCAATGCATTCTTTACTCGCTGCCTTCTCAACTCTCTTGTTGTCATTTAGGCTTGTTGCATCAATGCATTCTTTACTCGCTGCCTTCTCAACTCTCTTGTTGTCATTTAGGCTTGTTGTATCAATGCATTCTTTACTCGCTGCCTTCTAAACTCTCTTGTTGTCATTTAGACTTGTTGTATCAATGCATTCTTTACTCGCTGCCTTCTCAACTCTCTTGTTGTCATTTAGGCTTGTTGTATCAATGCATTCTTTACTCGCTGCCTTCTCACCTCTCTTGTTGTCATTTAGGCTTGTTGCATCAATGCATTCTTTACTCGCTGCATTCTCAACCCTCTTGTTGTCATTTACCCTTGTTGTATCAATGCATTCTTTACTCGCTACATTCTCAACTCCCGTGTTGTCATTTAGGATTGTTGTATCAATGCATTCTTTACTCGCTGCATTCTCAACTCCCGTGTTGTCATTTAGGCTTGTTGTATCAATGTATTCTTTACTCGCTGCCTTCTCAACTCTCTTGTTGTCACTTAAGCTTGTTGTATCAATGCATTCTTTACTCGCTGTCTTCTCAACTCACGTGTTGTCATTTAGGCTTGTTGTATCAATGCATTCTTTACTCGCTGCCTTCTCAACTCTCTTGTTGTCACTTAAGCTTGTTGTATCAATGCATTCTTTACTCGCTGTCTTCTCAACTCACGTGTTGTCATTTAGGTTTGTATCAATGCATTCTTTACTCGCTGCCCTCTCAACTCTCTTGTTGTCATTTAGGCTTGTTGTATCAATGCATTCTTTACTCGCTGCCCTCTCAACTCTCTTGTTGTCACATTTAGGCTTGTTGTATCAATGCATTCTTTACTCGCTGCCCTCTCAACTCTCTTGTTGTCATTTAGGCTTGTTGTATCAATGCATTCTTTACTCGCTGCCCTCTCAACTCTCTTGTTGTCATTTAGGCTTGTTATATCAATGTATTCTTTACTCGCTGCCTTCTCAACTCTCTTGTTGTCATTTAGGCTTGTTGTATCAATGCATTCTTTACTCGCTGCCTTCTCAACTCTCTTGTCATTTAGTCTTGTTGTATCAATGCATTCTTTACTCGATGCCCTCTCAACTCTCTTGTTGTCACTTAGGCTTGTTGTATCAATGTATTCTTTACTCGCTGCCTTCTCAACTCTCTTGTTGTCATTTAGGCTTGTTGTATCAATGTATTCTTTACTCGCTGCCTTCTCAACTCTCTTGTTGTCACTTAGGCTTGTTGTATCAATGTATTCTTTACTCGCTGCCCTCTCAACTCTCTTGTTGTCATTTAGGCTTGTTGTATCAATGCATGCTTTACTCGCTGCCCTCTCAACTCTCTTGTTGTCATTTAGTCTTGTTGTATCAATGCATTCTTTACTCGATGCCCTCTCAACGCTCTTGTTGTCATTTAGGCTTGTTATATCAATGCATTCTTTACTCGCTGCCTTCTCAACTCTCTTGTTGTCATTTAGGCTTGTTATATCAATGCATTCTTTACTCGATGCCCTCTCAACTCTCTTGTTGTCACTTAGGCTTATTGTATCAATGCATTCTTTACTCGCTGCCTTCTCAACTCTCTCGTCATTTAGGCTTGTTGTATCAATGCATTCTTTACTCGCTGCCTTCTCAACTCTCTTGTTGTAATTTAGGCTTGTTATATCAATGCATTCTTTACTCGCTGCCTTCTCAACTCTCTTGTTGTAATTTAGGCTTGTTGTATCAATGCATTCTTTACTCTCTGCCTTCTCAACTCTCTTGTTGTAATTTAGGCTTGTTGTATCAATGCATTCTTTACTCGCTGCCTTCTCAACTCTCTTGTTGTCATTTAGGCTTGTTGTATCAATGCATGCTTTACTTGCTGCCTTCTCAACTCTCTTGTTGTCATTTAGGCTTGTTGTATCAATGTATTCTTTACTCCTGCCTTCTCAACTCTCTTGTTGTAATTTAGGCTTGTTATATCAATGCATTCTTTACTCGCTGCCCTCTCAACTCTCTTGTTGTCATTTAGGCTTGTTGTGTCAATGCATTCTTTACTCGCTGCCTTCTCAACTCTCTCGTCATTTAGGCTTGATGTATCAATGCATTCTTTACTCGCTGCCTTCTCAACTCTCTTGTTGTCATTTAGTCTTGTTGTATCAATGCATTCTTTACTCGCTGCCTTCTCAACTCTCTTGTTGTCATTTAGGCTTGTTGTATCAATGCATTCTTTACTCGCTGCCTTCTCAACTCTCTTGTTGTCATTTAGGCTTGTTGTATCAATGCATTCTTTACTCGCTGCCTTCTCAACTCTCTTGTTGTCATTTAGGCTTGTTATATCAATGCATTCTTTACTCGCTGCATTCTCAACCCTCTTGTTGTCATTTACCCTTGTTGTATCAATGCATTCTTTACTCGCTGCCTTCTCAACTCTCTTGTTGTCATTTAGGCTTGTTGTATCAATGCATTCTTTACTCGCTGCCTTCTCAACTCTCTTGTTGTCATTTAGGCTTGTTGTATCAATGCATTCTTTACTCGCTGCCTTCTCAACTCTCTTGTTGTCATTTAGGCTTGTTGTATCAATGCATTCTTTACTCGCTGCCTTCTCAACTCTCTTGTCATTTAGTCTTGTTGTATCAATGCATTCTTTACTCGCTGCCTTCTCAACTCTCTTGTTGTCATTTAGGCTTGTTGTATCAATGCATTCTTTACTCGATGCCTTCTCAACTCTCTTGTTGTCATTTAGGCTTGTTGTATCAATGCATTCTTTACTCGCTGCCTTCTCAACTCTCTCGTCATTTAGGCTTGTTGTATCAATGCATTCTTTACTCGCTGTCTTCTCAACCCTCTCGTCATTTAGTCTTGTTGTATCAATGCATTCTTTACTCGCTGCCTTCTCAACTCTCTCGTCATTTAGGCTTGTTGTATCAATGCATTCTTTACTCGCTGCCTTCTCAACTCTCTCGTCATTTAGGCTTGTTGTATCAATGCATTCTTTACTCGCTGCCTTCTCAACTCTCTCGTCATTTAGGCTTGTTGTATCAATGCATTCTTTACTCGCTGCCTTCTCAACTCTCTCGTCATTTAGGCTTGTTGTATCAATGCATTCTTTACTCGCTGCCTTCTCAACTCTCTCGTCATTTAGGCTTGTTGTATCAATGCATTCTTTACTCGCTGCCTTCTCAACTCTCTCGTCATTTAGTCTTGTTGTATCAATGCATTCTTTACTCGCTGCCTTCTCAACTCTCTCGTCATTTAGGCTTGTTGTATCAATGCATTCTTTACTCGCTGCCTTCTCAACTCTCTTGTTGTCATTTAGTCATGTTGTATCAATGCATTCTTTACTCGCTGCCTTCTCAACTCTCTTGTTGTCATATAGGCTTGTTGTATCAATGCATTCTTTACTCGCTGCCTTCTCAACTCTCTCGTCATTTAGGCTTGTTGTATCAATGCATTCTTTACTCGCTGCATTCTCAACTACCGTGTTGCCATTTCCTTCTTTGGCTTTAAAGGCACCTCTTACAATTAGAAAATCATGTTTTGGTGTTTAATTTATCACTTGTTGTATTTAATGCTAACACTTATCTCTCATTTCACCTTCCAGCTTCCTTTGTAAGTGCAAAACTTGATATGATTTCGAGTCCTCCGTGCCTTAATTTGTTAAGAGCTTTATCAGACGGTTCTATACTGATTCTTACACTAATAAGCTTCTTGCAGCTGTGTTCATCATCATTATTTCCACGCCTTCTTGGTGTTTTCCATCTTCACGGAGCTAAAAATAATATTTTATTATTATCGACTGACCTTATGTCTGTTCTCGGCCATTACATTTTATTGATACCAAGTATATCGCTCTGAAAGTTATTCACCGCACTTGCAACTTGAACCAATTTTTGTTGCTGCAATAATTGTTCTGTATCTTCGTCTTTTCTTCTTCTGTTTCGAAGAAACAGACTTTCGTTAATGGATGCTTGCGCAGAATAAAGGGTAAAAACTATACCGTTTTTTTCTTGCAAAGTAAAGGAGCTTATTACCCATATCAACACAGTCAAATGAAGGTTTCACTTTCAGGATTCTGAGCTGGTGCTACGTTGCTCGTGCCCCTGACTGCGATCTTTACCGTGAATCAAGCGGGTATGGGTACACCCATTGTTGTCAAATGTGCGAACTACGTCATAGTGATTGATGGTCTTGTGAGAGACCTATCTATTATTTCTAGAAGTTGATCGTGAATCTGCAGCTGTTATGAGATTTCCCAGATCTTCAAATCAAGAGGAATGTTGCCTCAATTCAAAAGAGCTACAGGAAGAACAAGGGGTTGGGACGATACTTGTCAATCATCATCATCATCATCATGTACCCTGCCGGTTGGCGTAGGCGATCATGTCCTTCCACAATCTTCTATCTACAGTGCATCGTATCAGTTCTGTTGTTGACTGTTTCCCATGCCATGACACCAAGCTATCCAGTATTTTCTCTCTTTGTCGTCCGCGATCTCTCTTTCCTTTTATTTTGCCAGTTGTAACCAAGTATTCCAACTTTC
Source organism: Megaustenia siamemsis (assembly GCA_032433765.1). Lineage (NCBI taxonomy): Eukaryota > Metazoa > Mollusca > Gastropoda > Stylommatophora > Ariophantidae > Megaustenia > Megaustenia siamemsis. The sequence goes on along the minus strand of JAVIAB010000001.1, from coordinate 33,153,526 downwards.
CTCTTCTCATGATGTGCCCAAAAAATGTTGATTGCTTCTTTCTTATGTTTTTTAAGAGCTCCCTTTTTGTGTTGGCCTCTTTGAGAACTTCCTCATTGGTCTTTTTATCTGTCCAGGGAACTTTCAACATTCTTCTGAGAAATCCCATCTCTGTGGCCTCTTGTCAATGAGAATCGTTTATTTCTCTTTCTCACTCGTTCCTCGCTGCCGGAGTTTGTTGAGGTGGAGATCTGAGCACTTCCGGACAGTTGTTCAACGTTCGATGAGATAGTGCGACGACTAACTAACGACAAGCACAGGTTGGACATTATAAACCCATTGGGAACTCAAGCCAGGTGACATTCGGTCGCCAGCACATGGCCGCCATCATCTGAGCAAGACATAACCTAGGTAATTCATCTGACAGTCTCACTGTCTTGAAACCACCTTCTGAGCAAGACTAAACCTAGATAATTCATCTGACAGTCTCACTGTCTTGAAACCACCTTCTGAGCAAGACTAAACCTAGATAATTCATTTGACAGTCTCACTGTCTTGAAACCACCTTCTGAGCAAGACTAAACCTAGATAATTCATCTGACAGTCCCCCTGTCTTGAAACCACCTTCTGAGCAAGACTAAACCTAGATAATTCATCTGACAGTCTCCCTGTCTTGAAACCACCTTCTGAGCAAGACTAAACCTAGATAATTCATCTGACAGTCCCCCTGTCTTGAAACCACCATCTGAGCAAGACTAAACCTAGATAATTCATCTGACAGTCTCCCTGTCTTGAAACCACCTTCTGAGCAAGACTAAACCTAGATAATTCATCTGACAGTCTCCCTATCTTGAAACCACCTTCTGCCCCTGTTTCGCCTTCCTAAACCATGCCCTCCTGTGTTGTTCTCTCCAGGAGACAAATAATAATAAATGAATATTATTATAGAGGGAAACTTCCGAGGCGATAATCACTGAATCAATTCAGAGGAAGAGGTATGTTTACAGCACTCGGAAAAAATGACAAATAATCAACAACAAAAAAAAATATGGACCAAGGCAGGATCGAACCCGTACTCAGTGGCACAGCGCCTTGCCACGAAAAGCCAAATGCTAGGGAACACTGCCACTCAGCTAACTAAAAAATTAGCTTCGTAGGCAATGTCCTTTCGCGAAGGCTTTCCCATGACTATAGCATAAGGCTGCGATCACAGCTCAGAAATATTTTTCCTGTTAAGACAAGTATCTCCCGGATAGGGTAGGGCTGAATACTTGCGTTGCAGACAAACATTTAGGACGAAACAGCACGAATAGTAGTTTCCAGTGGTTAAGACTGGAGACAAATAATAATAAATGAATATTATTATAGAGGGAAACTTCCGAGGCGATAATCACTGAATCAATTCAGATTGTTCTTTCCAGCCCGTTGTGTCTTTTGACGTCGCCGTACTATTTTAATTGCCTCATTAAAATGTTCATTATAAGCCAATTCTTGTCAATGTTTAAGTCTGTTAATGTCTTAATTGCTCTTTTTTATTATCCCAGCTATCCTAAATATTTGTTTGCAGCATTTTGTTACAAATGAACTGTATTTATTCATTATTGTTTGTGAGATTGTCCATAATTCACAACCTGAGTTACTATTTGGAAAATACAAGCGGTTTGCAGTTTAAATTTTACTGCCTTGCTGGTATTGTGCCTACGTTTCTCATGGTATTTAATATTAGTGTTGCTATTGCTAGTCTTTTTAAAAAATCTCCTTCTGGTATTTTTCATTGCTAGTTATTCACATTGTATTATTTCAGTAAAATCAGTAACCGATTTTACAATCGAAATTTGACACAAATATTTATCCATGTTTTCAGAGCTGGCGTTTCAAAACTCACACGGTGGTGATACGATGAGAAAGATGATTTTAGGCGCGTTATCCAATTTAGCTTTCCCAAGTTTAGGTAAATACTTCAGAACACGTAAAAATGTAGTAACGACATGAATGAATGGCATCAATACACTCTTAGAATAAACTCTGCTGCGTTACTGATATATACAAAGAATGCTAATAGCAAAATTCTGACAACATGTGAGGCGAGCTGGAAAGTTGGCAACATTTCATGCCAAAGATTTACAGCTCTTCTGGATCATGGTAACCTAATACACTTTCACAACGTCAAAAAAGCAGTGGGACCACCCATCATGAAAGCAGTTACTCTCAAAATGACACACACAAAAACCACAAGTAAAACACGCATTTTTGTAGAAGTCTGAACAGGTTACAATGAGTCTACCCTGCTTTACAATGCAGGATCCAGCTTTACTATACAGGACCCAGCTTTACATAACATGATCCAGCTTTACTATACAATATCCAGCTTTACAATGCAGGATCCAGCTTTACTATACAGTACCCAGCTTTACAATAACAGGATCCAGCTTTACTATACAGTATCCAGCTTTACAATGCAGGATCCAGCTTTACTATACAGTATCCAGCTTTACAATGCAGGATCCAGCTTTACTATACAGTATCCAGCTTTATGCAGGATCCAGCTTTACTATACAATATCCAGCTTTACAATGCAGGATGGGAGCCGTGATAGCTCAGTGGTTAGTGAACTAGACTACAAAGAACAAGAGGTAGGGTTCGATCCTAACCGACGGCTTCGGTTCACCCAGCCTTTAATGGGCACATTTTTTTTCTGGGAAAGTAAAGCGGCACGGGCGTAATACCGACCACATTATCCCAAAAATCATGTGCGGAAGGTCTGTAAAATGTATGGTCACTAACACCATATTCCCTATACGCCACTTGGCGTGACGAGGGTACTTTACTTGTTACTACAATGCAGGATCCAGCTTTAGAATGAGTCTGCCCAACTTTACCATAGGATATACTCGTTTATCGTCATGGCAGTGTTTTCTCTTTTCGTCATTTACAAAACATGTCATTATTAAATAAAAGATCCTTCTAAACGGTCTTTACAGGCCCTACCGAACTCTTCAATCTCGTCAGTCGTGGCGATCTGTTAAAACTTTTGGAATAGATTTGGTGTCTGTCCGACTCTTTTCTACTCTTTTCATGCGGTTTTCCTCCTTACAGGGAATAATAGAAGGAAAAGGTATGTGTTAGCACTCGGAAAAATGACAAATAAACAACAACAGAAAAAAAAAACAAAGAACAATATATGGTCGGAATTTTTAATTAGCTGAGTGGCAGTGTACCAAACGTTCGGCTACTCGTGGCAAGGCGCAGTGCCATGGAGTACGGGTTCGATCCTGCTTCGGACCATATATTGTTCTTTGTTTTTTTCTGTTGTTGTTTATTTGTCATTTTTTCCAAGTGCTAACACATACCTTTTCCTTCTATTATTCCCTATTATTGCCTCGGAAGTTTCCCTATTTAATAATATTTATTTATTATTATTTTTCTTCCTTACACTGGGATGTAGCCCATCAAAGGCTCCCCTGTTCATTTTCTTTTCTCTTCTCTTTGAATGTACACCAGGTGCATTTTATTATTTTTTTCTCGCGTTCGCTAGCTTTCATCTCTGGCAAAGTCCCTAGAGACTAGGAAGTGAATTTTGCCTGTTTGCCGTTTTTCCCTGGCAGCCGTATGCACTGAGGTCCCTCGTCGAACAGGCAGATAACTCCGTCTTCGGATGTACTCATATTTTTTCGATGAGTAATTGACGTTTCAAGCCGAACCTCGCTGCTGAGGCCAGGGGTGGTTGCCGCAGAGAGAAATCACAAACAAAGATTCCATCTGATGCAGCCCGGATTTGAACTCACAACCTCTCTATCTCGAGACCAGCGTCTTGCGAAACCAACCAGTTCCCACGTATTTTTATTTATTATCTTTTTCTATATCCTCGCATATTTAAAGGTCCGATGTGGTTCTAGGAAGGATATTATGCTGGTATTTGGAGATATTATTAAACGATATTTCTTTAGTATTATCATTGTTAGGAGCCGCGATAGCTCAGTGGTTAGTGAACTGGACTACAGAGGACAAGGGGTATGGTTCGATCCCAACCGACGGCTTCCAGGTTTACCCAGCCTTAAATGGGTACCGGATTTTTTTTCTGGGAAAGTAAAGCAGCACGGGCGTAATACCGACCACATTACCCCAAAAATCGTGTGCTGAAGGTCTGTAAAATATAGGGTCACTAACACCATATTTCCCTATACGCCACTTGGCGTGACGGTGGTACTTTACTTTTTTAAAAATTATCATTGTTAACGATTCTAACATGATAATACAACATGCCAGTTTTCAATTACTTATAAAAAGTCCTGAAAGTTTGTATTAACGCGTTCAGAACACGAGAAAACATGTCCTTGTGATAGGTGACTCTATATAAATAGCTTTACAACATGAGACAATCTGATTGTTAGAACTAACTCACCATCGGATAAATTTCACAACTCTTTATCTTCTTGAACTACCAGGTTGCCAGATTTCTTTGCATGTTGTGTCCTAAGTTTTAAAAGCTGGCTATGCATCATGTATGAATTTACTACCAGAAAACACAGAAGTGGAAATTTTTCAGATTTTTAGAAACGTTATATAAAAGTCAGATGTACAAAAGAGGTGAGATGCAGAATTGCTCAGGCAAAAGCAGCTTTCCAAAAAAATGAGGAAGATATTATGCAATCCATTTTTGACAATAGAAACAAGAAAAGGAGTTCTTAAATGTTATGTAGAGTCAGTCTTAACATATGGATGTGAATCATGAACAATAGGACAACAAACACGAAAATCACTGTGGAGTCTGTAGAAATGTGGTTTTACAGAAGAATGTTGAGAATACCATGGACAGCTAAGAAGAGTAATGAAAACGTTCTGAAAGAGGTCAACGCAAAAAGAGAGCTAATTTCCAATATTAGGAAGAAACAATCATCATTTTTGGCCATGTAATGAGAAGCGAACAGCTGGAATATATTATAACAACTGGGAAAATTGAGGGACGAAGAGATAGAGGGAAGCAAAGAGAAAAGGTACTAGACAATTTAAGAGAATGGCTTGACAGAAAGTCGACAACAGAAATGATAAATAACTGTCGAGATCGAAAGTTGTGGGGAGACATGATCACCTACGCCAGCAAGGTACTGATGATGATAAGTCACTTTTCTAAAACGAATAAATGTCCAGCTCTTATATCCACATATTAGCACGGATATCACACTATAAAACTGAACAGTGTGAGTTTTGTATGCTTGCAATATTTTTGATATCCAAATACTAGCAAGTTTGTTAAAGACACTTTTAGAGCAAAGCGATGCAGGTCCAACAATGTATGTTGTGCTTCCATCTGGTGCCATTTTGCTTCCCTGGTAGGTGAAGTGGATAGTTTGTTTCTATGAACTATTTCGGCTTAATGTCAATGGCCGAGTCAGTTCAATCCATCAGTTTTGTGCTTAATAAGATATTAGTGTTCGTTTATTTTTGACCAACTAGAAATTGTTAGTCATATGATCAGCACTACGCCAAGCAATATTCCATTTTTTTTTAGAAAAAAGAATATTCGGTCCCCATTTAAGAGAGGACGAATTTAGAAGCCGGTTGGTCGGGACCTTTTTGTTCTCGGAAAACCAATTCACTGTGTTCATACGTCACGAGTTTTTCATGAAGGTTTATTTTTTTTTTATATTTCCCTTTCACTGCAATTAATTAATGAACTGTATTTCTAGTTAAATAAATAGATCATGTTGTGGTTTTTTATTTATTTATTTTTTACTTTCCTTTCTCACTTCATTTCGTTGTTTCTTTCTTTATTTCTTTCTTTCTCAAAGTGTTTCTTTTTCGCAAAATATCGTTGTTATTGTTCAAAGCAAAAAGAGAGATAATTTCCAATATTAGGAAGAAACAATCATCATTTTTTGGGCCATATAATGAGAAGACAACAGCTGGAATATATTTTGACAACTGGAAAAAATGAGGGACGAAGAGATAGAGGAAAGCAAAGAGAAAATATACCAGACAGCTTAAGAGAATGGCTTGGCAGAAGGTCAACAACAGAAATGATAAATAACTGTCGAGATTGAAAGTTGTGGAGAGACATGATCACCTACGCCAGCAGGCTGGTACTTGATGCTGATGATTGTTGTTATTATTGGCTTCTCTAGTAACATTTTATTTTCATGTTAATTATTCATCTATTTTTTCCATTTAATTGAAAAGCCGAATGTCCAGGCGGAGCAGATGATATGAAAGCACTTCACAAGAAGCTCCTTGATGACTACAATCCCGTAGTCCGTCCCAAACGCACCTACGGCAGTCATATTGACGTCACGATTCAGCTATATCTTTCAGTCATTTTGGGACTGGTAAGTTCTTGTAGTTATTGGGGCTATTAACTTCTTGTACTGTTGAAACTAGTAAGTTCTAGTATATTTTGAGCTGGTAGGTTTGTGCATTTTTTGTTTAAATTGATAGACTGGTATCACTGTCTGCTACTGATTATTACATTGTATGAATCGCTCACCATTCAACGCGAGGCTGACACGTTGGTCTCAATGACTCTTCAAATTTATTCAGCAACAAAACTGAACATTTACTTATCAATGATTGACGGACTTTTCTTTGTTCCCTGAAATATTTCTCTCATTCCTCTTCTCTCTTATTTGTGTGCTCGTGACATATGTAAACGTCTTAATGAAGTAATAAACTACACCGTAAAGGGCATCTCTTTCGTTAATAAATGAGGGGCCAGTGCTCATACTCGCTACTATTTTTATTCCTTAACTCACTGAGCCAGGTACTTTTTTGTAACTGTTCGACTGTAGAGATTCAACTGTGACCGAATCTAAATTTATTCCATCGCTAATTCGGCGCACTAACACTAATTCACTAACCCTCCCTGTAAGGCATCTCCTTGTATGGAATTCCCAAACTTCTATTTTTATAATCGGTGCAAGATATAATACACACAAATATCAAACTGGCAACAAAGCAACTTGATTAACATTAAATTGATTAAAATAACATTGATTACATACAAGCTGGTCATTCCTCAGTTTTCCGTGTCACATGTGATCCCTATTTAAAGGACAACAAAGACAGATCGCAACATTTGAGTTGGGATAATTGTAGAAGCCAATAATGTAATAAAAAAGGTCAAATTCATATTCTTTTCAATAATGTTTGTCGAGAGTATGACCAGACATCTTTAAAGACCTACAAGCAATGACAAGGCTACACCGTAAGAAGATTAAGAGTCGAATGTGGAAGAGAAAAAAAACGTAGCAATATCCTGCAGTTAACGCTCGCAAATGACTGTCAGTAAATGACAACTGGCCCTCTAAACTGCAGATTCCCGCAACTTCGTGATATGCTGATTAGGATTTGAAGAACAAACGCAACATCTGTTGTACAATACACAAAGACCTTGGGTTTGTTCAATAGAACGGGATAATTTGTCTGCAACACTCAATAATAAATAGGACTTTTGGGAAACTGTAAAGTTTATCAGTCACGACATACAGTTGTGTTTCACTGGAGCATAACTAGACACCAAAAAGTCCAAAATAAGCGATGGCCAGGTTACACGGAAAGAAGATCAAGAATCGAACTTCAAATCAAATATGGCAATATTGGAAATATTTATAACTTTATCATATTAGCACTGACTTATAAATTGCTGATTTCCATAACACTGATATATGTGTGTAGGGTATGAAGAACAAACATCCTAGCTGTGCTATAGTTGAGACCGGTCAACCAATGAATCGGACGGACATCATCAATGTCCTCTGGGAAGTGGGAAGGACACAGGTCTTCGACAACCATGAGTCCATGTCACTCCTTCGGATGAAAGCGATGGGAGTTAAGATGGACACAGCCAGACACGATAAACTTAGTGGGCGTGTAAGAAGACTAATCAACCAACACAGAACTGGAGTCGTCAGTCGCTGGACACTTCCAGACTTGCTGAGGAGGGGATCTGAGCACCTATGGACATGTTCGGAGTGCAATGATGATGACCCGCTAAACACTCAATAACACCCCAGCTGGTGTAACGACACAACGACCGTGCATTTGGTCGAGTAGAACGGGCTAATTTATCGGTAGCACTAAATAATAAATAGAGCGTTTGGAAAACTGTAAAGCATATCTGTCACGGCATTAGCATATTGGGAGATATAATGATAGCGCTAATATATTTCCATTGATCACCTCAATGTTTAATAGTGATGCTAGCGGCAAGTCACGTGTCATTACTTTTGCACCGAAAATATCTTGTTCAAGAGCCGAAGGTGTGTGGGTGTGGTACAAAGCACCGTATCGGGAAGTCCACCTCAATTGCACAGCTGAAATAGTGATATATCAATGCTATTATTGCTGTACAGTGTTCCGATATCAATGATGTTGCTATTATTGCTGTACAGTGTTCCGATATCAATGATATTGCTATTATTGCTGTACAGTGATCCGATATCAATGATGTTGCTATTATTGCTGTACAGTGTTCCGATATCAATGATGTTGCTATTATTGCTGTACAGTGTTCCGATATCAATGATGTTGCTATTATTGCTGTACAGTGTTCGGATATCAATGATGTTGCTATTATTGCTGTACAGTGTTCCGATATCAATGATGTTGCTATTATTACCGTACAGTGTTCCGAAATTTTTGTTGTCGTAGGTTCACGGTGTGTACAGAACACTAAACTCAATAATTCCAGCAGCAAGTCGGACTTGGAATATGAAGAAACTGCAACAAGGAACACTTTTCACACTGGGTGTCAATGGTTCTTGCTGCCTATCCACCATATTGACCCGGAATTCCTTAATTAGTTTACTTACCTTAAGAAAGATTCGATAAGATCAGTAAATATTCTAGGTTAAGTGAATACGATCATGTAAACTTGCAAGAACGGGTAACACGCAAAGAAATCTCCTACTGCATATTCAGTATAGATTAAGAAAAAAAGCGAAAATCCTATTAAACTAAATGCTACTGCACATTCAATGAAGAGTATGTTATAATACACAAAGAAGATTTGATTCCATAATTTACAAACACCACGCTCAAATCCAACTGCCCTCAACACTTTTGAGTATCAATTCAAACTGAGTTCCAAGAGGTTCATCAGAAACTGAGCTGAAAGCGGCCAGATACTAAGATTTAAGAGTGGAGACAGATAATAATAAATGAATATTATAATTGAGGGAAACTTCCGAGACGATAATCTGCGAATCATTTCAAAGGAGCAGTTTTACAGCACTCGGGAAAAATGACAAATAATCAACAACAGAAACAAAACAAAGAAAAATATATGGGCAGAAGCAGGATCGAACCCGTACTCAGTGGCACAGCGCCTTGCCACGAAAAGCCAAACTAACTGTTTGCGTCAGCGAAAGCGGTCAGGTACTAAGAGTTAACTGTTTGTGTCAGCGAAAGCGGTCAGGTACTAAGAGTTAACTGTTTGTGCCAGCGAAAGCTGCCAGGTACTAAGAGTTAACTGTTTGTGTCAGCGAAAGCTGCCAGGTACTAAGAGTTAACTGTTTGTGTCAGCGAAAGCTGCCAGGTACTAAGAGTTAACTGTTTGTGTCAGCGAAAGCTGCCAGGTACTAAAAGTTAACTATTTGTGTCAGCGAAAGCTGCCAGGTACTAAGAGTTAACTGTTTGTGTCATCGAAAGCGGTCAGGTACTAAAAGTTAACTGTTTGTGTCAGCGAAAGCTGTCAGGTACTAAAAGTTAACTGTTTGTGTCAGCGAAAGCTGTCAGGTACTAAAAGTTAACTGTTTGTGTCAGCGAAAGCTGCCAGGTACTAAAAGTTAACTGTTTGTGTCAGCGAAAGCTGCCAGGTACTAAGAGATAACTGTTTGTGTCATCGAAAGCGGTCAGGTACTAAAACTTTACTGTTTGTGTCAGCGAAAGCTGCCAGGTGCTAAAAGTTAACTGTTTGTGTCAGCGAAAGCTGCCAGGTACTAAGAGTTAACTGTTTGTGTCAGCGAAAGCTGCCAGGTACTAAAAGTTAACTGTTTGTGTCAACGAAAGCTGCCAGGTACTAAGAGTTAATTGTTTGTGTCCGCGAAAGCTGCCAGGTACTAAAAGTTAACTGTTTGTGTCAGCGAAAGCTGCCAGGTACTAAGAGTTAACTGTTTGTGTCAGCGAAAGCTGGCAGGTACTAAGAGTTAACTGTTTGTGTCATCGAAAGCGGTCAGGTACTAAGAGTTAACAGTGTCAGCGAAGGCGGCCAGGTACTAAGAGTTAACTGTTTATGTCAGCGAAAGCGGCCAAATACTAAAAGTTAACAGTGTCAGCGAAGGCGGCCAGGTACTAAGAGTTAACAGTGTCAGCGAAGGCGGCCAGGTACTAAGAGTTAACTGTTTGTGTCAGCGAAAGCAGTCAGGTACTAAGAGTTAACAGTGTCAGCGAAGGCGGCCAGGTACTAAGAGTTAACTGTTTGTGTCAGCGAAAGCAGTCAGGTACTAAGAGTTAACTGTGTCAGCGGTTCACGAAGCTGATTCAGACCAAGCCGCGCTCCTGGACTAACCGATCATGCTAAACGAGTAGGAATCTGGAAAATAGTCCAGTACTAAAAAATACCTTAATGAAGTCGGATGTGTTGGGCCGATGGGTGTAATATCTAAGTTATGGGAAAACAGTAATGTAACACATCAAAACATCTATATCAATCTACCGTCCTTCTGAGAAAAGAAGATGAAAGGGACTATAGCTTGTTTCATAAGTCGTGCCCAACTTTAAAAATCAATATCTTTTAAACCGCTTTTTGTAATTTTTTCAAAATTTGCGTGTATAGTTATAATGATTAGAACCCAACAGGGAATTAATTTCATTAAAAACAAACATTTGGTTATTATTATTGCTTATTTGATTTATATAAATTTATAACGACCCATTGATGTAGTCAAAACTTAGTGTTTACAGTATTTAAGTTAAAAATAGCGATTACAAATCCAAATACGCTCAAATTTACGATTTTGCACGCTTTCCGCGTGAGTTCTCTGACACAATTAGACACTTGTAGTAAACACGAGACATTGTGTGTTCCATTTCCGTTAATTCAGCGGCGTAACGTGGAACAATAACATTTATCATGAGTCTTAAAATGAAATTCTGCAGTTTACAAAACATCGCAATAAAAATGTATGACTATTTTTGCAAAGAGGCTAAACAAGGAAGATTATTTCATTCTTTAGAAAACCCTGAGAATAGGACAAGACACATTTTGGATTTATCTAAACGGTCATTTAATCGCTGGATTCAAGCACGTGACCGTCAATGTTCAAAATATACAAAATAACAAGGAAGAGCAAAAATGTTGGATAATTTCGACAGTGAACTTATTAGAAGTGAAATTCGCAAAATGTTGGGTATGAATGAAACTGTTACAATAAGAAAATTAAAAGTATCGCTGAAAAAGAACAACAGTATTGAAATATCAAAGTCTACATTATGGAGGAATGTGAGAGCTGCAGGCTTTACATTCAGAAAGTATTCCAATGGACGAAACATCATCTGTGAGAAGCCACATATAGTAGTCATGAGAAGAAAGTACTTACGTGAAGTAAAAGAGGTGCGCAAGCAAGGTTATGATATTGTGTACTTGGATGAAACATGGATCAATGCTCACCACACTAACCAAAGGGAATGGCAGTCATCAGATGGAAAGATTAAGAGATTAATACCTAGCAGCAAAGGACAGCGCTTGATAATTGCTCATGCAGGTAGTCGACAACATGGACTAATACAGAATGCAGAGCTCATTTTTCTTTCAAAATCAATAGACAATCGGGATTATCACTCTGAGATGAATGGTCACATATTTAGACATTGGATTGAAAATTATGTTCTCCCAGCACTAGATCGACCATCTTGCCTAATAATGGACAATGCAGCGTACCACAACATTGTTGCACTTGAAGATAAAAGTCCCGACGTCATCCAGTACAAAAGATGCTATTAAGATATGGCTCACAAAGGAGCACATACAATTTAATAACATGTACTTAAAACTTGAATTACTATCTCTAGTAAAGCAAAAACAGAGGACAAAGATTTTTCAAATAGATAAGATTATCCAAGAGCACGGTCATATAAGTTTGAGGCTGCCACCTTACCATGCTCATTTAAATCCAATAGAACTAATGTGGGCAAAATTAAAAGGACAAGTGGCAGATGAAAATACAACATTCAAAATATGCGATGTAAAGACTCTTGCTAATCTCGCTTTATTAAATATAGACAAAGATTATTGGGCTAAATGTGAAGACCACGTCTTAAAACAGGAAGAGGAATATTGGAAAAATGATGGTTTGTGGAATGTTCAACCCCAAACAGTTATTAATCTTTTAGACTCGTCTGATTCAGAATGAAAGTATATAGCCCCCACAATGTTGGCCCCTATATTACCTTAAATTATTTCAACAAACGGTCCTTTTCAGGACCACACAACTATGAAAATTGGACATACAGGTATACCTTGATATTATTATCGTCCGTCCTGGAACTGAGCAGACAATAATTCTCCTGGTGTTTTGTTTTATCCAGTTATTTCCCCATTACGGTCACGCCTTTACCTAGTGAAAATTAATCGTAGACCAGCAACTACGATAATTTCTATTCTTTAGGGCTTCACAATTTACAATTTTGACAAACATCAAAGAAATATCGCCGCTTTAAGAAAACTGCAGCTGCAAGATATTTGTTAAATATACATTTAAAGGGTCTTTTGCATTCTAATAACATTTGGAAAATTTCAAAAGTATTTAACAAACGGTTAGACAGTAATGTTAAAAGACACAACAGCCTACTGAAAGTGATCCTGGAGGGGAAAATACAAGGTAAAAGAGGCAGAGGCAGACCAAGATTAACATGGACGAGTAACATCAAAAGATGGACAAATCAACCGATGACAACCTGCACCATCAAAGCAAGAGATAGAGCAAAATGGCGCTCCATGGTAGCCAACCTTCGTTGCGGAGACGGCACTCAATGATGATGAGACAGTAATAGCGTTTTGAAGTTGGGCAAATGTTTTGAAACGAGCTATAATCGTCTGTGTCAACGCTGGGAAAAAAAAAGAAAAGAAAGGAAGATTAAAAAATAAAGTGAGCTGTATTTTTCATCCAGATCGTGTTTCGATATTCCAAATGCTTACGACGAATGATGATATTGTATGCCGAAGGACAGTTCAGCTGCGTTCACTTTCGGTGGCGCTTGGTTTATGTCTTTTGGCGTGTCCTATGGCTGCTGTGAAGGGGACTGCAGCTGCCTTTCTTTGTTTAGATCCCTCAATGAGATGAGTTTTAATGCGGATGATTCCAATGGAACGGACGGTCGAGCAATTATGGATTGTAATTCGTTTGCAGTGATACCGGGGCCTTCGATTAACAATATATATATATAATAAAATACCCCCGTGAGGCCAGGTGGCGTATAGAACTGGCGTATATGGTGTTAGTGACCATCAATTTTACAGACCCTCGGCACATGATTTTTGGGGTAATGTGGTCGGTATTACGCCCGTGCCGCTTTACTTCCCCAGAAAAAAAATCCGGTACCCATTAAAGGCTGGGTGAACCGGAGCCGTCGGTTGGGATCGAACCCTACCTCTTGTCCTTTGTAGTCCACTTCACTAACCACTGAGCTATCGCGGCTCCCTATATATATATATATATATATATATGTATATATATATATATATATATATATATATATATATAAATATATATATATATGTATATATATATATATGTATATATATACTGAGTTATTGAGTTATTTGCGGGTCATCATCATTGCACTCCGAACATGTCCATAGGTGCTAAGATCCCCTCCTCAGCAGTCCCGCAGTGTCCAGCGACTGACGACTCCAGTTCTATGTTGGTTGATAAGTCTTCTCACACGCTCACTAAGTTTCTCATTTCTGGCTGTGCCCATCTTAACTCCCATCTCTTTCATCCGAAGGAGTGACGTGGATTTGTTATTATCGAATCCCTGTACTACTCTGGATTCTTCCCACATCTCAGAGGACACTGATGATATCCGCCCGATCCATTGGTTGCCCGTCCTCAACGACAGCGCAGCTAGCCAACCTGTTCGCTCTTTCATTACCCAGTACCCCCGCATGTCCAGGAACATAGACAAAGGTGACCTTATACATTTTTGACTTCTACAATGACTCTAACCCCTGCATGCGTACAGAACCCGCCTATATATATGCGACTTAGAGAAATTATATATATATATATATCTATCTATCTATTGACCTTTCGAGCCGTAACCGGCCCATAGGGCGTAGACCAAGATACACCTTCTCCTATATGAATTTTTGTTCTAGCAGTTTTCTTTTAAAGATATTTTATCAAATCTCGCCATCTGTCTCTGTTCTGTGCAAGCAGTTCTATCTCATTGAGGGAGCCGATTCCTGCTGCTCTTGCCTCTCTCATCAATGTTCTTCTCAGTGTCTCCCTGGGTCTTCCTCTTTTTCTTTTACCTGTTGTTTCCCATATGAGGGCTTGCTTTGCTATTCGATTATTATCTCTTCTCATCACATGTCCAACGTATGACCATCGTCTTTTCTTTATTACTGAAGATATTAGTGGTTGATTGGCGATTTCTCTAATTTCCTCGTTTGTTTTGAATTCGTTCCATTCTATACCAAGTATTTTCCTTAGACATTTATTTTCGAATGCGTTCAACTTTGTTTCTATATCTCTTGTTGTTTTCCAGCTTTCACACGCATACGTAAGGGTTGATAGTACATTTGATTTGATATATATATATACTTATATATATAATTTCTCTAAGTCGCACAAATATTCACAATGCATATGTAAAAGAAAATCTAAGACATATAGTAATGTCATGACAATAATTTTTCTTCACCTAAGAAGTACTTGAAGAGATTGAAGCCGAAGCCATTAGTGATTTTGGAATAGAGATAATAACAAAAATATTGAATGATATCTACAACAGCGGATTTATACCAGACGACATGCTCAAATCAATATTCATAGCCCTACCAAAGAAATCGGGTGCAATGACATGCGATGATCATCACACAATAAGCTGTATGAATCACATGACTAAGATATTACTAAGAATCATCGAGCGAAGAATGCCAAATAAAATGAGTCCAGAAATTAGTGATGAACAGTGTGGTTTTGTTGGAGGTAAAGGAATGAGCAATGTCTTATACGTCATAAGATCTTTAGTAGAAAGAGCCATAGAGGTGAAAACAGATCTATACCTATGTTTCATAGATTATACCAAGGCATTTGACAAAGTAAAGCACCAAGAAATAATGAACATTTTAGAAGACGTAAACAGAGATCACAAAGATCTCAGAATAATAAAGAACATGTACTGACAACAAACAGCAGCCATAAGAACAGGAAATTAAGTGGGAATCTTTCAGCAAATAAAACAAGGTATTAGGCAAGGTTGTGTGCTGTCATCAAATTTGTTTACTATGTATATTGAGATTATTTTGAGATCCATATGGGGCATGCCTGGAATAACAATCGGAGGCCATAATATAAATAATCTAAAATATACTGATAATACAGTCTAAATCGCTAAGAGTGCAAATGAGTTACAAGAAATGTTAGACATAGTGAAAGAAAGCAAAAATAAAGGACTCAGCCTTAATAGCATTAAGACAGAGGTAATGGTAACAACAAAGAAGTCATCACCACAGTGCACAATAAAGACGCGTGGAACAATATTAAAACAGCTAAATGGTTGGTTGCATTCGCCCGATGACTAAAGTATTCTAGAGTATCATGGTAGACTAGAATATTCCCCTTCATCATCCGCCCTTACAAGGACGTAGTGGACGTGTCTGCGTTGTGTTGTGGTTTGCAGTATAACTGTTATATTTGCGCCTTTCGGCCCAACACATCCGACTTCAGCTCAACATTTTTGAGTACCGGGTTGTCTTCCCTCTTCGATCCCTGCACTCTTGGCCAGACTAGACAGTTTAGTCTGTTACTGGAGGCACCGCGGAGAGGTGGAGCAGGGTCTGGATGGTTTTGGTTCACCGATCCTGGCGCAAGCCATCAGCTGTGGGTCGATGACAACTTCCAGCTCTGGTGCTGGTAGGCGCGCCTTCGCTTCCAAACATAAACAGCTAAATGAATTTAAATATCTGGGAACATAGTTAATCTTAGATAGTAGATGTATAACAGAGGTGAGATGCAGAATGGTACAGGCAAAAGCAGATTTTCAAACAATGTGGAAGATACTGTGCAATTCATTTTTGACAATAGAAACAAGAAAATGAGTAAACTTAAATGTTATGTACAGCCAGTCTTAACATATGAAAGTGAATCATGGACAATAGGACAACAGACAAGGAAATCACTGGAGTCTGTAGAAATGTGGTTTACAGAAGACTGTTAAGAATACCATAAACATCTAAGAAGAGTAATGAAAATGTTCTGAAACAGGCCAAAGCAAAAAGAGAGCTAATTTGCAATATTAGGAAGAAACAATCATCATTTTTTGGCCATGTAATGAGAAGAGAACAGCTGGAATATATTGTAACAACTGGAAAAATTGAGGGACGAAGAGATAGAGGGAAGCAAATAGAAAAGATACCAGACAGCTTAAGAGAATGGCTTGGCAGAAGGTCAACAAAGGAAATGATAAATAACTGTCGAGATCGAAAGTTGTGGAGAGACATGATCCCCTACGCCAGAAGAAACGGTACTTGAGGATGATGAAGAAATACTACTGGTGAAAGTGGATAACTTAAGAATTGCAGATTTTTTAAGTGATAAAGATGTATATTAATACACATATACAGACTTACACACAGAAAAGCGTACGTATGTAAGTATATACTGTGCACACGTACCTACACATGCGCACGTATATATATATATATATATATATATATATATATATATATATATATATATGCAATACTGCGTATATATATATATATATATATATATATATATATATATATATATAATTATAAATCCGGAGGTAGGGACCCTAAGGCAGTGGACGGCGTTAATCGTCTTTCTGGCATCCCCTGCACCTTCTTTCAATTCCGAACGTATGGACTTTGTCCCTCCTTCGGAAATCCTTGAAACGAAGTCGAGAGGGGGATAGTGCGACTGGGTAAAGCACTATCTCCATATCCTGTGCCCAGGCAGAGTAGGCAAAGTGACCGCGTGTGTTTGTCAAACATTGGTAGAATTAGCCACGAGAGAAGCTGTTCGGCAAAAACAATACCTCAAAAAAATACGCAATAGCCTCCACTAGACCGTCTGACAAGACGAAAAGGGCCATATATATATATATATATATATATATATATATATATATATATATATACTCAGTATTGTCTATACGGGTTGACATTACTGGCCTTCGTATAGGTCGCTAATTTTCCGTGTTCTATGGTGCTCTCTTGCTATTTAGCCAGACATCAACAACGGTAATAAATTTATTTGACATTTAGCACAATCGAGGCCAGCAAACCGGAATAAATATTTCACTGTAGCAATGTTATAGCTATTAATGTCACTGAATTAATCGTGGATTACAACCCCATCTGGTTGAGAACGTAGCAGCAGACATTTGAAAAAGCAGAATTCAATAATTACTCTGAATATATCACATCCTTAACAGCAAAAAGACAGAGGTAATGGTAACAACAAAGAAAAAGACATCAGTAGTGTGTATTCAGTGAAAGAGGACCTTTAGTGCCCTTGAAGGCACATAATTTCTTATATAAATAGTCTACCGGAAGATTTTTGGTGCCGTTTTTTCTTATATGAGAGTCTACATATTTCTCTATATGAGAGTCTACCGGCAGATTTTTTTTCCTTATATGAAAGTCTACCTGGTGACCTCTCGGTCACCTCTCGTTATCTCTCGGGGGACTTCTCGTCTCATTATCTCTCGGGTGACCTCTCGTGGTGGGATGGTGGTGGTGGGGATGACAAGGTACGGAAGATGTACAAAAGAGGTGAGATGCAGAATGGCTCAGGCAAAAGCAGCTTTCCAAAAAAATGAGGAAAATACTATGCAATCCATTTTTGACAATTGAAACAAGAAAAAGAGTTCTTAAATGTTACGTAGAGTAAAACAGTCTTAATATATGGATGCGAGTCATGGACAATAGGACAACAGACAAGAAAATCACTGGAGTCTGTAGAAATGTGGTTTTACAGAGGAATGTTGAGAATACCATGGGCAGCTAAGAAGAGTAATGAAGATGTTCTGAGAGAGGTCAAAGCAAAAAGAGAACTAATTTCCAATATTAGGAAGAAACCATCATCATTTTTTGGCCATGTAATGAGAAGAGAACAACTTGAATATATTGTAACAACTGGAAAAATTGAGGGACGAAGAGATAGAGGGAAGCAAAGAGAAAAAATAACAGACAGCTTAAGAGAATGGCTTGGCAGAAGGTCAACAACAGAAATGAAAAATAGTTGCCGAGATCGAAAGTTGTGGAGAGACATGATCACCTATGCCAGTAGGCCCAGTACTTGATGATGATGATGATATCACATGACCGTACTCTGTTTAAAACATCTTTAATTTTCTTCGATAGTGTGATGCACATGGGGACAAAAAGGAGAACTAGCGATAAGTAGAAATAGACAGAAAGGAGAACTAGCGATAAGTAGAAATAGACAGAAAGGAGAACTAGCAATAAGTAGAAATAGACAGAAAGGAGAACTAGCGATAAGTAGAAATAGACAGAAAGGAGAACTAGCGATAAGTAGAAATAGACAGAAAGGAGAACTAGCGATAAGTAGAAATAGACAGAAAGGAGAACTAGCGATAAGTAGAAATAGACAGAAAGAAAGACTGATTGATAAAAATGAAGAAAGACGGAAAAAGAGACGAAAGAAAGAAGGCAGCAGGTAAAGATAGACACACAGGAAGAAAGAAAAACAAGACAGAATTGATGAAAGACAGACAGGATAAAGGAGACAGATAAAATGGTGAAAAAAGACTTATAGATATGCGGAAAGGAAGACAGGAAAAAGAAAGAGAGCAAGAATAAAGACAGTTATACAGGAAGAAAGTCAATTAAATATATGTAAATACGAAGAAAGACAAACAGAAGAGAGACCGGCAAATTAGAAGAAAAGTACACATACAGAAGGAAAGACAACCAAGATGAAAAATGAACACACAGGAAGAAAGACAACTATATAAGCAGGAAGAATGTGGGACAAACAGACATTTAAAAAAAAGAGAGAAAAAGAATTTCAGTAATCTTCCATCACAGCATGAAGTACATTATTTTTCATGAAAACCCAGATATTCATCTCCAAAGCTCGAAACCTTTACTGAATCAGAAACTGGACCCTTATACAATAAATTCTCATCTGTACCATCCAGTGCATTACTAATGCCACAATCCGTAAACAATTTAACCACTATTTCAGCTTTCACAACATCAAATGAAGGCCGAGACTAAATTGTATCCACCATAACTTCATTTCTCCTCCCTTCATCCAGCCTTTTGGGAACCGCGATAACTCAGTGGTTAGTGAACTGGACTACGTAGGACAAGAGTTAGGGTTCGATCCCAACCGACGGCTTCCGGGTTCACCCAGCCTTAAATGGGTAACGTATTTTTTATGGGAAAGTAAAGCGGCACGGGCGTAATACCATCCACATTACCCTAAAAATCATGTGCCGAGGCTCTGTAAAATTTATGGTCACTAACACCATATTCCCTATACGCCACTTGTCGTGACGGAGGCTCTTTACTTTTTACCATCCAGTGTATTACTATTGTCACAATCCTTAAATAATTTAACTCTTTCAGCTTTCACAACATCAAATGAAGCGCCGAGACTAAATTGTATCCATCCATAACTTCATTTCTCCTCCCTTCATCCAGCCTTTTGCATGAGCATGTACAAATGCTCCTTTAGGCAGTCTTTTGGGGCAATATCTTATTCTAAAAAATAAGTCATGGCAATTTCGCCACATCAGTACAGCAGGATAACAACAGTATAGTAAATTTTTTTCGTATCCTGAAGTGCTAACTGTAACACTTTTATGAATTCGAAATATATAACTTTGCTTGAGAGCAGATCAAAAGTCAGAAGAATCTCGTCCACTTTTCCTATACCCACAAGTTCAAAATATTCACTTTTACTTGCATTACGGAAGACATTCAATCATTTATTTTAAAATTCACATTCAGTTGGCATTTTTTGCAATATTTTCATTTTAGTCCGCAAACATAACTAGTTTCTTTTCATTGATCTTCGTCATCATCATCATCGTCATCATCATGTGCCATACCAATTGGCGTAGGCGATTATGTCCTTCCACAATCTTCTATCCACAGTACATCGTATCAGTTCTGTTGTTGACTGTTTTCCATGCTATGACACCAAGCTATCCAGTATCCTCTCTCTTGGTCGTTCGCGATCTTTCTTTCCCTATATTTTGTAACCAACTTAGTTGTAACCAAGTATTCCAACTTTCCTCTTCTCATGATGTGCCCGAAAAATGTTGATTGTTTCTTTCTGATGTTTTTAGGAGCTCCCTTTTTGTGTTGGCCTCTTTGAGAATCTCCTCATTGGTCTTTTTAGCTGTCCAGGGAACGTTCAACATTCTTCTGAGAAATCCCATCTTTGTGGCATCTAATTGTCTTTCTACATGTTTGTCTACTGTCCATGATTCTTTTCCATAGGGCAGAATTGTCTATATACAACATCGATGAACTCTCTTTCTCACTTCTATTGACATAGACTTGTTGGATAAGACGTTTTTCATTTTCTGAAATGCTGTTTTGGCCTGAGCTATTCTGCTTTTTATTTCTGTCGTGCATCTTCCATCTGGCGTTATTATTCTGCCTAAGTATTTGATGCGTTGCACTACTTTCAAATTTGTCCTTATTTTTATGATGCATGATGGTGATGATTGTTTCTTTGATATGACCATTACTTCTGTTTTCATGGACCTTGAACACATTATAATCCACAGGACACCAAGAACCAGTTACTCTTACTCAGGGCATTCATCAGAGTGGTAAGTTAGTTTCAATGTCTCCTAAAAGTTTGCTTTGATTTCACGAGGTAATTATTACAATCCCGACATTTACTACATACACTTCCATTTCCTTCAAAATGTTATTTAAATAAACTAATTTCATATAGACAATAACGTTTTCGCTATTTGTTAAATTCACAGCTGGACGTGAATTTCATTTTGATAACGGTCGATGATTTACGATTGCGGCTTGTCGAGAATGTACGTAATTCAGCTAAAACAAAAAGAAGCGTGTCAATTTTTGTCCTATTTATATTTTTCCTTAATAAATATTTAATTAAGTGCAGTCTTGTACCGTGTTTTATTGATGACGAAATACCGATGTTGTAAGAGGCTTGTATTTATAGCAGAACAGTAGGGATTATCATCATCAACTTGAAACAATCTATGAATATCTCAGATCTGTAGGAACTAACAATGCCAGAGGCTGCCAGAAAGAGATCAAAAGAAGATTAGCAATCGCAACACAACATATAAACGCCACGAGGCCACGAAGAACACAATAACAGCAAGGCAGTAAAATTAAAAAATACCTAGGACATGTATCTTCCCGAAAGCAACATATGGTTGTGAATCAAGGACAATCTCGCAAACAGCAAGGACGAAAATCGATTCACTCGAAACAAAATGCTACAGAAAAAAAAACCTGAAGCTACTTTGGATAATAAAAAAGAGCAATGAAGATTAGAACATCTAAACATTAAAACGAATTGGCTTATAAACACCATTCTACAGAGAAAATTAAAATACTGTGGCCATGTCAAAAGACACAACACCCTGGAAAGAACCAATAGTGGATGGCATGGTTCCAGGACGACGCATCAGGGGCAGATCAAAGAGAAGGTGGTTTCAAGACATCAAGGATACATTAAACTTGGCGACAGAAGAAGTGGCAGATCTGGTTAGAGACAGAGATTCTTTAACACGAGCTGTGGTGAATGCAACGTTCTGTGGGTGGTCTGACTATAGACAGAGATTCTTTCACACGAGCTGTGGTGAATGCAACGTTTTGTGGGGGATCTGACTATAGACAGAGATTCTCTCAGACAGGAATCGTTGCATGCAACGTTCTGTGGGAGATCTAGCTAGAGAAAGAGATTCTCTCAGACGAGATGTGTTGAATGCAACGTTCTGTGGGAGATCTAGTTAGAGACAGAGATTCCCTCAGACAGGAATCGTTGAAAGCTACGTTCTGTGGGAGATCTAGCTAGAGACAGAGATTCTCTCAGACGAAAGGTGTTGAATGCAACGTTCTGTGGGAGGTCTAGCTAGAGACAGAGATTCTCTCAGATGGAATCGTTGAAAGCTACATTCTGTGTGAGATCTAGCTAGAGACAGAGATTCTCTCAGACAGGAATCATTGAATGCAACGTTCTGTGAAAGATCTAGCTAGAGACAAAGATTCTCTCAGACGATATGTGTTGAATGCTACGTTCTGTGGGAGATCTAGCTAGAGACAGAGATTCTCTCAGACGAGATGTGTTGAATGCAACGTTCTGTGGGAGATCTAGCTAGAGACAGAGATTCTCTCAGACGAGATGTGTTGAATGCAACGTTCTGTGGGAGATCTAGCTAGAGACAGAGATTCTCTCAGACGAGATGTGTTGAATGCAACGTTCTGTGAGAGATCAAGCTAGAGACAGAGATTCTCTCAGATGGAATCGTTGAAAGCTACGTTCTGTGGGAGATCTAGCTAGAAACAGAGATTCTCTCAGACAGGAATCATTGAATGCAACGTTCTGTGTGAGATCTAGTTAGAGACAGAGATTATCTCAGACAGGAATCATTGAATGCAACGTTCTGTGGGAGATCTAGCTAGAGACAGAGATTCTCTCAGACAGGAATCATTGAATGCAACGTTCTGTGGGAGATCTAGCTAGAGACAGAGATTCTCTCAGACAGGAATCATTGAATGCAACGTTCTGTGGGAGATCTAGCTAGAGACAGAGGTTCAATCAGAAGGGCTGTAGTGAAAGCAACTGAAATGCGACCTGATGATAAGTAGCTAGTAGAACACGTTGTCCAACTGATTTAGTGGCCGAATTGATAACTGGTTGCGCTCCGAAAAATGAGAACGCCGGTTTGAATACCTGTAGGGTCAAAAGATGTGTTTTCCACATCTATGTGAAATAAAAACTCCGTCTCGAAACCTCGAATCGACTGCTCAGGTCAAGCGCTCTTTTATACTCCGGTCCTCTATGTCCCTCCAGAGAATGTCTTCAAGCCCAGCGGATGCAGATGAAGCTCAAAATAAATAAATGACATTCTGACTTTTGCCTTCCTGCGTGGGGACATCACCGTTACTATTTTTAGTTGTAGCCCCCGTTATTTGAATATTCTTCAATAAAACAACATTTCTGTGCCCTCCAATGATTTTTTTTTCCTCAGTTGTCCGGTTGTCCGGAATTTACTTCAATATGTCAGAAGAGAGGCCAAAACACAAAAAAAAACCTTGTTATTTGTTGCCAATTATCGTTGATTACCGTCTTCCCATCTTCTTTACTTCTTCTTCTGCTACCATGGCTCATTCAACTAGTATTCCGGGCTCTCTTATAAAGGGAGCTGAGTACAAGAGAACGTTGCCTCCACTCTTGGGTTGGCTACCGTGGAGCGCCATTCCGCTCTGTCTCTTGCTTTGATAGTGCAGGTTGTCATAGACTGATTTGTCCATCTTTTGATGTTATTCGTCCATGATAGTCTTGGTCTGCCTCTTTTATCTTGTATTTTCCCTTCCAAAATTACCTTTAGTAGGCTGCTGTGTCTTAAAAATGTCCCAAAAATAGCATTTGTCTTGTTTGGGTCTTGTTATATTCTCTTTTCATATTTAGTTGTTTTAGTTGCTAACTGTGTGTTTATATGTTCGGAATTAGAGTCAACAACGATGGCCTATCATCATCAAGCGCTATACATTTTTAAAGAAATATGACGATCATCATTCTCAGGAGGACGTGAACTTCCGGTATATGGTGGATAGGCGGCATGAACCATTGAAGGCTATGCATGAAAAGTGTTCCTTGTTGCAGTTTCCTCATATTCCAAGTCCATGGGGGACTGGTTGGTCTCGAGACAAGACCCTCGGCCTCGGGACAGAGAGGTTATGTGTTCAAATCCCGGCTACACCGGTTGGGATTTTTATTTATGATTTCTCTCTGCGGCAACCACCCCTGGTCTCATCAGCGAGGCCCGGCTTGAAACGTCAGTTACTCATCGACGAAAAAAAAACATGAGTACCTCCGAAGTCGGAGTTATCTGCCTGTGCGGCGAGGGACCCCTGTGCACACGGCTGCCAGTGAAAAATGGATTAACACGCAAAATTCAGTTCCTAGTCTCTAGGGACTTCATCAGAGTTGAAAGCTGGCGAACGCAACAACAACAACATATTTAGTTGTTTTAAGACTTCATTATTTGTTTTCTTTTCATTTCATCTAATTCTTTATATTCTTGTATAAATCCACATTTAAAAAGTGTTGCCAATATCAGGAGAAAACATTCGTCATTGTTGCCATGTAATTGGATGGGAATAGTTGGTATCAGTAGTGAGATTGCAGAAATGTGAGGGAATACGTGATAGAGTGAAACAGAGACAAGATATTTTAAGAGAATAATTTTGTAGAAAGTCAACAAGAGAGTGAAAGATACATGTTGAGATAGAAATGGAATTATACATCGCGTGGCGACTGCACTGGTTACGTGACCTTTTCTCTCCTGCACTCCCACCCGCCCCAGAAAGGGATGGTAGCAGAGATAATATTTTTTTTTTAAATAATGGTTCGCATTGAACGATTTTATTTCAGACAATAACAGGTGTAGCTCTTTTGTAAAAATTTAATAAGATATAGGCAATGATAATAACATTTTGAAGTAATTACATATTTAAAAAAAATAATAAATGAATTCGTCAAGATTATATTCCGGATTATGAATATACTTCTTTGTTCAATTGAAAAGATTTATCATGCAACGATAGGTTTTTTAAAAATAATTTAATTTTCAGAATAGTTTTTTTTCGGATGATAATATTGACTTGTAACAATCTAATTTAAATGTTTTTATTATTGTGCTGTCAATGTTTTAAGTATCACGTCTGGTTCTTATTTTTGAGTTAAGCTATTATTAACATGCCTGCTCGGAGGGCTTTGATCTGGCTTGTGAGCAACATGGCTTGCCCATATAATTCGTGCATCATTCATCGTTGTGTTGGATCTAGTAATATGACCTTCATGTGGAATCTAGTACCAGATCAGATTGACATAACACAGAACAATCTGTGCAGGAACATTGTTTGGCAAGGGGTTGCGTTTCCTGGATTCTGTTATAGCAAGGGAAATCCTAGCTTGTTTCAGTATATGGAAAGAGTGATATGTAGCATTAAATGTGGCCGGAAGATTGTGTTTACACCGTACTAGGCCACAACAGTGTGGAGGAAGGAGCCAGTGCTCTTTATCACTATTAATACCGTTAGTGCGTTATACAGTAAACACAATTAGAAAAAAAAAACATATTATATATACGAAAAATAGCAGACAATGAACTTATATGCTACATACAGAAGAAACGAAAAATAAAATTAAAATAGTTTGACCATCTATAAAGAATGCAGTGAGTTTCCTTACAAGGCATATATTAAAAGAATAGAAGGAAGAAGAGCAAATGGCAGACCGAAAGTAAGATGGAGAGACATCATCAAAGAAAGGCTATAACATCAACAAGTTACATTGACTGAAACCGCCAAAAGGACGAGAACCAAAACTTTGTATCTTCCACGACACCTAATGAGTACACGACCAAGTGAAGAAAGAAAGAATGAACGACCGAAAGAAAGAAGAAACAACGGAAGGGAGGAAGAGAGGAAGGAAGAAAGAAAATAAAGAAGTAAGAAAGAAAGAAAGAAAGAATAATTTTAATACTTTGAAAATCTAGTTTGTGAGTTTAAATATTAGTGAAAACCCTTATTGGTGACATCACGATCGTAACATCCGAAGAAAGGTATGCCTGTAGTATACTCTGACGCTAGAAAAAGATCTCCAAATAGTGCCTAGATGGGCCTCAAACCACAGCAAGTCATTCTCCGTCAGTCAATGGAAAACACAGTGAGGCACGATTGCTGTGGCAAACCACACGGTCCAGAACGTCTAAGGTGAGCTAATAAAGAATCTTGTCAGGGTGTATGTATCGCTGCCATGACTCGATAATGTCAAAACTTTGTCTTTCTCTTTATTATGTTAACATCTCTCATTTCAATGTATTTTATTGTTTGTTTCTCTGTGTGGGTTCTAGATGTGGATTGACGAATATTTGCAGTGGGAACCTACAGATCATGGATGCATTAAAAGGATAATTGTATCGCAAAATAAAATATGGAAACCTGATGTTATTCTGTTCAACGCGTAAGTTATGCACGGTATAACAAGCAAGGCATATATTGGTTAATTAATAATTACGTCTTTCTCACTCCATAATTCCATATTTGTTCAGATTCTGTCGTCAGCATATCCCCCCAGCTTGTTGCCACTGACAACTCTAACGTTGATTTTTGAGTGACTCCCTGTATATCTTTCATGTCCGTCCTCTCATATTTTAAAATTGGAGAAAGTGTGAACCTCTTAAATATGGCTGGAGTACATTTCTTATACAATTGAGATAAGTATATTGTCGCCACATAAATCAATGCTCATCCTTTGTTCGTTCATGCAATTCTCTATAATTTTTTGTTTGAGTCATCGTCTCCATCAACTGATGAAGACAATGGTTGTCGAAACGTTTTGTTCTTTGCTCTATATAATTGATCTCAAAGCACTATCACCATATTCTGTGCCCAGGTAGAGTACTCAAAGTGAAATGAGGAAGAAAGTAACACGAAACTAACACTAAAGACTACTCTTAATATATCAGACATGTGTGCTTAGTGCACTATTATATGGATCTGAAACCTGGACAACCTACTCAAATCATACTTCGCCTACGCACTGGCCACAAATGAATGAGAAATCACATGTTCACCAAATTCAAAATAGGTACAACCAGCCTATGCCACTGTACACTGGACAATATGACTACAAAACATGTTCTACAGGATTGCCCCCAGTACACAGACCTGAGAAGAGCAATGTGGTCCACACCCACCTCCCTGGAAGAGAAACTATATGGGGCAATCGAATCACTTAAACAGACAGCTGACTTCATGAGAGAGTCTGGAATCCTACTCTGATTGAGTCTTGATCGCAGAGAGAGAGAGAGAGAGAGAGAGAGAGAGAGAGAGATACTCAAATCACCAAAAAAGACTAAATATCTTCCATATTAGATGTCTCCGCAGTATAATGCACATCAAATGGTAGGATAAAATAACCAACTTAACTTGCCTGCAACGTGCTAATACCCCAACAATCATGTTGATGATCAGAAGCCGAAGGTTAAGATGACTGGGGTACGTCCAGCGAATGGAAGAAAACCGCATTCCTAAGCAAATACTAAATGGTGAACTAATACACGGAAAAAGACAAATCGGCAGACCTAAACTACGATATAGAGATATCTGTAAATCATCTCTGAATTACTTCTCAATCTGTGAAAATGACTGGGAACATCTGGCAAATTATCGCACATCATGGCGAATCTGTATAAGGAATGGTATAACATCATTTGAGATTGTGTTATTGCAAAACATAGAAGAGAAAAAACTCAGAAAAAGGGATGGAAAGCCCTGTAGATCAGTGGGCCTGACTTGTTCATTCTGCGGCAGAGTGTGTTTGTCAAACATTTGTACAATCAGCCACGAGAGAAGCTGTTCGACAAAAACAAACCAAAAAAATACACAATAGCCTCCACTAAGCCTTCTGACAAGACAACAATGGCCATATATAATTAATGTAAATTTGTAATGTATTGTCTGTGTCGGAATACAGACAATACACAGATATAAACTTAAAAATATTAAACATAGTTTATACATGTCATAAATAGCATACAGTTGTTCACAGAACTGTTATTAGTATTACTGGTTAACAGAGATGAATTACCCTTTTTTTTGGTAAATAAATAAATACCACACAAAATGTTCTTCCAAACTCAGGTGGCACATTTCAGTAGGACACAATTATTACGTAATTTTTTTATATTTCAAATATTATTTATATTTATATCATAACATGTTAAGCCAAGTGAAATGGGGTTGTATGAGGTGGTATGGCACGTGATGCCTTGCCACGTCACAACATAACACAACACCATACGATTCATCTGGACACGCAGAATCTATATGCATCACGATACGTTGAGTCTGCATTCACCATGACACGACGAGTCTACATTCACCATGACACGACTAGTCTACATTCACAATGACACGACGCGTCTACACTCACCATGACACGACGAGTCTACATTCACAATGACACGTCGAGTCTGCATTCACCATGACACGACTAGTCTACACTCACCATGACACGACTAGTCTACATTCACCATGACACGACTAGTCTACACTCACCATGACACGACGCGTCTACATTCACCATGACACGACTAGTCTACACTCACCATGACACGACTAGTCTACATTCACCATGACACGACTAGTCTACACTCACCATGACACGACGCGTCTACATTCACCATGACACGACGTGTCTACATTCACCATGACACGACGAGTCTACATTCACCATGACACGACTAGTCTACATTCACAATGACACGTTGAGTCTGCATTCACCATGACACGACGAGTCTACATTCACCATGACACGACGAGTCTACACTCACCATGACACGACTAGTCTACATTCACAATGACACGTCGAGTCTACATTCACCATGACACGACTAGTCTACATTCATCATGACACGACGAGTCTACATTCACTATGACACGACTAGTCTACATTCACAATGACACGTCGAGTCTGCATTCATCATGACACGACGCGTCTACATTCACCATGACACGACTAGTCTACATTCACAATGACACGTCGAGTCTGCATTCATCATGACACGACGAGTCTACATTCATTATGACACGTTTGATTTCCATTCATCTAAATACATTGCGTCTACATTCATTTCGACACGTTGGATCTACATTCACCATGATGCGTTGAATCTACATTCATCTTGACACGTTGAGTTTACATTCAACATGACACGTTCAGCCTATATTCATCACGACACGTTGAATCTATATTCGTCTTGACACGTTGTGTCTACAATCATCATCAACAACTACCATGGTTTTAGGCATGTGTGATCATGTCCCTCCACAACTGTCTATCTCCACAACTATCCATCTCCACAACTATCCATCTCCACAACTGTCTATCTCCACGACTGTCTATCTCTACAACTGTCTATCTCCAAATATGTCTGTCTCCACAGCTATCTATACAACTGTCCATCTCCACAACTGTCTATCACCACAACTACCTCTACAACTGCCTTTCTCCAAATATGTCTGTCTCCACAGCTATCTATACAACTGTCCATCTCCACAACTGTCTATCACCACAACTACCTCTACAACTGTCTTTCTCCAAATATGTCTGTCTCCACAGCTATCTATACAACTGTCTATCACCACAACTATCTCTACAACTGTCTATCTCCAAATATGTCTGTCTCCACAGCTATCTATACAACTGTCCATCTCCACAACTGTCTATCACCACAACTACCTCTACAACTGTCTTTCTCCAAAACTGTCTGTCACCACGGCTATCTATACAACTGTCTATCACCACAACTATCTCTACAACTGTCTTTCTCCAAAACTGTCTGTCACCACGGCTATCTATATAACTGTCTATCTCCACAACTATCTCCACGACTGTCAATCTCTACAACTGTCTATCTCCAAAACTGTCTTTCTCCACGTCTGTTTATCTCCCCGGCTGTCTATCTCTTCAACTGTGTATCTAATCTGTCATTGCCCCATTGAACTATTCCCATCACCTGTTAAAGTATTTTTGTCTTTTTTCTTCTTTCTCTTCTTTCTTCAATTTTCCGGTTGTCACAGCATATTCCCTATGTTCTTTGTTTTATTTGATTGCCTGTCAATTGTCTTATGTTAGAGCCAACGAGAAGGACAATCTTGGTAGTGAGAACGTTTTCATCTCCGTTAACTACAAAGGAGTTGCAAAATGGGAACCTCCATTTTACTTGGAAGGAACTTGCAAGGTAAAATGTTAAGGGCTTAGAGATTTTGTTATAGTGGACTATAATGTACAACGTTCGTATTAATATAACGTAGTCGGAATGTGTTATGTTTAGATTAGAGGTGTGAAACGTACGGCCCGACAACCAGAACCGGCCCGCCAGCTATTTTGACCGGCCTTTGTGCTTCATTTGATAATTACAATACATGTCATTCCCTGAGATAAAAATAAATAAGTAAAAAGTAACACACAAATGCTTAAAATTTCAGAACCCGTTTTAAAAACATGTGTAATTTGATAACGAATTCGCCAAAACGAAATAATTGTTATTATAGCTTTGACACGAACTTTACGGGCATAACAAAGCTTTCCAGAACCAAAAAAAACCTGAATTTCTGGGAGTGTAAACTGCGAGAAAGAAATGCTTTTTTTTAAAAGGCTAATTGAGTGTAAGTAATCTCTTATTAATTTCATCCACTATGCTGACGTCTTTGATGATATCAACTGTCTGTTCGTGCAGCATTTCAAAGATTTTACTTACAACAAACAAGGTTAGAATGTTTCTCAACACCATCGATGTAAATGCTGCTCCGGCAAAGATGTAAATTGAAGTTATTGACTTTGTCAAGAAAAAACTATTCTGAAATCAAAGTGGAGAGACTCAAAGATACTTGACGTCTATCCAACGTGAACAATATCTAATGATCACATCAAAAGACCAAACTGTTACATCACTGTTAGGTATCACTTAAGTCTGAGAATATTTTTTCCCCCCAAAACTTAAGTGGATTAAATCAAAAACAAGAAATGGATTAACTGATACAAATTTATAAAACTTACAACAAATTTGCTGTTATTCAAATACCACCAAACATGGACAACCTTGTGCTTGATGTTCAGGCACAATCTTCTCATTAAACTGGCAGACTTTCTATTTATAATTTATTGTTGAATTCCCCCATCCCATTTTTTTCTCTTTCATCCCAGTCCTTTCATTCCACTTTCCTACATTACAATCATCGCTTGTGAATGCAAATTAGGTCATTTATATACTGGCTTCTTTAGGTGATGACATTTGGCCTTCGGCATCGTCGTAGTTTACAGACCCTCAGATAATCAAAAATTGTCCACCAGTGGTTTAAACTGATCCTCGAGTGGCAGGGGGTTAATAGTTATACATTTTGTACTTAAGTATATATCCTACAGAACATCAGCATAACTACAGAAGGTAGGCAACTAAAACAAGGAGAGGAATTCAAATACCTAGGAAGTTTAGTGAGAAACGATAATTCTCAAACAGCAGAGATAGAATCAAGATGCAACAAAGCTTGTCAAATCATCGGATTGTTATCACCACTATTGTCCAACAAGGAAATAACTCTGGAGGCAAAACGAGCTCTATACAATATAATCTTCATCCCAACGTTGTGCTACCAATGCCAGACCTGGACCCTAGATGCAAGAACAATAAGAAAAATAAACTCTACTGAGATTAAATGTGATAGACGAATGACAGGAAACAGTCTGAGAGATAAGATCAGAAATGAAGAACTTAGAAAAAAGCTAGGAATAGCCCCCGCAATAGAATATATAAGGAAACAACAGATAAAGTGGTTTGGCCACGTGACAAGGTAGAAAGATCAAAACACAACACAACGAGCCTTCAGCAGATGTTGTGAGAACACCAGACCCAAGGGTCGACCACGAAATAGATGGATCGATGGAATATTAGAAGCACTAGGAAACATAACAGCAGCAGAGGCGAACAAAAGAGCAAAAGACCGCAAATTATATCTTCCTTCGACGCTGAAAGGCAGATGAGGAAGGAAAGAGGAAGAAGTATATATCCTGTGAGTGGCTTGTTACATATAACATTTTATAACTTTTATTTCATCGATAATTTATTTTATTGATTTTGCTTCCTTTGCAGCTTGATATGACCAGATACCCGTTTGACGTCAGCCTGTGTCCTGTAGCAATCGCTTCGTGGATGATGGATAACGAATCGATGGTTGTATGTGAAAACATTAAGTCAAGTATTTAAATAAAATTGCACATATTAGAGCAATCAGCACTGCTTTGGGCACATGATCATTTATTTTACTTGTCAATTATCGTAAATGTTATATAGTCTCTTTAATCCATCTATTACTATTACTATTACAACTACATCATCATCATCATCATCATCATCATCATCGTGTGCCCTCTCCGCAACGAAGGTTGGCTACCTTGGATCGCCATTCTACTCTGTTTCTTGCTTTGATGGTGCAGGCTGTCATAGATTGACTTGTCCATCTTTTGATGTTACTCGTCCATGTTAGTCTTGGTCTGCCTCTGCTTCTTTTACCTTGTATTTTCTCATCCAATATTACTTTTAGTAGGCTGTTGTGTCTTTTAACATGCCCCAAAAATTTCATTTGTCTTGTCTTAATTGTATTTAGTAGTTCTCTTTTTATTTTCAGTTGTTTTAAAACTTCATAATTTGTTTTATTTTCTTTCTACCCAATTCTACCTTTCCTTCTATAAATCCACATTTCAAAGGCTTCAATTTTCTGTTATGTTTTCTTGTCTAATGTCCATGTTTCTACACCATATAGGAATATTGAGAAGATGTAACATTATGCTATTCTTATTTCAGCTCTGCTGATATTTGTTTTGTTGTTAGTATATTTTTCATGGCATTAACATTAATTTTTGCCATACCTATTCTTTTGTTTACTTCAATTTTACATTTTTCATCATTGGTTATAGTTTGTCCCTGGTTGTTGTAGCTCTGAACTGTCTCCAGATGTATTCCTTCAACTGTGATATTTATTTGTAGGTCTTGAGAGTTTTCTTTGTTTATGATCATAGTTTTAGTCGTTTTGATATTCATATCTAGTCACTAATATTTGCTTGTTATGTTTATCACATTAAGCAATTGTTGTAGGTCTTTATGATTTTCTGCTAATAGAACAGTATCATCAGCGTATCTTAGGTTATTGATTATCTTTCCATTACTGTTTAGGCCTAGCATCTCTGAGATGTTTTTAAAGATTTGCTCAGTGTATAGATTGAACAAGCGTGTATTACAACTACAACTTCATGTAATACTTCCATCTTACATTATTTCAGTGCCATCAGATGTCACAAAATCTCAAAGTGAACATAATTCTCTAATCTGGGCTTAATTCTCATTTTTGGTTAGAGTCCAGGCCTGTTATTTGTGTGACTTTTGACAGTTTTGTTCTCAGCGTCTCTCCAGAAATACGAGTTTTTTACCTAATTGTTTTTCCCATTGAGTATTTGTTTTGCTATTTCTCAGTTTTTTAAAATCCCGTGCTCACTTTTTTCTTTTTGAGTAAAGATTTCTTGTTTAATAAAAATTAATTATATTTTATTTCTTCAAATCAATACACTACAATTACTACTACTACTACAGCCACTACTACTTCTACTACCACCACAACTACTACCATTACAATTACCACAACTATTACTACCAGTACTACTAATTATGGTTATGATTATGGAAGATCCCGGTATCACTGCAAACGAATTAAAATCCATAATTGCTGAACCGCCCGTACCAGTGGAATCATCCGAATTACTAACTCCCAAAGAAAGAAAGGTAGCTGTAATCCCCATCATAGCAGTCTCAGCACACGCCAAAAGACAAAGGGCGAAACCACACAGAAAGTGAACACAGCCAACTGTTCCCTGTCATACGATATCATCATGCGATATTGATGATTGCGATACGATATCACTAATTACATTCTACTACTATTACTATCTCTATTACTACCACTATTATTACCACTATTACTATCACTATTACTATCACTATTACTATCAATATTATTGCTACTCCTGCTACGATTACTGCTACTACTGTTAACTGATACCATTACCTATTACTACAACTATTACTACTATTACAACTGCTACTAATACCACCACCATTACTACAATTACTGCTACCACAACTACTATTACCTACCACTACTACTACTTCAACTATTACTACTATTACAACTGTTACTAATACCACCACCATTACTACAATTACTGCTACCACTACTACTATTACCTACCACTACTACTACTACAACTACACTATTTCCACCACTATTATTACCACTAGAAATACTACCACTACTATTACTTCCAAACTTCTATCACTAACAATACAACTACTACTTCCATCACTATCAACACTACTACTACTTTTTTGTACTTCCATCACGACCAATACTACTATTACTACTACTACCACTACTTCCATACTTCCACCACCACCAACGCTACTATTACAGCTACTTTCATAATTGCACCATTAACAATACTACTATTATTACTACTACCGCTACTTCCCTACCCAAACCACTACCAACACAATTTTACACCTACTTTCCTACTTCTACCCCTACCAATACTACTATTATTACTACTACTGATACTATTTGCCTACCTCTACAACTACCAATACTAATATTATTACTACTACTGCTACTACTTCCACAGCTACCAACACTACCATTACTCTTCCCTAACCTCAACCAATACAAATGTTACTACTACTACAAATTCCTACCTCGACCACTACCAATACTACTACTACTACTACTACTACTTCCACCAATCCTGCTACTACTTCCATCGCTACTTATACTACTATTACTACTACTACTACTACTATTACTCATCATCAAGTACCGGGCCTACTGGCGTAGGTGATCATGTCTCTACACAACTTTCGATTTCGACAGTACTTTATCATTTATGCTGTGGACCTTCTGCCAAGCCATTCTCTTAAGCTGTCCGGTATTTTCTCTTTTTGCTTCCCTCTATCTCATCGTCCTTCAATTTTGCCTGTTGTTACAATATATTCCAGTTGTTCCCTTCTCATTATATGGCCAAAAAATGATGATTGTTTCTTCCTAATATTGGATACCAGCTCTCTTTTTGCTGTGACTTCTCTCAGAACGTTTTCATTGCTCTTCTTAGCTGTCCTTGATATTCTCAACATTCTTCTGTAAAACCAAATTTCTACAGACTCCAGTAATTTTCTTGTCAGTTGTCCTATTGTCCATGATTCACATCCATATGTTAAGACTGGCTCCACATAACATTTAAGAACTCTTTTTCTTGTTTCTGTTGTCAAAAATGGATTGCATAGTACTACTACTAAATCTGCAATTTATTCTACGATTCTCACTTTTAGGTTTACTTATCCAAATATATGTCCACTATTAACTATGCATCCATCTTCATGCAGTTCCCATTTACTTTAAACTTCTTCCAGAGCCCTTCCTCGATCATTCAACAAGGAAAAAGCTGGGGTTGATTTTTATGTTGTACTTTGTGCCTTCGCTGTTAAGTCTATTTAAGTGTTCTTGTGCGGCTTCTATTTTTCCATGTAGTGCCTCATCGTCTGATAATAAAAGCTCGTTCATCTCCTCTGTCCGTCTCCACGCCAGGGCGGGGGCGGGGGTGGGGGGATGGGGGGGGGGTTTAGTACGCACCCCTGTCTTACAACTAATCTATCTTCGAAGTGTTCTATGTAGCATGCTGCTGTTCTGACTGTGCAGCTACTTTTGACGTAGAGACTTTTATTTAGGTTAGTTAGATGTCAGCTTACTCCGTATGTTGTTAGTATCTTCCATAGTTGTTCTCTGCTATATATCAGTGATGTGTTTAAAAATTATGATGGATTAGCCAATATATTACCAAGAGACTGGTATGTAAATGTATTGAGTTTCTCTATTATGTTTCTTTTTTTTTCTCTTCTAATCCAATTTTTATTTTACTTGTTATTTTCTATATACAAAAATCGTAAACGCAACAAACAAAAAATAATAATAATAAAAATAAAACTGTCATTCCTGAAGATTTGATAGATGATAATAAAAATAAATAATGAAGAATAGAGGATCTATAATGCAATCATGTTAAAAAAAAAAAAGTGAAGTACCCCCCCCCCCCCTCACGCCAAGTGGCGTATAGGAAATTTGGTGTTAGTGACAATAAATTTTACAGATCACATGATTTTTGGGGTAATGTGGTCGGTATTACGCCCGTGCCGCTTTACGTTTCAAGAAAATATCCGGCACCCATTAAAGGCTGGGTGAACCGGAAGCCGTCAGTTGGGATCGAATCCTACCTCTTGTCCTTTAATGCAATCATGTAACTGTCATCAAATAAAAAAAAAAATATGTTGGAAAATGAACTTGTTCTAATGGTACTCCCTGGTTTTCACTGGCGTCTGGTAATGTTTGTAAGGTTTTGCGTATAACGTGAGTAATAATAAAATAGATCACGCACACTGAAATGATCCATATACAATCACAAAATATCGTTACATAGATTATTCGAAGCGATACTCGTATATAGCCATGCAGTTGTTGCAGGAGCTACTGAGTTCAGTGCTCTGTGTACACCGTGAGCTGTGTCGCATCCGTTTTGATCATGCTTCGACATTCCAATTGTTTACGATGAATGATGATATCGTATGACAAGGAACAGTTGGCTATGTTCTTTTTCTGTGCGGTTTCGCTTTATGTCTTATGGCATGTGCTAGAACTGTTATGATGGGGACTACAGTTACCTTTCTTTGTTTGGGAGATGAGTTATTAATTCGGATGATTCCACTGGCACGGGAGATTGAGCAATTATGGATTTTAATTGTTTGCAGTGATACCGGGCGTTCCATAACCATAACCATGCAGTGATGAGTTAGAGTTAGTGTAGATTAATGGAAAAAATAATGTACAGTAATGGAGACTTTATGGAGAGATATTTATTATTAAGTCTTATTTTATATCCACTTAGATGCGGCATATGATTTAATGAGATTATGTTTCCATTTTGTAGCTACAAATGTCAGACTTAGACCCTAGGCTCAAGAACGATACGAAAAATAAGCGCTACCGAGATGAAATGTGTAGGCGAATGATAGGAAACAGACTGAGAGACAAGATCAGAAATGAGGAACTAAGAAAAAAAGCTGCGGATATTTCCTGCCACAGAATACATAAAGAAACAACAGATAAAACTGTTTGGTCACTTGATGAGGCAGAAATATGAAAACATAACATAACAAGCCTTTAATAAAATGTGAACAAGAGACTTAATGGCAAACCACAAAAATGATGGGATATTAGAAACACTAGAAAACAGCAGCAGCAAAGGCCAACAGACTGCCAAGTGATGGAACACTGTATTATCTTCGACGCTGGAAGGCAAATGATGAAGGAAAGAAGAACATTTTTTCCATAATCAGAGATTATGGACGTGAACTTCCGGTATATGGTGGATAGACGACAGGAACCATTGCAGGCTATGCGTGAAAAGTGTTCTTTGTTGCAGTTTCTTCATATTCCAAGTCCGTGGGGGACTGGTTGGTCTCGAGGCAAGACGCCGGCCTCGGGACAGAGAGGTTGTGGGTTCAAATCCCGGCTACACCGGTTGGGATTTTTATTTATGATTTCTCTCTGCGGCAATCACCCCTGGTCTCAGCAGCGAGGCCCGGCTTGAAATGTCAGTTACTCATCGACGGAAAAAAAAACATGAGTACCTCCGAAGTCGGAGTTATCTGCCTGTGCGGCGAGGGACCCTGTGCACACGGCTGTCATGGAAAAATGGATTAACACGCAAAATTCAGTTCCTAGTCTCTAGGGATTTCGCCAGAGTTGAAAGCTGGCGAACGCAACAACAACAACAACAATAGTCAGAGATATTGTTTTTTTTTTTCCATAACCAGATATATTGTTTTTTTTTCCATAACCAGATATATTGTTTTTTTTCCATAACCAGATATATTGTTTTTTTTTTTCCATAACCAGATATATTGTTTTTTTTTTCATAACCAGATATATTGTTTTTTTTCATAACCAGATATATTGTTTTTTTTCCATAACAAGATATATTGTTTTTTTCAATAACCAGATATATTGTTTTTTTTCACAACCAGATATATTGTTTTTTTTTCCATAACCAGATATATTGTTTTTTTTTCCATAACCAGATATATTGTTTTTTTCACAACCAGATATATTGTTTTTTTTCTCCATAACCAGATTTATTGTGTTTTTTTTCCATAACCTTATTTATTGTTTTTTTTTCCATAACAATATTTATTGGGTTTTTTTCCATAACCAGATATATTGTTTTTTTTCCATAATCAGATATATTGTTTTTTTTCCATAACCAGATATATTGTTTTTTACCATAACCAGATATACTGTTTTTTTCCATAACCAGATATATTGTTTTTTATCATAACCAGATATACTGTTTTTTTCCATAACCAGATATATTGTTTTTTTTCCCCATAACCAGATATACTGTTTTTTCAATAACCAGATATATTGTCCCCCCACCCACCATAACCAGATATACTGTTTTTTTCCATAACCAGATATATTGTTCCCCCCCCCCCCCATAACCAGATATACTGTTTTATTTCCATAACCAGGTATATTGTTTTTTTCCCATAACCAGATATATTGTTTTTTTCCCATAACCAGATATACTGTTTTTTCCATAACCAGATATACTGTTTTTTCCATAACCAGATATACTGTTTTTTTCATAACCAGATATACTGTTTTTTTCATAACCAGATATATTGTTTTTTTCGCATAACCAGATATACTGTTTTTTTCCATAACCAGATATACTGTTTTTTTCCCCATAACCAGATATATGTTTTTTTTTCCATAACGAGATATATCGTTTGTTTTTTCCCCATAACCAGATATACTGTTTTTTTTCCATAACCAGATATACTGTTTTTTTTCCCCATAACCAGATATATGTTTTTTTTTCCATAACGAGATATATCGTTTTTTTTTCCCCATAACCAGATATACTGTTTTTTTCCATAACCAGATATACTGTTTTTTTTTCCCCATAACCAGATATATGTTTTTTTTTTCCATAACGAGATATATCGTTTTTTTCCCCATAACCAGATATACTGTTTTTTTCCATAACAAGATATGTTTTTTTCCCCCATAACTGGCGAGTTTGTGAAATCGTCTAGACAACTACATTAGAAAATACATTATTGTAATATTTTACGTTGACGCTGACATACTGAAGCTGCAACACATGTCATGAAAAACATCCAGGATCCTCACACGAGGTGTAACGGAGTGTGTGCACTGTGCTGATATCTCCCTGTATTCAGAAATTAAGTCGGAGCATGCGTATACATATCCGCACATACATACATATATGTGTTCCATGCACCTTGTGATCATGCCCCCCTCCCCCCCCCCCCACCCGCACATTATTTCTGCAGCTGTTTATTTACAAATTCTGCTGTTTACTTCCAGCCACGTCATTCTCTTAAACTCACAGTTATCTTCTCTTTTAAGGTTTCTGTCTCTTATTTACTCCCGATTTTTATTCAGTTGTCAAAATATGTTTCAGCTGCTCTTTCCACATTACATGGCAAATGGAATAATTGTTATCTTCTTCTAATGTTTGTAATATTTTTTTTTTCCTTTTTGTTGGGGTCTCTTTTAGAAGGTCCTCGTTACTTCTTTCAGCTACCTAAAGAGCATGCACAATAAAGAAGATCTTTTTCTTTCCTCTCTCATTTGCCTATCAGCGTCTAGGAGGATATATTCCGGTATAACGGTATAATGTAGCTATATAAGTATATATAATATACAGTATAGCTATATAATTGCGGTCTTTTGATCTCCTGTTAGCCTCTTCTGCTGTTATGTTTCATAGTATTTCTAACATTTCATCAATCTATCTTTTTCATGGTCGGCCCTTGGATCTGGTGTTCTCGCTACGACTAATGAAGGATCATTATGCTGTGTTTTGATCTTTCTGCCTTATCACGTTGGCCAAACCATTTTATATGTTGTTTCTTTATGTACTCGACGGCCGGAATTATTTCTAGTTTTTTTTCTCAGTTCGTCATTTCTGATTTATCTTTCAACTGTTTCCTGTCATTCGTCTAACACGTTTCATCGCTGTAGTGTTTATTCTTCTTATTGTTCTTGCATCTAGGGTCCAGGACTGGCATTGGTAGCACAACGTTGGGATGAAGATTGTATTGTAGAGTGCCCTTTTTTTTGCCTCTAGAGTTATTAGTGGTGATAGCTGTCCAATGATTTGACAAGCTTTGTTGCATCTTGGGTCTATTTCTTCTGTTTGTGAATTGTCGTTTATCACTAGACTAGTATGTCCAGGGACGTAGACAAAGGTGACCTTACGTATTTTTGACTTCTGCAATCGTGGTCGGGCTTTTCCATTCACGGATTTGTAATTTTATAATAATTATTATTTATTATTAAATTGTACCAGTTCCAACAATAGATGCTCCTAAGCAGGATCGAACTCGTACTATTCGGCACAGCGCCTTGCCACGAGAAACCAAACGCTAGAGCACACGGCCAACTAAGATATCTAAGAATGACTATAGGATAGGTTTGCGAACACAATTCGGCAATAAATTATGTTTATGTATCGGGATTCTCCAGCTTTTAAAAATGAGTACGAGTAAAGTAGAGCGGCCTGGCGTGAAACTGACCACAAAACTCATAAGATGTGCCGTTGGTCGTAGAAAAATATACATATATATTACATACATATATATATATATATATATATAGATATATATATATATATATATATGGGGACTATCACCATACACCATCAAATGTGAGAGAACCCTTACGTGTTTATTACGATCATGAATGGGCTTGTAAATCAAACATCAGAAAACACGCATAATCTTCACCAATTTTTTTAACAGAACTAAATGTCGTTGAAATCTGCATAAATGTCATTATGTCGATTCTGCTAACTGTTCATTCGTCTTAACATAAATGTCATTATGTTGATTTTGTTAATTGTTCATTCGTCTTAACATAAATGTCATTATGTTGATTTTGTTAATTGTTCATTCGTCTTAACATAAATGTCATTATGTTGATTTTGTTAATTGTTCATTCGTCGTGTACCGCCTCCAGATCGGATATTTATTACCATAAAAAACTGTTTCGCTCTCCCTCTATTTGATGGTATACGTTGTCATAGTTCTTCTGTTCACATTATGACTTTGCCGGTGCACTTTAGACATTATAATTTAACATGTAGAACTTAAAATTATAACAAGATATGACTATTAAAAAATGAGATTTTTATAAATAAAATTATCAATGACAATAAAAAGAAATTAAATACCACGAATAATATACCGCATAAAGTGGTAAAAGTAAGAACTTATATCTTCCAGATAACACTTCACTTTACATCAAACGAATTTGGCGTTAGTCAGAACAATCTACATCTACTAAGTCACCCGTTCCAGCAAATATAAACATTCTACTTGATAAAAGATGTAAATCCAAAGTAGAATAACATGAATAGGTAAGAACTACATAAGATAACAACATGGTGACAATACTGGATGGCATGTTTCCAGCTAGGTGAGTCTAGGGTTAACAAAAAAAGGTAAAGTACCCCCGTCACGCCGAGTAGCGTATAGGGAATATGGTGTTAGTGACCATAAATTTTTCAGACCTTCGGCACATGATTTTTTGGGGTGATTTGGTCGGTATTACGCCCGTGACGCTTTACTCTCCAAGAAACAAAATCCGGTACCCATTAAAGGCTGGCTGAACCGGAAGCTGTCGGTTGGGATCGAACCCTACCTCTTGTCCTTTGTAGTCCAGTTCACTAACCACTGAGCTATCGCGGCTCCCCTAGGGTTAACCAGGGTGAAAGTAATTGGTTTCAAGTCATTAAAGAGCCTTTGAACTTGACACCAGAGGAGATCTGATTAAAGATAATGATTTCCTTAGACTGGCTGTAATGAGAACAACGTTCTGCAAAGGACACGCTGCTAGATAGACAGTCAACATTAGTCTTTGTCTCTCTTTGCTACGTTTTACTCTACATATTCGATATTTTCGAATCAATTATGACTTCCTAGCAGTAAAATATTTTTGTTTAATAATTAGGCGAAGACATTACACTGTTCTCATGACATTTCCTTTGATATTATACATTTTGTGCGTGACCACATTTCAGATGACATGGCCAGACGAGCCTATTAGTGTTTCTGGCATGATAGTTAATGGTGAGTACGAAGTGTCTTCTGGCGGAGCTTTGAAGACAGTTACTTCATATGAAGATCAAAACTTCGAGATGGTTATTTTCAACATTAGACTGGCAAGACGACCATTGTACATTGTTGTCAGGTACCTATTTTTACAAATGTGACTTCTAATTGTTACCAGATTTATAATTTATAATTTAAAAAGCCACATTAGATGACTAGAAATACGAGAACGTTAATTTGTTTACATTTTATGTGTATAGATGTTCACTGTTGCGATGATGAAAGGTGTTAGCCTCACAACCTAAAGGTCATGTTTTAATCCACATTTTGAGCGATCAAGTTTTGGCCACCGACTCTTGATCACAAAGTAGTAAGATCTAATATCTAGTCAAACAGGAAGCGTGTTGTACAATATTGGGTTTAATCTATACCTAAAATATCTTTGGCAGTTGAAAATAGAAAGAAATACGCCATATGACACAGCTCGAGTGAAGTTTAGACAAATCGGTGCTGCCTAGAAGTTACCATCGCTACAAATTGATTTTTTCCAAACTTATTTGCTTTGAGAATCCACTTATTCTCTTTAAATGGGTACCAGAGATACTATCTTTGAAGGAACGAATTAGCGAGGAAAGGAACAGGTTATCTCATACATCATGAAGCTGAGGCTTCGTACCAAGGTAGTCAATAACGCTCCATTACACAACGGCAGTTGCTGTGAGACTATAACTTAGCTTGCACAAAAACTGCAACTTGGTGTTTACCAATATACACATATTGTAAAAATGGAGGAATGCAATTATTGGCAACTCATATAAGTTTTCCTCAATATAGGGGAGTATTGCTCTTAATTCATAGCAGAGAAATATGGTAAAATTCGTTTAAAAACAAAAGAGCAAAACGTCGATTGTATGAAGTGCAAATGTAATTCAGGAAAAACAGAACATCTTTACCATCTTAGCATTAGAACCGCTCGTTGAGAAATCAATTGAATGCAATAAAGAAACTTATTTGGCATTTAAACACCAAGAAAAGACATTCGACACAATAGACAAACAACAAAGGTTACATATATCACGCCATTATATTGTAAATAATCATCTACAATATGAAATACCGCGTGAAAGCCTTTGTTAAAACACAGTCAATGCAAAGTAGGAGTCAGTGCAGACAACTCAAAAGCATTGTGACTCAAACGCTCCATTTTCTTTTGACGTTGAAAGCAAACAGAGCTTAGTATATGTATGGTGTAAAACTCTCTAGAAATGCAGTAAATTTAGCGATTATGTAGACTATACGTTTTTGTAGACTACACGTTTATATGTAAACTATACGTTTATGTAGACTACACATTAATGTAGTCTACACCTTTATGTAGACTACACGTTTATGTAGACTACAGGTTTATGTAGACTACACCTGGTAATGCAGACTAATTAATAGATTGCATCTCATTGAAAGACCAGAATGTGGTCTAGTAAGACAAACAGACTGAGAGTGAAAGAAGGCTCAACAGCCATGGCAGACTATTGGTCAGATCACACTATTGGTCAGATCACACTATTGGTCAGATC
Organism: Megaustenia siamemsis; assembly: GCA_032433765.1. Classification (NCBI taxonomy): domain Eukaryota; kingdom Metazoa; phylum Mollusca; class Gastropoda; order Stylommatophora; family Ariophantidae; genus Megaustenia; species Megaustenia siamemsis. The sequence goes on along the minus strand of JAVIAB010000001.1, from coordinate 33,109,727 downwards.
ACACTATTGGTCAGATCACACTATTGGTCAGATCACACTATTGGTCAGATCACACTATTGGTCAGATCACACTATTGGTCAGATCACACTATTATTGACCACAATCGAAACCTTACGAGCAGCAAAATGAAATCTCTTAGCTCTTTCCGTACTGAAGCTTTTTTATCGATGCAACGAAAGAGATTTCAGAGACAACATTTTTCATGCTTTTAATAATCAATCTACATATTTATAATTATCTAATATGTAACATATTCTATATGAATTATTAGATAATTGAACAAGGTATTAGATTTCACCAATACCAAGACGATACATGACATGTAAAAAGAATATGGTTTGATTAACGGTTCACACTAATCAAAATGAGAGTGACGCACTGTGCGGCGAAACGTACGGAAAGAGTACAGTGTTTCTCTCAATGTTGTGTTATTAATCTCCAACAACTTGGCAACTTGGTCTGCAACAATCAAGTTAAATAAGGGGGATGGCTGGGGTGGTCAAAAGGTAAAACGTCGGCCTTTGGGCAAGAGGGTTCCGGATTCAAATACATCCTACGCAGGGTGGGAATTGCTTACTTCAAATCCGTGATTTGTTCATAAATTAACCTTTCTCTTGTCTCTTGGTGCGAGATCCGGTGTCTGGCTCTCTCGGACGCCAAAGCAGGAGGTCACGTGTACACTTGCACGTGTTAAAGAACTCTTGGATTATAAAAATCAAAGAATAGGTCAAAATGGCTGATGTCCGAGCAAAAATGTTAACTGAAACTAAACATGTCGAAGGCGGATATGTCGAGCCGAAAGGCACAGATATCGCGTCTTTGCCGTGACACAAATAGCGAGCAACACGACGCATCCATGTCCACTTAATAGATGAACGTTGAAGAAGAAGAAGATAAATGCCAACCAAATAAATTGTGTCAGACGCATTATGGGAGTCAGCGTAATAGAGAAAGTGAGAGGTGAAGAACTAAGAAAACAGTTATGAATCACCCCCCACCCAGTAGAATATTTTTTGTTAAAAAACTATCAAAATAAACAGTTTGGTATTAAAACAAGACAGAAATAACACACTTTTATTCACACAGCCATCAGCAGAGAGACTGAGAGAGTGCAAAAATTAACAGAGGGAGTGCTATAAACATTCGGAAACATCCCGCCCTCAAAAGACTTCATTCTATCTTTCCATTTGAAGCTGAGAGATAAAAATAAAAAGAGTGGGTGAATGAAAGAAGACAAAAACAAATAAAACGTGAAATTTACCAAAATTGGAAATGTTAAATAAATAAGAAATACTGAGTCATTGAAAACACGGGCTCGATTCCAAGTATGATCAAAACGATTTTTAGTTGAAATTAAAATTCCTATCTATATACCACGTAGCGACTGCTTTGAAGCATAGCTTTATTGTCTAACTCTTTATGATTCATCCTTCTCCTTCTGCTTGTGAGAGATTCAGAAAAAAGTCATGAATACAGTTTTTTTTTTAAATGATTATTTAAACACAATAATATTGGACATGCAAATAATATAATTCTATGTGCCGTGCCGTGTGCAATACAAAAGAACAAAATAACGACAACAATTTTATACACAAGAGAATAATATCAAATACTGGATCATTCAGGAGCTTTCATAGAACCCACAGGGGAAGAGAATGTCAGAAATTCGTGACGAAGTCATGGAAATCGTTATGAACATTGGATATCAGTAATTAAGTTGATAGCTTTTGTATTTCCTTTTTATTACAATGTAAAATAAAAACAAAATGGTATTAATAAGCTAAACTAATACAGAGAGGAGACAAACTACGACCTTTCGACACAAGCCTTTATCGAGTACAAATGACAAAAATATAAAAAGATCAACAAGTGCTATTCTAAAATAAACAAATAAATGTGAACATTGAAGTCAATCACTGACCTGCAAAATAGTGGAATGTCGTGCAGCTCTGCATAGGATTTAATATTAATACAAAAAGTAAAGTACCCCCGTCACGCCAAGTGGCGTCTGGGAAATATGGTGTTAGTGACCATAAATTTTACAGACCTTCAGCACATGATTTTGGGGTAATGTGGTGAGTATTACGCCCGTGCCGCTTTACTTTCCCAGAAAAAAATCCGGTACCTATTTAAGGCTGGGTGAACCCGGAAGCCGTCGATTGGGATCGAAATCTACTTCTTGTCCTTTGTAGTCCAGTTCACTAACCACTGAGCTATTGCGGTTATTTAATATAATGCTTGGTATATTTGATATATGTGCTTATCTCCTATATTATTATTACAGCCTGTTGCTGCCCGTTAACTTGCTGGCTATTCTAGGCATCCTGTCATTTGTTATGCCCCCCGATGAACCTGAAAAAGTTGCAACTTCTATAACAATATTGCTCTCATTCACGGTATTTCTGGCATTCATAGACGATAACATCCCGCCAACCTCGGATAACGCTCCTTTGTTAGGTAAGTAACTGTGTTTCTGTGAGTTCATTATGTTCGTTGTGTTTCTATGAGTTCAGTATGTTCGTTGTGTTTCTATGAGTTCAGTGTGTTTGTTGTGTTTCAATGAGTTCAATATGTTCGTTGTGTTTTTGTGAGTTCAATATGTTCGTTGTGTTTCTGGGAGTTCAGTATGTTCGTTGTGTTTCTGTGAGTTCAGTATGTTCGTTGTGTTTCTGTGAGTTCAGTATGTTCGTTGTGTTTCTGTGAGTTCAGTATGTTCGTTGTGTTTCTGTGAGTTTAATAGGTTCGTTGTGTTTCTGTGAGTTCAATATGTTCGTTGTGTTTCTGTGAGTTCAATATGTTCGTTGTGTTTCTGTGAGTTTAAAAGGTTCGTTGTGTTTCTGTGAGTTCAGTATGTTCGTTGTGTTTCTGTGAGTTCAGTATGTTCGTTGTGTTTCTGTGAGTTCACTATGTTCGTTGTGTTTCTGTGAGTTCAATATGTTCGTTGTGTTTCTGTGAGTTCAATATGTTCGTTGTGTTTCTGTGAGTTTAAAAGGTTCGTTGTGTTTCTGTGAGTTCAGTATGTTCGTTGTGTTTCTGTGAGTTCAGTATGTTCGTTGTGTTTCTGTGAGTTCACTATGTTCGTTGTGTTTCTATGAGTTCAATATGTTCGTTGTGTTTCTGTGAGTTCAGTATGTTCGTTGTGTTTCTGTGAGTTCAATATATTCGTTGTATTTCTGTGAATTGAGTTTGTTCGTTGTGTTTCTGTGAGTTCAGTATGTTCGTTGTGTTTCTATGCGTTTAGTGTGTTCGTTGTGTTTCTGTGAGTTTAGAATGTTCGTTGTGTTTCTGTGAGTTCAATATGTCCGTTGTGTTTCTGTGAGTTCAGTATGTTCGTTGTGTTTCTGTGAGTTCTATATCTTCTTTGTGTTTCTATGAGAATAAAACAGGGTGTTAGGCAAGGCTGTGTGCTGTCACCAGATTTGTTTAATATGTAGAGTGAAATTATTTTAAGATCCATAAGGGGCATGCCTGGAATAACAATCGGAGGTCATAATATAAATAATCTACGGTATGCTGATGATACAGTCTTAATCGCTAAGAGTGAAAATGAGTTATAAGAAACGTTAGATATTATAATGAAAGAACGCACAAATAAAGGACTCAGCCACAATAGCAAAAAAACATAAGTAATGGTAACAACAAAGAAAAAGACATCACCTCAGTGCAAAAGTAGAACAATATTAAAACAGGTAAATGAATTTAAATATTTGGGAACTTTGTTAACCTCAGACGGAAGATGTACAAAAGAGGTGAGATGCAGAATGGCATAGGCAAAAGCAGCTTTCCAAAAAATGAGGAAGATACAATGCAAACTATTTTTGGCAAGAGAAACAAGAAAAAGAATTCTTAAATGTTATGTAGAGCCAGTCTTAAGATATGGATGTGAATCATGGACAATAGGACAACAGACAAGAAAATCACTGGAGTCAGTAGAAATGTTGTTTTACAGAAGAATGTTGAGAATACCATGGACAGCTAAGAAGAGTAATGAAAACGTTCTGAAAGAGGTCAACGCAAAAAGACAGCTAATTTCCAATATTAGGAAGAAACAATCATCATTTTTGGCCATGTAATGAGAAGCGAACAGCTGGAATATAATATAACAACTGTGAAAATTGAGGGACGAAGAGATAGAGGGAAGCAAAGAGAAAAGGTACTAGACAATTTAAGAGAATGGCTTGACAGAAAGTCGATAACAGAAATGATAAATAGCTGTCGAGATCGAAAGTTGAGGAGAGACATGATCCCCTACGCCAGCAGGCCCGGTAATTGATGACGATGATGATGTTTCTATGAGTTGAATATGTTCGTTGTGTTCATGTCAACACTTTAGACGATAATGCACATTGTTCCATTTGTGGGAAAGTGGGTGAGAGGATTAATGCGTGAGTGAATGAATTAATATGTGAATGATTGAACGAATGAGTGAGTGAGTGAGTGAGTGAGTGAGTGAGTGAGTGAGTGAGTGAGTGAGTGAGTGAGTGAGTGAGTGAGTGGGTCAGTCAAGTGAGTGGGTCAGTCAGTCAGTCAGTCAGTCAGTCTGTGAGTCAGTAAATATATACACAAGTACACAATGGCGCGAGCCGCGATAGCTCAGTGGTTAGTGAACTGGACTACAAAGGATAAGAGGTAGGGTTCGATCCCAACCGACGGCTTCCGGGTTCACCCAGCCTTAAATGGGTACCGGATTTTTTTTCTGGGGAAGTAAAGCGACACGGGCGTAATACCGACCACATTACCCCAAAAATCATGTGCTGTAAAATGTATGATCACTAACACCATATTCCCTATACGCCACTTGGCGCAACGGGGGCACCTTACTTTTTTTTATACAACGGCGTGCCCACCAAGAACAGAGCCCTCAATCTTAATTACTAAGTCTTCAATACAAACATTAGAGTGTTTCTACCTTCATTCAAAACAAATGACAAATGTCTCCACTTGAGCAGTGATTTGCATTGCCCTGTGTCTTTAAACTTCGATTTACTACATCTGTTTACAGCGAGCATTTATTTCGACTGAATTACTACTCTATGACTAAAGAAGTAAAAGCATCAAGAGGCCTCAGGATGCATAGAGATGCGAAGTTGCTGTAAAGCTGATGATAAAGACAATTTTAAAAAGGGGGACTGGTTAGTCTCGAGGCGAGACGCCGGCTTCGAGACAGAGAGGTTGGTGGTTCAAATCCTGGCTGCACCTGTTGGGATTTTTATTTATGATTGCTCTCTGCGGCAACCACACCTGGTCTCAGCAGCGAGGCCCGGCTTGAAACGTCAATTACTCATCGACCAAAAAAATATGAGTACCTCCGAAGACGGAGTTATCTGCCTGTGCGGCGAGGAACCCCTATGCACACGGCTGCCAGGGATAAACGGATTAACACGCAAAATTAGTTCCTAGTCTCTAGGGACTTCGTCAGAGGTAAAAACTGGCAAACGAATAAAAAAAAATTTTAAAGAAGAAAACAGTAGTATATTACAGCTGTAAAGCTACGTAAGTAGGTAAGTAACAAAACAAAAGTCGACGTTTTGACGTTTACTCTATGACTGTCTCCATCACTGCGTTTAAGTACATCCGTCCTCTGGTTGTCCTTTCTCGATCATCCAGCATAGCAGAGACCGTTCTACAAGGAACGGTTAAAGGGGCGAGAAGAAGAGGTAGGCAGAGAAAAAGATGGAAAGATAGCATGAAAGAATGGACAGGCCTAGACTTTGCAGAGTCCCAAATAATGATTGAAGAAAGAAAGAAATTGAAAAGGTTAAAAAAGTAAGTCTGTCAGTGAAGCCTAAACGACCCACTGGTTATGGGATGAAGAAGAAGATACCCATGTACAGCATACATTTATCCCAATTACTTTCCTAGTCTTTGACTATTTCCATCACTTTCCTGCAAGACAACAAGTAGTTTGTGGTCAGAATCGTTTCAATTAGGATTATAGTTGTATCAGGCTAACGAGCCATTCCTACCATGTTTTCCTGCTTTCAAGTAGATTGTCCTCAAATCTCTTCATGAATGTATTTACTTTTGTGACTGCGTTTTTTCCCCCGCCATTACAGCTTATATGCCAGCAGATACATCAGCAAAGAATTTCTCTTCTAAGTATGACAGTAGAAATATTAAATATTAACAATATCAGACATGCTGTCGATACAGTTGTGATAGTCGAACTTGAAAGGATGTACTGATAATGGGTAAACGAGACCTCACACGAAAGTATGAAGAAGGTCCTGATCTCAAAATATACATGTTCACCTTCTTTCCTTCCTCGTTTGCCTTTCAGCGTCGAGGGGAGATATAGTTTAAGGCGTTTTACTCTTCTGTCGTCATCTTTTTCGCTGTCGGCCCTAGGGTCTGGTGTACTCGTAACGTTTATTGAAGGCTCGTTGTGTTATGTTTTCATCTTTCTCTTTTATCACGTGATCAAAGCATTTTATCTTATGTTTCTTTATATATTCAAAATATGAAATTACTATTACCTGTCATACGTCTAATAGGTCACTTTAAAACATTTCATTTCGGTATTGGCTGATTTTCTTATTGTCTTTGAATCTAGAATTTAAGTCTGGCATTTAGTAGCACAACGTTGGGATGAAGAATAGCCGCCTTGTCTCTAGTGGGGTGACAGTACGATAATTTGACAAGCTTTGTTGTTTCTTGAGTCTATTTATTTGATAGAGATTTTGATATTTATCTTGTTCGTCCATCATGGGTGATGAAGACCATCCATTCCATCAAGTTGTTAAATCGATGTGTGATCGTAAATATCACAGTTAAACCGGAGGCGTGCCTGAATTAAAATGAGTCTAGGAAAGTATTTCGTAATCGTTGCTGCTAGTGGGTGATCTATTTCACGAGCCATTCTGGCCTCTCTCATTTGTTGTACTGGTCATTTTGGTTGAAATGAAATTAGGGGTTCTCAAACTGGTGTTGGAAGAGCACCATTTTATGAACAATGTAAGGGAAGACAATTATAGTATTTTTTTTACATGTTTTAGATAAGAGTGGTTAGTACCGATAGGTAATCATACAAATATATAAATGTAAAGAAAGTAAGAGGAAAACTAAGAGAAGAATAGCTTTTCAGTTAACGATGTGGGTCTGGTGTGGAGCTGACATTTCCCAAAAATGATCACAGATTAATATAGGCACTAACTTCATATTTCTTATACGTCATGATCAGGGAAGATCGGTTTCTGTCTTTATTTCTTAAATTATTTCTTTTATTCTATCTTTCTATCTTTCTTTCTTTCTTTCTTTCTATCTTAATTTCTTTCTTTCTTTCTTTCTTTCTTTCTATCTTCTTTTCGTTCTATATCTCTTTCTTTCTTTCTTTGTAACTTTCTTTTTTTCTTTCTATCCTTCTTTCTTTCTTTCTGTGTCACTTTCTTTCTTTCTTTTTCACTGTATTTCTTCTTTCCTTCTTTTCTCTTTCCATTTTATCATGGAAACAGAATAGACAGAAATCAGTAGAAAACGAACAGAGAGAGAGAGAGAGAGAGAGAGACAGATTAACGTATATTATATTCTGCTGTACTCATTGATTGATTTACATTGAGAGTGTTTTAGATGTTCTTTACCGCTTGTATTATGTTAATTAGCTAATTTTTCAATAACAATCTTTATGTGTTACCTTCTGCAGTCATCTACGTTTCGTCACTGCTAGTGATGTCATTTCTCTCCGTGGTGGGCAACGTTGTGGTTGTCACTATCAAATCCCGCGATCAAAATAAATCGCAGGACTTCCACTTCAGCAGCAATGACAGACTCCTAAATCAACAACCCAATGCAATCTTATCATATAAAAGCAATCCACAAGAAAAGAACAAGGCAATCCAGGGTCTACTTGATGTTGATAACGTTGATTCATTACCCAACCACCCGTCTGGAACACATGTCTTTGTCACAACAGACAGACAAGGCAAGGGACAGATTTTTAACATAAGTGCATCCAAATTAAATAACATTTTTCTAATCGTAAGCTGTGTTGCTTTTGGCTTTATTTCAAGCGTAATATTAGTTTTACTTCTCATGTAGGTACACTCGTATCTTATGTTTCCCCACGTGCCAAATACGGGCTTAAGACGCAAACCTCCTTAATCAACCTTGAATTGCTAATTAATATCAGCATAAATTGTGTGTGTTATTTAAACCCATGCTGACTCTACTAGTTATGTCGTCTTACATGAGCATTGAAACGTTATTATCCCAACTTATACAAAGAGAAAATGGTAGCAAACCAGGCCTCTGCTTCTAACGCTCTTGTATTTCTTACATTTGTATTATCATTGCCAGCGTCTGTAACATGTAAAATCAAGAACGCAATTCTAGTTACAATATTTATTTTTAGAACGCTAAAGAAACGCTATTAAAATTTACATGAACGCGTTCCGGACCGTTCCGACTAAAAAAAAGGTCCTAGTCCTAAATAGTCTCATTGGGTCTTACAATCTGTTCTCTCATTGAGTGCCCAAGAAGTCTGGGTAGCGAAGTAGTTCAGTGTACTCGTATTCCAGAGTAGATAGGTTACTGTTCATTTCTCAGCTGTGGAAAATTTTATTTTTTTCCAACTGAACAACTTCGGTAATCATCCAGTCTCTGAAAATGGGTACCAGAGATTTTCTCAAGGGAAAAAAATACAGCCTCGTGTGATACTGACCTCATCAACCAAAAATGTGCTGATGGGTATATAAAAACAAAAACATATTGCATTAACACCATAAATAGCTACGGTCACAAGGTGTAACGGGTTCTTCCCAACCCAACCACCTTAACCAGTGAAATTATTTTAAGAAGTCAAATATCAAACTGAGAGACTGAAGTCATTTCTATTTCACTTCTTCTCTTGCGTTAACACGACGGTTACTGACCGTAGTAATCCACTCTAAGAAAAAAACCCTAACTTGGGTACACGTATTTAGTGTTTTAGCTAACAATAAGCTGTCACATTACAACGTATTTCAGCCCAGCACATTCGACTTTATCATGACAAATACGTACGTGCATCTGGTTACATTCCTTTTAGTTCCCATTTCGCAAGGTCAGATAAAGGTGGGCGGGGTCTCTGAGAGTATACGAACTATGGTCTTAATCAGCTATTGCTGTGACGGAAACAGACAACTATGAGTCTTTGGCTCCTTTCAACCCAGCTGCTGGCAGGCGTCTTGGTACTTATTTCCACTCATTATAATTAGTTATAAATACAAGTCCACCGCATCGTCTATTGGATGTTTGGAATGTGTTCTTTGTTCGCCTCTTCACATCATCATCATCATCATATTGTGCCATACCGGTTGGCGTAGGCGATCATGTCCCTCCACAATCTTCTATCCACAGTGCATCGTATCAGTTCTGTTGTTGACTGTTTTGCCATGACACCAAGCTATCCCGTATTTTCTCTCTTTGTCGTCCGCGATCTCTCTTTCTTTTTATTTTGCCAGTTGTAACCTAGTATTACAACTTTCCTCTTCTCATGATGTGCCCGAAAAATGTTGATTGCTTCTTTCTGATGTTTTTTAGGTGTTGCCTTTTCGTGTTGGTCTCTTAGAGAACTTCTTCATTGGTCTTTTTATCTGTCCAGGGAACTTTCAACATTCTTCTGAGAAATCCCATCTCTGTGGCCTCTAATCGTCTTTTCATTTGTTTGTCTACTGTTCATGATTCGCTTCCATAGGTTAGAATTGGTTCTATATAGCACTGATGAACTCTCTTTCTCATTTTTATTTACATAGATTTGTTGCATAAGATATTTTTCATTTTCTGAAACGCTATTTTGGCCTGAGTTATTCTGCCTTTTATTTCTGTGGTGCATCTTCCATCTGATGTTATTATTGTGCCCAAGTATTTTAGATGTTGCACTTGTTTCAAATTCGTCCTGTTTTTTTATACTACATGCTGGTAATGGTTGTTTCTTTGATATGACCATTACTACTGTTTTCTTACTATTCACACTGAGACCTTTTTAGATGCTATCTTTTACTATTATGTCTGTCATTTCGTGTAGCTCATTCTCTGTCTCTGCTATTAAGACTGTGTCATCCGCATTTCGCAAATTATTTATGTTGTGACCGTTGATTTCAATTCATTTTTTGTCTACTATTGATCTCATAATATGTCCGCTGTTCTCTTCACATATTGTCAGTAATTCATATAAGTAGTTTTGTTTTATACCAAAACATGTGGAGTGTCCGTGTGTGAGAGAGAGAAAGAGAGAGAGAGAGAGAGAGAGAGAGAGAGAGAGAGAGAGAGAGAGAGTGAGAGAGAGAGCACGTATACGAAATTTTTTTTTAATTTTACGTCTACCGAAATTATTTCATCTCATCCAATAAAAAGTGGCAATACACCAGGCCTCTGGAGCTTTGACCCACTGAACGTTTGTTTTATGATTAGCGATAATAACATGAGATTGTAAATATTCTGAAATTCAAGTTTTATATATTATTTAAGCTTATATTATATTACAGTTCTTAAATGGTATGTAGAACCAGTCTTAGCACATAGATGTGAATCATAGACAACAGGACAACAAATTAGAAAATCACTGAAGGCTGTAGAAATGTTGTTTTACAGAAGAATGTTGAGAATACTATGCACAGCTAAGAAGAGAAATTAAAACGTTCTGAAAGAGGCCAAAGCAAAAAGGGAACTAATTTCCAATATTAAGAAGAAATAATCATCATTTTTTGGCCATGTAATGAGAATAGAAAAACTGGAATATTTTGTAAAAGCTGGGAAAGTTGAGGGACGAAGAGATAGAGGGAAGCAAAGAGAAAAGATACCAGGCAGATTAAGAGAATGGCTTGGCAGAAGGTCAACAACAGAAATGATAAATAGCTGTCGAGATCGAAAGTTGTGGAGAGACATGATCACCTACGACAGCAGGCATGATATTTGATAATGATATTATTATATAATGAAATACTATGTTGTGAACACGGAAAAAAAACACAAATCGGCAGACCTAAACTACGGTAAACTACGCTCTCTGAATGTGTGACCTCTCTATCTGTGAAAATGACTGGGAACAACCTGCAAGAGATCGCACATCATAAATATCCTGTATAAGAAATAGCATAAAATCATTTGATGATGATGATGATGATGATGATGATGCGTTCGTCCGATGATTTGAGGTATTCTAACGGATACGAACCGTAGACTTCCTCCTCGTCATCCGCCCTTAAAAGGACGTTAAGTGGACGTAGTTACGTTGTGTTGAAGTTTGCAGTGTAACACTGTGATATCTGCGCCTTTCGGCCCAACACATCCGATTTCAGCCGACGCTTTTTTGTGTACCGGGTTCGTCTTCCCACTTCGATCCCTGCTCGCTTGGCCAGACTAGACAGGTTAGTCTGTTTCTAGAGGCACCACGAAGAGGTGTAGCAGGGTCTGGATGGTTCTGGTTCACCGATCCTGGCGCAAGCCATCAGTTATGAGTCACTGACGACTTCCAGCTCTGGTGCTGGGCGGGGCGCGCCTTCGCCTCCGTAAAATCATTTGAGATTGTACTATGGCAAAACATGGAAGATTAAAGACTCATAAAAAAGATGGAAAACACAGTGGATCGGTGGGTCTGAATGTGTTTGTCAATCATTAGTAGAATCAGCCATGAGAGAAGCTGTTCGATAAAAACAAAAACCTCAAAATTAAAAATAATAAAAAAATGCTCCACTAACCGTCTGACAAGAGGAATAGGGCCATAAATATAATGCATTTGAATATCAGTTCGACTGTGAAAAGTTTACATTTGAGCTGTTATAATAAATAATTTGAAATTGTAGCAAACTATGAATATCCGAAATCTGTGGTAACCAACAAAAGGAGACAGCCAGAAGGAGACCAAAAGAGCATTAACAATTGCAACACGACTATCATTGTCAAGAAGAACATATGGTATAATACCAGCAAGGAAGTAACATTAAAACTGCTACTGCATGTATCTTCCCGATAGCACCATATAGTTGTGAGTCATGGACAATTTCGCAAACAATAATGAAAAAAAAAGAGAATATACTAGTCCTAGGACATCTTTATTACAAATGCTGAAAAACATGAAATATCCAAGATTAGAACTAAAATACCACTTTTAGATAAAACAAACAGCCGTGATAGATATATCTTCTTCTGCAGGAAAATATCGGTTATTTGAATAAATGTAGAATAAAGTGCATATTATTTATTTAGCATATATTTCTAGATGTTTATGTTATTAATTACTTATCTGATCTTAAACAGCCCATTTTACTTAAGATATTGTTTATGAGTTTTGAACACATTTTAGAATCCCTTTGATCACATAATCCACTCTTTGAAACACACGGCATTTGTAGAAAACCGGAAGTAATTGTAATTGCTTCTATTTTAATTTGACACCGCTTTATAATTTTATTACAATTAATACTGCAATTATTTGTTTTTAAATTTGATACTGTAAATGTTTGGGAGCCGCGATAGCTCAGTGGTTAGTGAACTGGACTACAAAGGACAAGGGGTAGGGTTCGATCCCAATCGACGGCTTCCAGGTTCACCCAGCCTTTAATGGATACCGGATTTTTTTCTGGGAAAGTGAAGCGGCACGGACGTAATACCGACCACATTACCCCTAAAATCATGTGCCGAAGGTCTGTAAAATTTATGGTCACTAACACCATATTCCCTATACAACACTTGGCGTGACGGGGGTACTTTACTTACTTTTTTTTACTGTAAATGTTTGTTACTCTAATTAGCCACAGGAACAATTTTATTCTAATTTTGCACCAGTGTTGTTAGCAAAGATGTTTACAACGTTGTGCTGCCAATGCCAGTCCTAGATGCAAGGACAATAAGAACAGTAACCTCTACTGGGATGAAATGTGTTAGACGAATGACGGGAAACAGTCTGAGAGATAAGATCGGAAATGAAGAACTGAGAAAAAAAGCTAGGAACAACCTCCGCCATAGAATATATAAATAAACAACAGATGCAATAGTTTAGCCACGTGACAAGGCAGAAAGATCAAGACATAAAAAAACGAGCTTCAAATAAACGTTGAGAGAACACCAGACCCAAGGGTTGACCATGAAAAGATTGATTGACGGAATATTGGAAACATAACAGCAGCATAGGCGAACAGAAAAGCAAAATACCGCAAATTATATCTCCCCTCGACGTTGAAAGGCAAATGAGGAATAAGGAGAATAAAAAGAACACTGCTGTTAATTGTATTCTAATTTTGCCACTGTTGCTATTTTATTAAAATGAATGTTGCAACTATTTGTATTTAAATTTGGCACTGCAACCATTTGTATTCTACTTACGTATAGTCTAATTTGGCAATGTAATAAATTTATTAATTTAATTAAGCGTAATTTTTGCACTGCAATTATTTGCATTCTAATGTGACACTATAATTATGTATGTGATGATTTGACCAGGGTCCAGGCACACGCCCAGAAATGTCTGATTCAAATCTCATGTTTTGCCGTTGTTCTATTGTTTCCTCTTTTTTTCGCCCAGAAACTTCTGATCTCAGATTATATGAGATTGAATACCTAGTCCTATAATAGACGGACCATCGGGGTTTCTTTATGGCTTAGCTGGGAGAGGGGGATGCCGGAATTTAGAAAATACCACACCCCCTTTTTCCACCGAAGAAACTGACACAAAATTTAATAATTAAATTCATATGCATTGGGCCACTGGCGCAGAACACAGTGCAACGTTTTAATGGGTGTTCAATCAGAGTGGATCTGGCAGACTCTAATTGTGATGTTCTCTCTGTGGGGGCGATCAACACACTTAACCTGACAGCTGACTTCATGTGAGAATCTGGAATCCTACTCTGATTGAGTCCTGATCGCAGGCAGAGAGAGAATTCATATTAATCGTTATGAAATAATAATATATGTCGTTGTAAAATCATGAGAATTATAACAATGAACATGAAACAAATTAATATTATAAGAAGTTTTTAGTAACGAAAAATACAGAATTTATGTTTTCCAACAGGGCTATATTGTTTAAGACTTTCAATTATCTTTCCTTTTAAATGTCCCAGCTCACCCCACCTTCATGGATTAGAAAAATACCCCACCCATCCCTTACCCCCCCCCCCCCCCCCCCCCCCCCCCCCGGCGATTTTTTTCTGTAAGAAACGGTGCGGATCATAATATAAGAGACTGTTTTTTTTTTACAATAATTTCAGTACAGTCAATTAATGTTTGGTTATGGGAGGCTAAAATCCATAATTGCTCAGCCGCCCGTGCCAGTGGAATCATCCAAATTACTATCTCATCTCCCAAACAATTCATGTTTATTCTAATTAAACACAAAATCTACTGGTTTCAATAATTTGACAACTATACTCTCTGTGCCTATTATAATTTTATGCAAAAGTAAATTTCGAATTCAATTATTAATCACTTATTTTCTTGCTCTAATATATTTTATTGCATGTCATTGTTTTAAGATCTTTTTGAGCGTTTGTCGCTATTATATTCCTTAAATATGTTCGTCCTCGTTCTAACAATAGGGTGACCATATTTTTGAAACCCTAATCCGGGACGGACTTATTTGACATAAATATTCCATCAATAAAATGAAATTTCTTCCGTCTTTTTTCAATTGAATAATACATATATTTAAAATTAATTAAAACACCTAACAATATAGGCTTACAAAACGTTATCAGGAGATTAAAAAAATTAGTAATACTTAAATGGAAACAGTATTTCAGTTTCAGTATACAAGATTCAAAACTTGGATCCCATTTTACTGTTACTGTTTCGCCAAATAAACAGCCAGTTCAACTTTTTAAACATTTTCTACACAACAACGGAATAATGTCTATTTTTATGTCGAAGAAACGTTTACCATATTGGCAACATTGGTAAACGTTTGTCCCTAATGTATTTGAACAAATTCGGGACAAAAGCTATAAAATCGACCAAAATCGGGACAAATTCAGGACAGTAACAAATCCAGGACAAAGGTTGAAAAAACAGTAAAAAATCGGGTTTGTCCCGGAAAAATCGGGACGCCAGGTAACCTGATCGGGACGTCTGGTCTAATATCAATATCCATTGTGAATGTTTGTCAATGTTATAATGGTTTTTTTTGTGAATGTGTGGCACTGTACAATCATTCTTATTAATACTATTGATTTCTGCTGGAGTGTATCTTTTTAATTAAAATTGAAACGTTCTTAATGTTTCATGTTCATGTTATTTACCGTGATCCCTGTGTGTTATCTTAACTTGTCATATTGACTATTTGCTGTGAGAAGTGTATGTGGCAGGCTAATCTTTCTCTTAAACACAAATCATCATCGAGTGCCATCTCCGCAACGAAGGTTGGCTACCATGGAGCCATTCAGCTCTGTCTCTTACTTAGATGGTGCAGGTTGTCATAGGCTGATTTGTCCATCTTTTGATGTTACTTGTCCATGTTAGTCTTGGTCTGCCTTTGCCTATTTTACCTTGTATTTTCCATTCCAATATTACTTTTAGTAGACTGTTGTGTCTTTTAACATGGCCCAAAAATCGCATTTGTCTTATTTGAATTGTGTTTAGTAGTTCTCTTTTCATTTTTAGTTGTTTTAAGACTTCCTTTCATCCAATTATACCGAATTCTTCTATATATCCATATTTCAAAGGCAAACAAAAATGCTGACTATAATTATAAAATACTTGAACCTGGCTGCAACAGTCAATTTTGCTATAGCATGGTGATTACGATATTTGAGGAAAAAAAGGATGCAAGGATATTATTGTTTATAGTTATTGCATGTTATATATAGTCAGAATAGCGAAAATAGGTTACAAGAAATGTTAGATAAATAGTGAAAGAGAGCAAAAATAAAGGACTCAGCCTTAATAGCAAACAGACAGAAGTACTAGTAGCAATAAAGAAAAAGACATCACCACAATTCACAATATAGGCATGTGTAACAAAATTAAAATAGATGAATGAATTTAAATATCTGGGAACAATGTTAACCTTAGATGGTAGATGAACAACAAAAGTGAGATGCAGAATGGCTCCGGCAAAAGCAGCTTTCCAAAAAATTAGGAAGATTTTGTACCATCCATTTTTTAACAATAGAAACAAGAAAAAGAGTTCTTAAATGTTATGTAGAGCCAGTCTTGACATATGGATATGAATCACGGACAATAGGAAAATCACTGGAGGCTGTAGAAATGTGGTTTTACAGAAGAATATTGAGAATAGCATGGACAGCTAAAAAGATAAATGAAAACTGAAAGAGGCCACAGCAAATAGTGAGCTAATTTACATTATTAGGAAGAAACAGTTATCATTTTTTTCACCATGTAATGAAATGGAAACAGCTGGAATATATTGTGACAACTGTGACAATTGAGGGACTAAGAGACAGAGGGAAGTAAAGAGAAACGATACCAGGCAGCTTAAGAGAATGGCTTGGCAGAAGGTCAACAGAAATGATAAATAACTGTTGAGATCGAAAGTTGTGGAGAGACATGATCCTCTACGCCAGCAGGCTTGATACTTGATGATGATGTTATAATCAGATCTTTTTCTTAGCTTGTTAACACTTTGAGGTCATTGTGACACTACTGACAAGTTTATTAAATTTCTCATTTGATCTGTCTTCAGTCATTTGCACTTCAGTATTTTGGACTCAATTTCTTGCTGTTAATTTATTGCCTGTTTCTCTGTTTCATTCTCATTTTTATCCTCCTTTCACAATTCCTTCATGAATGGTCGTTTCTATGACAATGATAAATACGTGGCCATTTAATTTTGCATTTGTTCACAATATTCAAAACATCTTCATGTATTTCAAATGTTTGGTGTATCATTTTGTTAGCTTTTTGTTTCTTTGTACGGTCAAAGTAAGAGATGCCTAAAATATTACGATAACATTTCATCTCCATATTTTCTTCTGTAGCTCTGCTGTAAGTGTCCATATTTCGCAATCCTATAGAAAAATAGTATAACAATGGGCGCATCAATCTGATATTAGATCGAACAGTGATGTTCTTATTTTTTCCAAATAGATTTTAACTTTACATTTGGTAATATTATCTCTTTAATATTAGTTATCTCTGTTGTAAAGATATATGTTAGTGCTATATAAACTTATTTTTTTTTCTGAATGTCTCAAATGATTTCTTTTATATCTATTGCTTAATGTCTCATGCATGATTTATTTAATACATTTTCCATAGCAATGACTATGTAATTATGTTTTAATTTCTAAATGCAATTTGTAGATTTCCCGAAATCAGAAGGTTCATTTTATATTGGTTTATCAAATATATTGTATTATTATAATTAATTAGAATATGACGTTTCTAATTTATTTTCGTGCAAAAAATTGTGATTGATTTGAAACCAAATTGTATATCTGAAACATTTGTCATTAATTTATTTATATTTATATATTTATTGTTTGAACGTCTGAATGGAGAATTAGAAGTTGCGCAGTTTGTTTTGTATGGCCACCAAAACAACAAGACTTAACGAGTCTATAAGTGTAAAACTGTGTTGTACATGTGAACACCTCAGTATCTCAATGTTATTGGAGATAAAACAAAAAAGGAGGTTGACACCCGGGAGTCTGACCCGTGTGAGCTCGCCTCCATCATCATCATCACCATCATCATCATCATCATCATCATCATTACCATCATCATCACCGTCATCGCCACCATCATCATTAGTATCATCATCACCACCGTCATTACCACCATCATCATTACCATCATCATCATCACCCCCACCATCATCACCCCCACCATCATCACCGTCATCACCAGCATCATCATTACCATCATCATCATCACCCCCATCATCATCACTATCGTCATCACCATCATCACCATCATCATCACCCCCACCATCATCACCGTCATCACCACCATCATCATTACCATCATCATCATCACCCCCATCATCATCACTATCGTCATCACCATCATCACCATCATCATCACCCCCACCATCATCACCGTCATCACCACCATCATCATTAGTATCATCATCACCACCGTCATTACCACCATCATCATTACCATCATCATCATCACCCCCACCATCATCACCGTCATCACCACCATCATCATTAGTATCATCATCACCACCGTCATTACCACCATCATCATCAACCCCATCATCATCACTATCGTCATCACCATCATCACCATCATCACGACCCCCATCATCATCACCATCATCATCGACACCTTCATCATCACCATCATCATCATCACTATCATCACCACCATCATCATCATCATTACCACCATCATCATCACCCCCATCATCACCTTTATCATCACCCCCATCATCATCAGCACCACCATCATCATCACCCCCATCATCATCATCATCACCATTATCATCATCATCATCATCATCACCTTCATCATCATCATTATCATCATCATCATTACCCTCATCATCATCATCACCATCATCACCTTTATCATCACCCCCATCATCATCATCACCACCATCATCATCACCCCCATCATCATCATCATCATCATCACCATCATGCAACGTATGTATTAACGGCTTCAAACGACCAGATTTTCTTATATTCTCTTCTACTATCTTTCAGCTCCCTGTGGAACATAGGTAACAAACACTTTCCAAGCCGTTCTGTTTCTTGCCATTCTTTTAAGACCATTCTATGTCTTCCCCATCATCTTCATCTCTGCTTCTATCTGTTTCTCCAAGAATGTGTTAGTCTTCCTCTTTGTCTTTTTCCTTGGGGTTCCATAACAGGGCCTGTAGTTTAATACTCTCAGTCGGCTTCCCCAGTGTGTGTCCTATTCAGCGTCATCGTCTTCACTGTATCTCTTTATCCACTGGTATTTGATTAGTACTTTTCTGTAATTCTATGTTAGTGATTTTTTCCTGCCATTTCCATCCTTTTATTTTGCACAGGCATCCATTAATGAAGGTCCGTATCTTCATGGTTGCCATTTTTGTTGTTCACCATTTTTCACAGCCAAATAAAAGGACTGAATTAACATTAGAGTTCAAAATTGTTATTTTTGTTTTTACCTAATTTCTTTGGATTTCCGTGTTATTTCCTTCTATTACAAAACTTTAAAAGCTTTACAAAGTTTTCTAACACTCCCAGGGTCTGTTATCGCTTTCTTCCTTCTCTTCTGGCACTGTGACCAGAATGATAAACATTGCCCAACTGCACACATTTTTATATGCAATTTTTTTCCCCTTTATTTACAAAAGTGTGCTCCCTAATGTGCAGTTTTATGATGCTCTAGAAGTTAACAGAGCGGACGTTGAGAACCGTTCATTGTTTTAATGAAACTACTTCGCTTAGGATTAGTGTTGGTGGTAGGTTGGAGTGGGTGTGGGGAACTGTATGTCTAGAGGTAAGATGTTGGTATATGGACAGGATAGTCCCGGGTTCGAATCTCACAATATTCAAGTGGAATTTCTCTCTTTGAATCCGCGATTTGTTTGTGACTTTACCTCCTCCTGATATTTGAATTGTGGGATCCGATGTCTAGCCTACTAGGATAACGATACAAACCAGAAAGCCCCGTGTACACTCTGCGCATTGAAAGAAGCTTAGCATTTTAAAGACGAATTTGTAAAAATGATTTTTTTAATGTTAAATTATAAATCTACCTATGCCGAAGAAGGATGTATCGGGCCGAAAGACGCAGATATCGGAGTTTGCGTTTACCAGCAACACATAACAAGAAAAATAAGATTATTAAGAAAAGAAAAGGGTTGAGCTGTCAACTCCTAATATATGGATATAAATATGTTAACTTTCATTAACAAAACTGAACACTAAGTGAGTTTTGACATTTTCCTTGCTTTGCTATTTATTTTCTTTTGTTTGCAGAGTTGAGCTTCTATTTGGCTCAGTATTTCTGTCCTTGTGTGTATGTATGTGTATGTGTTTTAACCTTGGTTAAAGGTAAAGTACGAGACTTGAATCGACGTCTTAGCGCACGAGTTTTCATCCAATTTTGCTCGGCCGCCTAACCAGAAGTGTTCAGAGACTTCTGGATAGTGTCGCTTCAAACATCGAAACTCACAATGCGTAGTGGCATTCGTCACCTTCCCAGAGTACTACTACCCTGGTACCCATTACTGCCAGCGACTGGGTCGACCGCGGGGGTGTTTTTTTTTCCAACCACGAGTATAATTTACATACTTCCAACTGGATTTGAACACGTGTTATCCGAACGTCGGTAGTCCAGTCGGGTGGTTTCCCAACTAGGCTACCCTTAACCCTGGTTATAAACAAGTGGTCACAAAATCTAGAAAGGCCACAGTTTAGTCAGTTCGGAAATGTATAAGCCAATAAAATATTTATTTGTATGCAGTTTAAACTCGTTATACGAGCATAATTCGTTCAGGCTTATCGAAATGAAATTTGTACGAATGCAGAATAAGTTTTTCCCGAAAGAAATAATGTAAATTGGATTAGTCCGTTCGATGACTGCTAGCTTAATATATGTAATAATACGTGTACAGTATTTAATGCGGTAAAGGAAACATGCAAACTGTAATAAAATAAATGTACAAGATATTCCCAAAATGGGAATATGGCTCCATTTCACGTGTTCTGAAGATAACTGATGGCGTAAGCGTAAAATGGAAGAAATAGATGTTAAATAAATATAAAATTGTATTGAGCCGCTAAACTAGTAGAGAGACGAGACAAGCTACGACGTTTCGGCAGAAGCCTTCATCAGGTACATAACAAATATTTTAAAATAACAAATGCAAATGGTTATCAGGTAAGTAATAAATATTCTTAAATAGCAAATGCAAATGGTTATCAGTTTCATAACAAATATTCTAAAATAACAAATGCAAACGTTTATCAAGCACATAACAAATATTCTAAAATAACAAATGCAAACGGTTATCAGGCACATAACAAATATTCTAAAATAACAAATGCAAACGGTTATCAGGTAAGTAAAAAATATTCTTAAATAGCAAATGCAAACGGTTATCAGGCACATAACAAATATTCTAAAATAACAAATGCAAACGGTTATCAGGCACATAACAAATATTCTAAAATAACAAATGCAAACGGTTATCAGACACATAACAAATATTCTAAAATAACAAATGCAAATAGTTATCAGACACATAACAAATATTCTAAAATAACAAATGCAAACGGTTATCAGGCACATAACAAATATTCTAAAATAACAAATGCAAATAGTTATCAGGCACATAACAAATATTCTAAAATAACAAATGCAAACGGTTATCAGGCACATAACAAATATTCTAAAATAACAAATGCAAACGGTTATCAGGTAAGTAATAAATATTCTTAAATAGCAAATGCAAACGGTTATCAGGCACATAACAAATATTCTAAAATAACAAATGCAAACGGTTGTCAGGCACATAACAAATATTCTAAAATAACAAATGCAAACGGTTATCAGGCACATAACACATATTCTAAAATAACAAATGCAAACGGTTATCAGGCACATAAAAATATTCTAAAATAACAAATGCAAACGGTTATCAGGCACATAACAAATATTCTAAAATAACAAATGCAAAACGGTTATCAGGCACATAACAAATATTCTAAAATAACAATGTGTCCATATGTCTTCAACAAAACTCTCCAAGTAGTTCTGTTTCTTGCCATTCTTTTAAGATCATTTTTCGTCTTCCCCATCATCTTCATCTCAGCTTCCATCTGTCTTCTCCTAGAATACCTTGGTATTCCTCTTTGACTTTTACCCTATCTATCTATCTATCTATCTATTGACCTTTCGAGCCGTAACCGGCCCATAGGGCGTAGACCAAGATACACCTTCTCCTATATGAATTTTTGTTCTAGCAGTTTTCTTTTAAAGATATTTTATCAAATCTCGCCATCTGTCTCTGTTCTGTGCAAGCAGTTCTATCTCATTGAGGGAGCCGATTCCTGCTGCTCTTGCCTCTCTCATCAATGTTCTTCTCAGTGTCTCCCTGGGTCTTCCTCTTTTTCTTTTACCTGTTGTTTCCCATATGAGGGCTTGCTTTGCTATTCGATTATTATCTCTTCTCATCACATGTCCAACGTATGACCATCGTCTTTTCTTTATTACTGAAGATATTAGTGGTTGATTGGCGATTTCTCTAATTTCCTCGTTTGTTTTGAATTCGTTCCATTCTATACCAAGTATTTTCCTTAGACATTTATTTTCGAATGCGTTCAACTTTGTTTCTATATCTCTTGTTGTTTTCCAGCTTTCACACGCATACGTAAGGGTTGATAGTACATTTGATTTGAATAGCCTAAGTTTTGTGTTTGTGCTAATGAGTTTTGATTTCCACAACTTTTCAAGGCTTCTGAAAGACATTGCTGCTTTAGCCAGTCTGATTCTAATTTCTTTGCTCGTATCCCCTTCTCGATCAATGTGACTTCCAAGATAGATGAAGTGATCGATCTCTTCTACTGGTTTGTTTTCCATGTATATTTTGTCACTTGTTGGAATTAAACTTTTCATGACTTTAGTCTTTTCATGATTGACCTCAAGCCCAATTTTGCTGGCTATTGATGATAGTTCATTTGTGTTTTCCTGCATCGTTTTTATCTGATTGCTGATGAGAACTATGTCATCAGCAAAGTCCAGGTCCTCCAAATGGTCTCCTTGTATCCATTCGATGCCTTTATTACCAGTGCAGCATTTCTTCATTATGAAGTCCATAACAATTCCAAATAACAAGGGCGATAAAATACATCCTTGTTTAACCCCAGTTTCTATTGGGAAACATTCGCTCAGTCCTTCCTCTGTTCGAACTGCACATGTGTAACCATCATACATGTCTTTGATAATATTTATGATTTTTGATGGTAAGCCATATTGCTTCAGAATTTTCCACAAAGAATCTCTATGAATACTATCAAATGCTTTTTTGAAGTCGATGAAGTTAAGTACAAAAGGTTTTTGCTTTTCAATGTGTTCCTCCAATATAAGTCGTAGAGTGAAAATGTGGTCAAGACAGCTTCTCCCTTTTCTAAACCCAGCCTGTTCTTCACTTTTACCCTGGGGATTCCAAAATCCACTAACACCATATTCCCTATACGCCACTTAGCGTGACTGGGGTACTTTACTTTTTTTTTATCAAGAAGATGGAAGAGAGAAGGGGTCCAAACGAGTATAAGAAAAAGTTAAAAAGAGAGAAAGAGAAAAAGATAGAAAACAAGGGTAAGAAGGGGAAAAGAGCAGGGGAAACGAAAAGGAAAATGCTGCGAGGAATAGCGATATAATATAAGAGAGAATTGAAGATGAAACTAGTGATTAAAGTAAAGAGTGAAATGAGTTTAATCCTCTAGAATGGAGAGTGCGAAAACAGGCTATGAGCTGGTTCTTCAAAGCGAGGAGAAGAGATTTAATTCAAGTAGACTTCTATAATAACATCAATATTTGGTTTTCATTTCTTTCGCTTACTCTTTTCTGTTTCTTTGCACTCGAAGATATCTGGGATTGAGAAAGTGCGCGCTGCGGTTTGGAATTCTTAACTTAAAAACCTGCCCATAATTGTCTGCTTTCCACGATTTTTAGAAATTAAAAAAAAACATCAAAAACATTGTCATTGAGCAGGTTAACGCTGCAATTGTAATACTCTATCTATCTATCTATCTATCTATCTATCTATCTATCTATCTATCTATCTATCTATCTATCTATCTATCTATCTATCTATCTATCTATCTATCTATCTATCTATCTATCTATCTATCTATCTATCTATCTATCTATCTATCTATCTATCTATCTATCTATCTATCTATCTATCTATCTATCTATCTATCTATCTATCTATCTATCTATCTATCTATCTATCTATCTATCTATCTATCTATCTATCTATCTATCTATCTATTGTCCTTTCGAGCCGAAGACGGCACATAGGGCAGAACCACAATTTCAAAAGCAGAAAACTTGCGTGCCAAAATGGCACATATTGCAGAGATCACTGCTCTAAAACCTATGGCGCCGTTTCCATATCATCATCATGTGCCATACCAGTTGGCGTAGGTGATCATGTCCCTCTACAATCTTCTGCCTACAGTGCATCGTATCAGTTCTGTTGTTGACTGTTTTCCATGCCATGACACCAAGCTATCCAGTATTTTCTCTCTTTGTCGCCCGCGATCTCTCTTTTCTTTTATTTTGCCAGTTGTAACCAAGTATTCCAACTTTCCTCTTCTCATGATGTGCCCGAAAAATGTTGATTGCTTCTTTCTAACGTTTTTTAAGAGCTCCCTTTTTGTGTTGACCTCTTTGAGAACTTCCTCATTGGCCTTTTTCCAAGAAACTATTTTTGCTGCCGGTGGTAACAAAAGTCCTTTCATGTCTGCAGCGAAAATTCTCCACTTGCTCATTTTCATGCCCACTGATTAAGAAAATATTCCTCGACTACTTCTTGCAGCTCCTAGTGTAGTTCTTCAATAATTGGCTCATTCTTGTGTCTTCCTCCAGTTCATACACACCATCATTGTTCAAGTCGAAACCCATGGATTCCTCAAGAGATTCTTCATCCTCTTCAGAGCTCAAGTCTTATGATCATGCTAACTTGACGATATGTTCTGTTTTATGTTGGAGGGGTAATTACTTCACCATTAAACACGATGTTGTTGTTGTTGTTGTTGTTGTTGTTGTTGTTGTTGTTGTTGCGTTCGCCAGCTTTCAACTCTGACGAAGTCCCTAGAGACTAGGAATTGAATTTTGCGTGTTAATCCATTTTTCCCTGGCAGCCGTGTGCACAGGGGTCCCTCGCCGCACAGGCAGATAACTTCGACTTTGGAGGTACTCATGTTTTTTTTCCGTCGATGAGTAACTGCCGTTTCAAGCTAGGTCTCGCTGCTGAGACCAGGGTTGGTTGCCGCAGAGAGAAATCATAAATAAAAATCCCAACCACGAAACAAGATGAGCTGGTCATATAGTCAGTGCTCGTATATGCATGTGTCCTGATTTTTACCCTTAAACCTGCACTGTGGCTGACACACTTCACGGGAAGAAAGTGAGGAGATTAGTTCAGACAGAATAACAAAATTCCAGTGACTGTTAAGAAGGTAAAAATTAGAAATGGGGAGAGTATCTAAGGAATTTGTGCTTGGCTGGAGATGAAAGATATAGTTGATGTACAAGGTTAGGCAAGCAGATGTCACACATGCGGACGGTGTGAGAGCAGTGTCGCCGGAAGGCGGTAGCCTGTAATGACATACCAACTTCCATAGAATTAGTGTTAGTCATGTTCGAGAGAAGAGTTAGACAGTCAGTTCAGTTTTAGTTGTAGAGTTTGAGTTTTAGATAGGAGAAGATTTTGGGACGGCCTGCTAGGCGATTGCTGTAGATCCCAAGAGATTAGGCTGTAGGCGAATGGCTCGTAGAGCCCAAAGAGTGACTAAGAGTTAGTCCAAGGAGTAATTAATAGTTATACTATTATAAAAGTATGTCTCGGGTTTCATGACGAGACAGTTATTGTGCTTAATATAGGAACATAGCTTAGGTTCCAGACGAAGAGGATTTCAGCGCTTGGACCGATTGAGTGTGAGAGTTGATTGAGGCACGACTGCGGTGAGGAGGTGCCTACAGTACATTTCGTGTGTGTGTGAACAGCCCAGCGCAGTGTAAGCCGCTGGCTTTTACATATTGTTTTACTTGGCAAATCACTTGTCAATAAACTCATGTTCATGTTTTTTTAGAGGACTTTGTGTTCAGTGAATTATCACCATTGCTTGTTGTGTTTGACGGTGTGGTGACGAACGAACGTTGGTGTCGCGGAGAAAGGCTTTGCTATCAGATTCTGCAGTACAGGTACAATCATACAACAGCGCGAGTACACCACAGGAAGAGATCACGAGGGAAGCAGATCAAGGTTCCTGTTTGATCATGTTTGACCTTCGGATGAACAGTAAGATTCATAGAGACACCTAGTTTTATCGTTTTGTCTGTGACTCAGTAAGTTTCATAAAGTCATCTAGCCTTATTATTTTGTCTGTGACACAGTAAGATTCATAGTCACCTAGCCTTATTGTTTTGTCTGTGACACAGTTACATTCATCAGACACCTATCCTGATTTTAACAAAAAAATTCTTGTATTTTCCCATTTCAGGAGTCTGCCGGGGGAGGGATGTCGCTTGTCTAGTACAGTTGCCATGTGGTGATCGGGCCGAGTTTTTATTTCAATCTCTTATTTGAAAAAAAATAAAAAAAAAAAACGTTTTTAAATTAAAAAATAGTTAAACCCTACCTTTTGAAAAAAAAAAAAAACCTTGGTTCGAACCCGCGTCTTCCTGGTTTGGAGCCCGACAAGTTATCGGTTCGGCCACCCACTCTCCACCTACCTATCCTTAGAGTTCTGAAAAGTTGGTGATTCAATCTATGTGGCTTCTTCGTCTTCTTCTACCTTTCAGCTCCCTGTGGAGCATAGGTATTCAACAAACACTCTC
Source organism: Megaustenia siamemsis (assembly GCA_032433765.1). NCBI lineage: Eukaryota > Metazoa > Mollusca > Gastropoda > Stylommatophora > Ariophantidae > Megaustenia > Megaustenia siamemsis. The sequence continues at coordinate 33,083,281 of JAVIAB010000001.1, read as the reverse complement.
CAAGCAGTTCCGTTTCTTTCCATTCTTTTAAGATCATTCTATGTCTTCGCCATCATCTTCATCTCTGCATCCATCTGTCTTCTCCTAGAGTACCTTGGTATTCTTCTTTGACTTTTTCCCTGGGGATTCCAAAAAAGGACTTTTGTGTAATACTCTCAGTTGGTTACCGCAGTGTGTCCTATTCAGAGCCATCGTCAACGCTGTATCTCTGGTATTTGAATGGTAATCTCTATGACTTATTCGATATTTTTAAAAAAATTGCTACTTGACTCATTCTCTTGAGCTATAAGTAGTAGGCATAATTTTCTGACAGCCCTGATGATATGCAACATTTAGTTTGCAAGTTCTGATTACTGTACTTTTATTCAGTAACAGATACTTGAAAAAGAAATGTAATTAATAAATAGTGGGAAATTTTCGTTTTGGTTCTTTGGTTATGGAAGGCCCCGGTATCACTGCAAACGAATTAAAATCCATAATTGCTCAACCGCCCATGCCAGTTGAATCACCCGAATTACTAACTCATCTCCCAAACAAAGAAAGGTAGCTATAGTCCTCATCATAACAGTCTCATCACACACCAAAAGACATAAGGAGAAACCGCACAGAAAGTGAACACAGCCAACTGTTCCATGCCATACGATATCATCATTCATCGTAAACAATTGGAATATCGAAACATTATGAAAACGGATGAAACACACAGCTCACGGTGTGCACAGAGCACTTAACTCAGTAGCTCCTGCAACAAGCCGGACTTGGAATATGAGGAGTGGGAACTGTAAAACATGGAAGCTTAGTTCATGGGTACAATGTTATGTGGATTCAATACCAGTAACTTGTACTGGAGTTACCTGCTGCTGGCTGGCGTTCACACGAGAGCTTAATAGAATACTTGCATTCTGGGTAGTTCTGGTTCACCATTCGCGACGCATGCTATTTCTCGTTGTCATCCGCCCTTAAAAGGACGTGAAGTGGGCGTAATTACTTTGTATTGTTTGTGATATTTTCACCTTTCGGGCCAACACATCCCTCTTCAGCGTGACATTTTGATTACTGGGCTGTGTTTCTTCTCGATCCCTTCTCACTTAACCAGACAAGACAGGCTTGTCTGTTGCTAGAGGCACCACGAAGGGACACCGATCCTGGCACAAGACACCAGAACGGAGTCACTAACAACTACAACTCTCTTGCTGTCAGGCGCCTTTTCTCGTTCCAAAGTTAAAGAGTTCTGATTATGTAAACTAAACAAGCATTGATCGAAAGCGAACATGACCTCTTGATCATCATCATTATCAAGTACTGTGCTGCCGGCCACATGTCTCTCCACAACATTCTATCTCGACTGTTATTTACCATTTCTGTTGTTGACCTTCTGCCACGCTATTATTTTTAGCAGTCTGGTATCTTTTTTTCGTTGCTTCCCTCTATCTCTTCGTCCCTCAATTTTCCCATTTGTTACAATATATACCAGTTGTTCCCTTCTCATTACATGGCCACAAAATGATGATTGTTTCTTCCTAATATTGGATATTAGCTCTCTTTTTGCTTTGGCCTCTTACGGAACGTTTTCATTACTCTTCTTAGCTGTCCATGGTATTCTCAACATTCTTCTGTAAAACTACATTTCTATAGCCTCCAGTGATTTTCTTGTCTGTTGTCCTATTGTCCATGATTAAAGTCCACATGTTAAGACTGGCTCTACATAACATTTAAGAACTCTTTTTCTTGTTTCTATTGTCAAAAATAGATTGCATAGTATCTTCCTCATTTTTGGTAAAGCTGCTTTTACTTGACCCATTCTGCATCTCACCTCTGTTGCACATCTACTGTCTGAGGTTAACATTGTTCCCAGATATTTAAATTCATTTACCTGATTTAATATTGTTCCACTTCTCTTTTTTTATTTTTACATTGCGGTAATGACTTTTTCTTTGTTGCTAACATTACTTCTGCCTTTTTGCTATTAAGACTGAGGCCTTTATTTTTGCTTTCCTCCACTATAATGTCTTTATTTTTGCTTTCCTCCACTATAATGTCTTTATTTTTGCTTTCCTCCACTATAATGTCTTTATTTTTGCTTTCCTCCACTATAATGTCTTTATTTTTGCTTTCCTCCACTATAATGTCTAATCTCTTGCTCTCTCATTCTTCCCAGCCTGCTATACAAAGTAAGCATCCCTGTTATGTATAGCTAGGGGGTTAGGGCAAAGAAATGCAAATGAATGCATAAAAATGCGAAGCTGCAGTAAAGCTGAATATGAGGAAAAATTAAAAAATACAAAAAAAAAATGGGATGTTAGAAGCTTTACGTGATAAGTGGACGACACAGACTAAACGACGTTTCGGCCCAATAGGTCTTCAGCAGGAACAAACAAGAAACACACACACGCACACAAATAAAACAAAACATTCAAAACAAAAATATTCGAAATATGTTAAAAAAAAAGAATGTCTATCCTGTGTGAATATTCACGACAGCCACACATTTGTTACCATTTCTTTTTCATACACACAGGATAGACATTTTTATTTTTTAACATATTTCGAATATTTTTGTTTTGAATGTTTTGTTATTAGTTTTGTGTGTGTGTGTGTTTCTTGTTTGTTCCTGCTGAAGGCCTATTGGGCCGAAACGTCCTTTAGTCTGTGTCGTCCACTTATCACGTAAAGCTTCTAACATACCATTTTTTTGTATTTTTTAGTTTTTCCTTATGTGTAGCTACCTTTATTTGGAATTTGTGGTCAGTGCCCACATTTCTGTAGCAATCAGGTAATTGCGTGAGTGGTGTGGCCAGCATTGCGCCATGTCGTCTGATTTTTATAGACAATATCTAAGGTGTTCATTTTCAGAGGCTGCGTGAAGTTCAATGCTGTGTCGATCCTGAAACCTTGCGATAGATAGGCTCTGTGACCAAGGCTTCTACGTTTCTATACAGATACTGCGCAATGCATCATTTTCACGATACGGGCAGGAACTAAAAATATACGTTATCATTTTTGTTTACGTTTATTCTTTTCAATAAAATTATTGAGGAATTTATTTTTTTCAATAAAATTATTAAGGAATTTATTTTTTTCAATAAAATTATTCAAGAGCATAACACTGTTCATGCTGTTATCGATGTTGGAAGTAATAACACGGGGGACACCAGAGAGAGAGAGAGAGAGAGAGAGAGAGAGAGAATTAATTTATCGTGGTTTTCATATCAGGTTATTGTTTAATTATGTGCAGATTAGTCCGAACAGATCTGAGTTAACCATAGTTTATGGCACAAGAAAACGATGCGTTTATAAGCTGAACTGCTCTGGGTTTATACAAGTGTTGTTCTATTGAACATTAACCAAATGGCCAGTCATTTTTGTGTGTTCAGCAAAATCATTGTATTATACGGCGCCGGAGTTTTCTTTTGTTTGGTTGCACGGACAGAAGGTAAAGTGCAGGAGCATGTAAATTTAACACATCTAGGTCGTCTCTCGCTCTCTCTTTATCTCTCTATCTGAAACCTCTTACCCATCCTGCCAGCTCATTCTCTCTCTCTCTCTCTCTCTCTCTCTCTCATCTATAATTCCCTACATATTAAAAAAAAAATAGTTTTCCTTCACCCTTTTCTCTCTATTTTGCTTTGTCTCTTCCCCCCCCACACCCTCACCCTAACTACTCCATCCGTAAACAACTCTTCCCTTCTTTCTTTCCTTCTCTCTTTCACCTCTGCATTTAAGTCTTTGTCTCCTCGGTATTTTTGCCTTGCTTCTCTACGCCTTCATTCTTCATCACTCTCTCTTTTTTCCACTTTCTTCCTCACACTTTCTCTCTCACTCCCTATTTTTTCCTTCCAGCCAACTCTCTCTTTCTTGATATTGTCTTCGTCTTATCCTCTCTCCCTCTCTTTTTGTTTCTACTCTCACTGCTGCCTGTGTCTCTATTTACACACTTATATGTGAGTAAATGTGTGTATATAGTTTTTGCATTGCTTTGTTATTTTTTTTACAGATTATGTTGCTACTTAGTTTCCCAAACCTTCACATATTCAGTGAAGTCTATTTTATTTATATTTCCACTTTATTCCTCATGTTACTGTTTCCTTGCAAAATCTGTTTACTTAATTTCCTCGCTGTTCGTGATATCCCTAACATTTCCAATATAAAATCATATTAATGCATAGCTGTCACTTTCAGTATTATAAGCTCAACGCAGTTTCAAGTGATAAAGCAATAAATCTCTAGTATCCGTTGTTATACATAACCGTAATGCAGGAAACCTTAGACAGGTGAAGAAAACGTGGAGAATAGAAAAAAGGACGAGAGGAAAATATAAAAGAACGTACAGGCATTGGTTTCATAACGCGCAACCGGAAACAGTAAGGAATGGAGGGATTTCCACAATATTTGTTGCACGAACGAGTTTGGAGGGGGAGAAGGTAGAGAATAAGTGTGTGTGTGTGTATAAACACAAAGACACATACAAACTTATACACAGCGTATACTCTCTAGGGAAAAGTTACCGGTATTAACCTTCAATTTATTTTTACAGTTGTTTTGACATTCTGCCATGTTAACACAATATGTACTAGAAGCTAACAACAAAACAAGGCTTACAAAGAGAATCGCTAGGCAAAACACTTATTAGGGAGGGCTCAGCCATGGGACTAAAAAACAACGAAGACCTATAACAACTGGCAGCACATTGGCAGTCGTGGAACACAATGAACGTAGCCCTAATTGCCGTCTTAATCCGGATAGGAAAATGAATTAATGAATGAATCTACTTCCATATTAACATTATATGTTTTGTTTTAAAAATAGCATGTCTTGAAAGAAAAAGAAAATGACAAAATAAGTGTCGGTACTGATGGCCGTTTTTTACCACCACAAAAAATAAAAAAACACTGCTGTATGTATTTGTTTGTAGTTGTAGTTAGTCGAAGGCACCGGTATCACTGCAAACGAATTAAAATCCATAATTGCTGAACTGCCCGAGCCAGTGGAATCATCAGAATTATCATCTCATTTCATTGAAGGATCCAAACAAAGAAAGACAGCTGTTGTCCCCATTATAGCAGCTACAGCACACACCAAAAAACATAAGACCAAGCGGCACAGAAAGTGAACGCAGCTGAACTGTCCTTCGTCACACGATGTCATCCTTCATTGTAAGCAATCGGAATATCGAAACACAATCCGGATGAAAACACACAGCTCACGGTGTGCACAGAACACTAAACTCAGTAGCTCCGGCATCAAGCCAGACTTGGAATATGAGGAAACTGCAACAAGGAACATTTTTCAAACAGAGCATTAACGGTTCCAGCCGCCTATCCGCCATGTTGACCGAAAGTAATTATTTTTTTGTTTATGTGTGCATGTGATAAAGTTGCTTAAACATCATTTTTTCTAGGAGTATGCAACTGGAATATCTCAGCTACGGCCAAATACGTCCAACGTGGTGAGGCGGTGGAAGCTGCGAACCAATAATAAACGCCGGCAGTATATTTAATTCAAAAATAAGTCCTTGATTGCCACAATAAATGATATAAAAATGTAACGTTTCGTTACTAAATTCACCACACGGTATACTTAATACTTTATTGTGATTTGTTGTTTAAACCCTGGGACAGCCGAATGTCATGGTGGAGCAGAGGAGACGAAATCACTTTACAAGAAACTCCTGGCTGACTATAACCCCTTAGTCCGTCCAATGCGTAATTACAGCACACTTACCGACGTCACGATGAAGCTGCATATAACGTTAGTATTGAAGCTGGTAAGTTCTACTCTCGGCTTTTCATTATATTCGTCTTGCCCTCGGTTACGGATTGGCGCATCTTTATCTTTTGCGTGTAGGACAATAATTGTGTTGGTGCTGCTGCTCTATAGCTCCGGGTTAAGTCTTTTAGACGTAAGATGACGTAGTGGTAGGGTACAATTGTGATCTCGATTTCTGTGAAAGAATTCGAATCATTCTAGATGTACAGCCACAGTTAGGTCTTTAGTGGGGTCAAGCGGACTATTATCTATGGGTATGCAAGCTCTGAAGTATAATGACCGCTATTTTAAAAGTATTACGTTAACAATTATTCATAAATCACTTCCTATTTTCTAAAAACAAATGTTATGTCCCACGCAACTTGAACGAAGTATGTAGACACACACCAAGCGTTGCATCATATTTTACAAGGTAGCTGAGTGCACCCAAATAACTTTCTTTGTTAATTGTAACTTCTGATTCAGAATGGCTCCGAAATGACAATTTGTGATTGGCTAAAAAGCAGACCGTATCAATAAACTTCTTTATTAATTCCCTCTTCTTTGTTTAAAGTAACATGTCATTGTGTTGCTCGATACTGACACAGAGTTGCCTAAACCAACTGTATCTCTCTGTTTGATTTAAATTATTATTTATTGATGACTAAAAATATGTGCTTGCGACTTTTATGGATGTTTCAGTGATTGTTTAAAAGGATATCCATTGTGAATCAATGACCACGATATCATGTAAATATATACACACTTTATGATATCATATATTAATATTCTCACACAAATAAAACCTATAAATTAAAATAATCAAAGTTCATAAACATAAACACTATCTACAACTATCTCAATTCCTTAACAAAGGATTGTTAAGGTAACAAATAAACTGCATTTATTACACACATTCAAAGGACTGAAATCGCAAATGGGTCAAGTTTAGACATGCTGGAAAGCTATGAACCCAGCGCTTATTCGTGACGTTAAAAGTATGTGCATGCAGCCATGAAAGACGAGGGACATAAACCTTCTATTCAAATTGTGATTTTTTCCAAGTTTTCTGGGTGGTCCAAGAAGCATTTTAGATATGTATGATGATATTATTTTAATATATTTTAGATCAGCAATTGAACGCAGAAATTAAATTTGACTTCTGATGAGTGTTACGTAAGCTGCTCTTACCTAACATTCTCTGAATGAACACCACTGAATCTATATCCCCTTTCTATATTTCTTTTATAAAGAGACTCCACTAGGATAGGAATAAGGACAGTTAAAAATTACTCTCACTGGTCTCCCAGTGACACTCCATCACATAGTTCCCTAAGTCTGGCCATGCTCAGCTTTCACATTTTCACCAAGACATATATAGTCATATACGCTACTGAGGTCGTGCTGAAGTCGGATGTATTGGGCCGAAAGGCGCACATATCTCAGCTATACTGCGAACCACAACTCAGACACGCCCACTTAACGTTCTTTTGGAGGCAGATGACGGAGAGGTGTACTCCTTTAGTGATTGGGGGAAAGCAAGCGAGTACGTTACTGAGGTAAACGTCGCGATTGTTTTGCGGCAGGTTATATTCCCGCTTACATTTGTGATGGATATTGATGTTAATGTCACGAGTTCGATCTGAGGCATTAGCTGTTAAACCCAGGCAGATGATATAGGGGCGACATTGAACTTATCCATTTATTTTATATTTCATTTGAAAGTTGATGTCAGATGTCTTCTCTACAACCACTCCGAACTTGTATACACATTACATTATTGATACATTCTGACGAGTTGTTATCGATCAATACTTTTGTGTTATTTCCAGCAACAGTACATCCGCCCTCTGGCAGTGTAAGTTATATTCTAGCGGTTTGCTATCGGTCATCTTTAGATGTTACCCTCCCCAACGCGTCATTGTCCTACTTTCCCATTATCATCAGGTTGCCTGTCATCTGCAGAACATTACATTCACCACAGCCTGTCTGCAAGAATCTCTGTCTCTAGCCAGATCTCCAACTTTTTCTGTTGTTATGTTTAAGGTCTCCTTGATATCTTGAAACCACCTTCTTCTTGGTCTTCCACTAATGCGTTGCCTAGGAACCACGCCTTTTATTATTGTTCTTTCCAGCCCGCTGTGTCTTTTGACGTGGCCATAGTATTTTAGTTTCCTATGTAGAATGGTGTTTATAAATAATTTCTTTTTAATGTTTAAATCTTTTAATATGACTTCATTGCTCTTTTTCATTATCCGAGGGTACGTATTTTTTCTGTATCATTTTGTTTCAAGTGAATCGATTTTCTTCATTGCAGTTTGCGAGATTGTCCATGATTCACAACTATATTTTACTATCGGGAAGATACATGTCCTAAATAATGTTAATTTTACTGCCTTGCTGGTATTGTGCCACTTGTTCTTCGTGGCGCTTAATTTGTGTGTTGCTATTGCTAATCTTTTCATATTTTTTTCCGGCAGTCTTCATTGTTGGTTACTACAGATCCCAGATATTCATAGTTTGTTATAATTTCAAGTTCGTCACTGTTGATGATGATTTGTGGTTGGATTTTTGTTTTGTCAATGGGCATTATCTTATTTTTCTGTATGTTTAGATACGTGTTTTGTTCTACGCGTGTGTGTTTTTTTAACACAATTATCTCTTTTAATCCCTTTGCACTGTTTGAGGGGAGGACTCTTCCATTAGCAAATCTGAGTTCTGGAATTATGTTGCCATTTATTATAAAAGGGTCGAACTTTATACATCAATCATCGTTTCTGATATTTCTCAAGATGCTCACAACATAGATGTTGAACAGGTATGGAGAAAGGATGCATCCCAGTCTCGCCTATTTTTGACATCCAACCAATATTTATTTATTTGCCATGACTATCTTCAGTCCTTCATATTATAATCAACTTGAGGTATGCAAATGGCAGTGTCTTAATTCAACATCATTAGAAAAATGTCATTCGAATCCAGGATAGAAGAACGTCATACATTTAAACTAGTCAAATACAAGGAACTCGCCACCGAGCTGAGACAGCAGGGATTCCAGATTAGAGTGTTCGCTGTGGAAGTTAGTGCCAGAGGACTCACGACCTCATTCCTCTCTATTAAAGATTCTAGGAAATATGGTGGGAATGCGAACAAGAACAATGAAGGCTGATTCAGCCGAGTGAGCGTCATGCTGGCTCTGGCGGAATCGAGACATAGCAACAATCAAATAATCTTATGTTCAGACGGCGATTGTGCGGCTCTTTACACTTCGAACACTCCTGACTCCCACATAAGTCAACAGCGTAGGGATAGTTTAGTCCTGGAAGAGCCGAGGCGCGGCGATAAACGATAAGAAGTTACACCATCGACTGTAAGTTCAGTACGCCGGGTATTTGCAATACCGACAGTTCAAGCAATGAATTTCCCAGCTCGACCTTTCTTTATCACCTATTATCACTTTTTTATCCACTCCTTCCCGCCATAACAACGCTATACAAAAGCAGCTTCTGCGCGAGCTTATAAAAGACCGTTGCAATTAATAGCCTCTTAGACGACTGAAGAGGACATCAACGTGCTAGGTTAAAGCTAATACAAGTAAGTATCATATAGATCTATTATGCTCAACACACTGCTAAAGACAACAACACAAGATCTCTTTACAAAATTACTTGTACTACTATCAGAATCATCATCATCATGTGCCATACCGGTTGGCGTAGGCGATCATGTCTATCCACAATCCTCTATCTAAAGTGCATCGTACCAGTTCCGTTGTTGACTGTTTTCCATGCCATGACACCAAACTATCCAGTATTTTCTCTCTTTGTCGTCCGCGATCTCTCTTGCCTTTTATTTTGTCAGTTGTAACCAAGTATTCCAACTTTCCTCTTCTCATGATGTGCCCGAAAAATGTTGATTGTTTCTTTCTGATGTTTTTTAGGAGCTGCCTTTTACTATCAGAATACAGACATATAATGTGGACGTGCAGGAATGAGACCATGCACGAATATATAAATTTTAATTCCCATATTTTCCTACAAATTTTTAATCAAAGAACAATGTCCATCCTAAAATAAATAATGTTACTGTTGAGAATGAACATATGTGAACGAAAGAGATAAACAATAAAATGTTACATTATTTTAGTAAACCTTGCGGGTGGAAATAAAATAAACAAGTTATACTCTTGAAAATGAATGTATGTGTGAACTAAAGCGATAAATATTAAATGTTCTTTCTTCTTTGAAATGTTACGGATGGAATGTGAGAGATGTTATTTCATTGTTTTCATGACAACGCATATGTTATCATGGACTGTAATGTTGAATTTAAAGATGCAATAAAGAGTAAGACAAGTAAGTATACCACGCTAGTGAAGACTGTATTCGAAAAGAGGTGTTGCGTAGAGTAAGTGTAGTTATTTTGTGCCGAATATATTGTAAGCTTTAGAGTCAATGCAGCAGGAGGTTGATGCCCGGGAGTCATGACCCAGGCGGGCTCACCTCTCTAGAGTGTCAAGAATCTAATGACCCGAAACACTTGTTCGACGTAGGGTCCCCTTCTGGTGACCAGATTGCCTCCAGCTGCAAAGCTCTGTATAAAGAGTTTCCTATTACTAGTTCCTTTGTTTGGGAACTTTGTTAGCCTCAGACGGAAGATGTACAAAAGAGGTGAGCTGCAGAATGGCTCAGGCAAAAGCAGCTTTCCAAAAAAATGAGGACGATACTAAACAATCCATTTTTGACAATAGAAACAAGAAAAAGAGTTCTTAAATGTTATGTAGAGCCAGTCTTGACATATGGATGTGAATCATGGACAATAGGACAACAGACAAGGAAATCACTGGAGTCTGTAGAAATGTGGTTTTACAGAAGAATGTTGAGAATACCATGGACAGCTAAGAAGAGTAATGAAAACGTTCTGAAAGTGGCCAAAGCAAAAATAGAGCTAATTTCCATTATTAGGAAAAACAATCATAATTTTTGGCCATGTAATGAGAAGAGAACAACTGGAATATATTGTAACAACTGGCAAAATTGAGGGACGAAGAGATAGAGGGAAGCAAAGAGAAAAGATACCAGACATCTTAAGAGAATGGCTTGGCGGAAAGTCAACAACAGAAATGATAAATAACTATCGAGATAGAAAATTGTGGAGGACGTGATCATCTACGCCAGCAGGCCCGGTACTTGATGATGATGATGATTACTAGTCACCGTTTCTTCCAGTCAGTTTTTATACCAGTGTTTGGCTTTTGTATTTATATTCCTTTGTTTATTTTAATATATTTTTTGCCCATCGTGTTGATCTTTGTATATTTTTTGGTACTGATGAAGACTTTTGGCGAAACGCCATTGTTTGTCTTGTCTCTCTAATAGTTTAGCTGCTAGGCACAATTTCATGTTCATTTTATATGTTCTCTACAGCCAGCTCTACTCGCGTTCCCACATTGTATTTAATATTTGTGCTTGTATCTCACACTGTATGGTGTTAATACATTCTGCAAGAACTTTCATAATTTAAAAAAAAAGGAATGTTGTAGTTTTAGAGCATCTTTATACACACAAACAAAATTTGTTAGGGTTATAACTAAAAAAACCACCATGAGACTAAAACAACCAACTGTGCACTTTGCTCGGAGATGGCTTCAACTTTATCGGACGACTTCAGGCGTCCTAACCCCTCGTGACCAAGCAATTCATTCTGCAACGTTAATTAACGTCACTTGTTTACATTACAAATTAACTGTGGCAGGGGAGATAATTATGTTTTGTTAACAGTGCAACTTAGTAATTGTTTTCCCAGTTCTACTTCGGGTGGGGGATATCTCTAGCGTCCGTGAAATTAAGTCTGCATGTTTTGTATAGGAATTATTTCCAACGGTCTGTGGCGTTGGTTAAATTGAAAGTGTCAAATTAAATTATCGCAACTGATGACTATTGTCAAAACATAAGATATGCGCCAGTTAACACCGGATCTAAGCGGTTTATACTCGGGCAACGGCTAAAGTATGAGAATTGCATGCAAGCAAATCTTACCCTGAAATACGCAAAAAAATAAAATATATAGAACACGATGCGTGGCTGCGAGTAGAGCTGCAGAGAACATATAAAATAAGCATAAAATTGGATCAAACAGCTAAAATAGTAGAGAAGGGACAAACTACAACGTTTCGATAAAAGCTTTCGGCAGGTACCCAAAATAAAATATAAATCTGACAAGATTGAGAATGATCATTGGAGTAATCGATATTGTAGCGCTCAGTGAAAAGCCGAATTGGGTTCCATGTGTTTAATAGCTGGAATGGGCGAATATAAATACGATGTGTATCGATGTAAGAGTCAATGCATCTAGGTGAGCAAGTAGGTACAGTGTGTACGGTGTGTGTGTACAGTGTGTGTGTGTGTGTGTGCATGTATGAAGAAACAAATAAAGACTTTTCTCAAAGGGAAAACCTTTTATGTTCTCAAAATTTCACCAAAAAATCCTCGTGGATGTTCATTACCATCTACAGTACCCTCAGTCACGCGATATCATGTCTCTCCACAACTTTCTCTTCTTCTCGGTTGTTTATCTGTTCTGTTCACTTCTTACAAAAAATTCTCCAAAAATGTCCAGAATATGTTCTCCTTGGTTTCCAGATCTGTCTAACTCTCTCAATGTTTCATGTATTCACAACGTAGTCCAGGTGTCCCCGCGTCTTCCTGGCCAAAAATAATGACTTTAAGCTTTAGAACAGAAAGTCTTCACAGCAGGTTGGGTATTCCCATATCTGCTCCTCCTGCCCATATCTGGTTCCAACAGCCAAAAAAGTGATCATCCAGACCACCTATACTATTTTATTGAACGTTTTGCGTCTGTAAAACTGTGCCTTCATAAAACGATTCTATTGAACAGAAATGAAATAAGAAATAATTATTGTTTTCTCCTGATATTGATAATTAACTTTGTTTTCTCTTTAGCATCAATTACATCGTTCTCATTACTGTTCGTTCAGCTGTCCATAGTATCTCAACCTGCAGAATACCTTATCTTGTCCGTGATGTAACAGGTTGTGTATTCTGGCCACTGCAAAGAACCTTGCTAGCAGGAGTTTTACATAAGATATGTTGAACTAAGCTGGACAGGGTCAGCCAAAGATTGGTACACTAGTCCTTGAGTTTTGAGTTTTTGCATGGGATCAGAAAACTCATCACGATCTAAATTAATCCAGAAAGCTACAGAAGGTGCAATACAATACAAACAGCAAGTTAAAGAAACTGCAACAGCACAGACAATCAGCTACATAAACTACAACAGCAAAGCTACAGAAATTACAATAGCACAAACAGCAAGCTATAGAAAATGCAACAACATAAACAGCAACCTACAGAAACTGCAACAATAGAAACAGGAAGCTAAAGAAACTACAACAACAGAAATAGCAAGCTACTGAAATTACAACAACATAAACAGCAAGCTATATAAACTACAGTAACATAAACAGCAAGCTACCGAAATTACAGCAACACAAACAGCAAGTTACAGAAACTACAGCAACACAAACAGCAAGTCACAGAAACTACAGCAACACATGCAGCAAGTTACAGAAAAACAACAACACAAACAGCAAGTTACAGAAACTACAGCAACACAAACAGCAAGTTACAGAAATAACAACAGCACAAAAAGAAAGCTACAATAAATTACAAGAACCCAAACAGTAAGCTACAGAAACTACAACAACACCACAAACAGCAAGATATATAAACTGTAACTAAGAGCATGCTACAGAAATTGCAACAACCCAAACAGCAAGCTACAAAAATTACAACACCACAAAACAGCAAGCTACTGAAACTATAACAACCCAAACATCAAGCTACAAAAACTACAACAACACCACAAAGAGCAAACTACAGAAACTACGACAACCCAAACATCAAGCTACAGAAACTTCAACAACACCACAAAAAGCAAGTTACAGAAACTACGACAACCTAAACATCAAGCTACAGAAACTACAACAACACCACAAAGAGCAAGCTACAGAAACTACAACAACTCAAACATCAAGCTACAGAAACTACAACAACCCAAACATCAAGCTACATAAACTACGACAACCCAAACAGCAAGCTACAGGTACTACAACAACACCACAAAGAGCAAGCTACAGAAACTACAACAACCCAAACATCAAGCTACAGAGACTACAACAACCCAAACATCAAGCTACAGAAACTACAACAACACCACAAAGAGCAAGCTACAGAAACTACAACAACTCAAACATCAAGCTACAGAAACTACAACAACCCAAACATCAAGCTACAGAAACTACAACAACCCAAACATCAAGCTACAGAAACTACAACAACACCACAAAGAGCAAGCTACAGAAAATGCAACAACCCAAACATCAAGCTACAGAAACTACAAGAACCCAAACATCAAGCTACAGAAACTACAACAACCAAAACAGCAAGCTACAGAAACTACGACACCTAAACAGCAAGCTACAGAAACTACAAGAACCCAAACATCAAGCTACAGAAACTACAACAACCCAAACAGCAAGCTACAGAAACTACAACAACCCAAACAGCAAGCTACAGAAACTACGACAACCCAAACAGCAAGCTACAGAAACTAGAACAACCCAAACAGCAAGCTACAGAAACTACGTCAACCCAGACACACTCTGATCTAGATCTGTGAGACTATTCATAATAAAGTTCATGGCGCGGAATGATGAAAGCCCTAATCAAGAAATATTCTATCGGCTAAGATCAAAACCAAGATACTGATTTAGATTATCACAATCCTCTACCCGTCAAGACAGAAGCAAGGTTTTCAGGATAGACGTGGGTTCAGTTGGAGACTATAGCACAGAACTATATAGTTCCGTTAGCAATGTGATTACAGCCCTTTGTAATGGTCCTAGAAGGCATAAGTCAAGGTCATAGTATTCTCAACATTCTTCTGTAAAACCACATTTGTTTGTGCATAACAGGTTTCCTGTCTTTCGCCTACGTAAATCCACGTAACACTGGGTATTCCACGTAAATCCACGGAAAACTGGGTATTCCACGTAAATCCACGTAACACTGTATGGTCCACGTAAATCAACGTAACATCATCATCATCATCGAGTGTCATCTCCACAACGAAGGTTGGCTACCATGGAGCGCCATTCTGCTCTGTCTCTTGCTTTGATGGTGCAGGTTGTCATATCCTGGTTTGTCCACCATTTGATGTTACTTGTCCATGTTAGTCTTGGTCTGCCTCTTTTACCATGCATTTTCATTTCCAAAATTACTTTTAGTAGGCTGTTGTGTCCTTTAACATGGCCCAAAAATTGCATTTGTCTTGTTTGAATTGTATTTAGTAGTTTTCTTTTAATTTTTAGTTGTTTTAAGACGTCATCCTTTGTTTTCTTTTCGTTCCATCCAATTCTTCCTATTCTTCTATACATCCACATTTCAAAGGCTTCAATTTTCTGTTCTGTTTTTTTTTTGTGTGTGTTAAATTCACGTAGCACTGGGTATTTATTTAACCTTTAGCATACTTTGTTTGACAACCTCATTAAGAATATATTCGTTGTTCGTTTCTGTCTGTGCAGGGAACCTTTCTTTCTTGAGAAATCAACAGTGATCTCTAGCGTTCTTTTTATTTGTTTACATGTTGTCTGTGCTTCACTTTCATAGATCAGGATAGCATTGAGGGAGATATTCTCCAACTTCCACTGATGTAAATTTATTGCACAAAATGCTTTTCAATGTTTGGATTTTTTGAGCTGGTTCATGTTTTCTACCTTTTATTTTTGTATATTACGTCTTCTACATGTTGTTCTTACTGTGTTTATCTTTTTAACTTCGTGCAGGTAGAGCAGGGAGGCCTCACCTTGTTGTATTACGCAATAAGATAACTACACATAATATGCTTCAGGATAAGGTGCGACTAATCAAACCAACATTTTGACTCAAAGTTCTTCAATGGAGGGGGCACACAATACACGCACACAAAAACACAACACAACACACAACACACACACACACACACGCACGCACACACACACACACACACACACACATTATTATGAGAAATCTAAAAATGTCTTGTGTAAGAGAGAAGTCAAAATACACACACACACACATTATTATGAGAAATCTAAAAATGTCTTGTGTAAGAGAGAAGTCAAAATAGTTGTGTTACGGATGGACCACAATATATATTAAGTTTGTCCAGCCCCTGACAATAAGTAGCAGATGGAAAACAAAGGAGCCATGGCGTGATACCAACCACATCAAAAAATGTGTTTTTGTCATGAACAACTATGGTCTCTAGCATAAGAATCCTCACATGTCTTTATGGACGTGGAGGGAATATTTCTTTTTCACTTGAGTGGAAGAAAGTAATGCTTGCTTGTGTTCGCCCGATGACTGAAAGAGTACACCTCTTCATCATCCGCCCTTAAAAGGACGTTAAGTGGGTGTGTTTGCGTTGTGTTGTGGTTTGCAGTATAACTGTGATATTTCAGCTTTTTGGCCCAACACATCTGACTTCAGCACGACATTTTTTAGTACCGGGTTCTCTTTCCTCTTCGATCCCTACTTACTTGACCAGACTAGACAAGTTAGTCTGTTACTGGCGGCACCACGGAGAGGTGAAGAAAGGTCTGGATAGTTCTGGTACACCGATCATGGCACAAGCCAGCAGCTGTGGGTCGCTGACAACTTTCAGTTCTGCTGCTGTGAGGCACGCCTTCGCCTCCCAAGAAAGTCATAAAACCGAGGAATAACTCAGAAAACATCACCTCCAATAACTCAGAAAACATCACCTCCAATAACTCAGAAAACATCACCTCCAATAACTCAGAAAACATCACCTCCAATAACTCAGAAAACATCACTTCCAATAACTCAGAAAACATCACCTCCAATAACTCAGAAAACATCACCTCCAATAACTCAGAAAACATCACCTCCAATAACTCAGAAAACATCACCTCCAATAACTCAGAAAACATCACCTCCAATAACTCAGAAAACATCACCTCCAATAACTCAGAAAACATCACCTCCAATAACTCAGAAAACATCACCTCCAATAACTCAGAAAACATCACCTCCAATAACTCAGAAAACATCACTTCCAATAACTCAGAAAACATCACCTCCAATAACTCAGAAAACATCACCTCCAATAACTCAGAAAACATCACCTCCAATAACTCAGAAAACATCACCTCCAATAACTCAGAAAACATCACCTCCAATAACTCAGAAAACATCACCTCCAATAACTCAGAAAACATCACCTCCAAATGTTATGGCTAGAACAGTGTAATGTAAAATTTCACTCCCCATATACAGTATATATGTAACTGGGCCACCTTTGCGTTTATTTATATGAAAAGTCACTACTAAAGTGCAGTGGCGTATTTTCTATGATACCGCAGCTACCGCCGGTAGCCTGAACATATTAACGAAATACAAAAGCAAATGATAATTTATTATATTTTTTCCTATAATTATATTACAAATTTTCGAATATTCTATTACACATTTCGTAGGCCAATGTGATTTATTTGCTTTGATTTGCATTTATTAAAGCAAGGTTTTCCTCTGGCCACTATAACGTTTGTGAATGAAACCGAAACTACATTGAAACCACTATTAGCCAGCGATACATTTTTCCTCTGTCCAGACCTAGTATTAACGACCTTGACATTCACAAATTCCAGTCAAAATAATACCACTCAGCTACCTCTACACTAATGCGGTTTCATCGGTTATTTTTAGCTCTAGCCAATCAGAATCGTCACAAAGTGAAAGCGAAACTTTGATTACCGGAACTTCTTTAGCTATTTATAACTACGTTATGCACATCAGCATCTGTACAAAGAACTTTTCTGCTCTCAAGAGAATCAAATCTTATTGTCGCTCAACTCAGACACAAGAACGCTTATCTGGTTTGGCATTAATGTCCACTGAGAAATCATTCCCTCAGAAACTTAGAAACCAACCCAACAGTACTTTCAATGACAAAGTCATCGAGACATTTTCGTCCCAAATAAGACGGATAGAGTTTACATTTAAATAAGTAAGTAATTTAAAATGTAGTGATGTCATTAGCAAATATTACTTCATGTTAGCCTACTGAATATAATGTATGTTTTTATTTATTATCATCATCAGATAATCATTACATACAAGCAACAACAACAAAATCAATTATACAGCGGTAGCCCAGACCCCAAAACCAGTATACGCCACTTCTAAAGTGTGACCTGTGACAATGTTATTTATATATTGCTATGATTTATTACAATACATAAAGAAACAACAGATAAATTGGTTCGGCCACATAACAAGACAAAAAGAACTAACAATGACTCAAAGAGCCATAAACAAACGCTACGAAAACGCCAGATTAAGAGGAAGACCGAGAAAGAGATGGATAAAGGAAATACTAGAGTCACTAGGAGGGATAACACCAGAAGAGGCCAACAGAAGAGCAAAGAATCGCAGATTGTATCTCCCCTGGACGCCAACGGCTGTGGAGGAAGGATAGAAGAAGATGATGATTTATTTATATATTTTGCAATGATCTATTTATATATTACAATTCTATCACAACATAAACGTTACTCACACCGATACAGAACAATCTCATGGTCAATACATTGATAGAGTCGATTTCATTGTTGTTAAGATTACCTAAAATTGACGTTACAGACACGCCCACTTATCATTGTTATATTACGATGAAGATACGAGATATATCATATTACATGCTCACCATCGCAATCTCGTCTGCAGGATACCAAGCAGCAGTTACTGTATCTGCGGGCATTCCTCAGACTTGTGAGTATCATTCATTTAATCTCAGGACAAAGCTGTCAGTTATATTTTTATGTGCCGCCGCGGCTGGCGCAGGCGATCATGTCCTTCTATAAATCTCTGTCCTCGGCGAATCTTTTGAATTTTGTTGTTGAGTGTTTATCGTGCCACAAAACCAAGCTGTCTAGTATCTTCTTTCTTTGTCGTCCGCGACGTCTCTTATCCGTGTGTGTGTGTTTTTTTTTCCATTTGTAACCAAATATTCCAATTTTCCTCTTTTGGTAATGTGCAAGAAAAATATCGATTGTTTCTTTCTGATGTATTTTTTTTAGAAGCTTTCTTTCTGTGTTGGCCTCTGATATATTTTTTTTTCGTTTGTCTTTTCAGCTTTCAGAGATTATAGAAACAAAAATAACGGGATGAGATAGCGACACTTGTTTTGAGACCTCCAAAACGTAGACAATGAATGGCACCGAGCCCAAATTCACACTTTGAAGTCATCCTGATCATAAAGGAACTAGCACGTGATATCGGGGAACTACCCATTGCTTCACATTGCGTAAAGAAATGATGGCGTTAGAATCGTGTTATTAAATAACCATTAGCACATTATAATGGGTAATGTGGTCAGTGTCACGCCAGGTCGTCCTATGTTCTTTCAGAAAAATATCTCCGAGTCTCATTTTCAGTGGCTTGGTATTTTATTTTACACATAAATGGTTATGTGTATCTATTTGTTTATTGCGCGTGTGGGCCTAAATATAATTTTTTTTTTTTTTTTGCATGTATGTAATAGTTCGACCTGTGTGTTACCGGGGCCTCATTATGAGGGAAGTAAAGAATAGTGACACTGTGACCTTCCAGGTAAGTCGTAAGAGGCGATTAAGGAGGTTGATCGATGGCTTGACAAGCTGTCATTGTAAAAAGTATTGTTATGTAAACAGCCATCGGTTTTGGAAGCAGTGATCTCTGCAATATGTGCCATTTTGGCACGCAAGGTTTCTGTTTTTTGAGATTGTGGTTCTGTCCTATGTGCCGTCTTCGGCTCGAAAAGACAATAGAATAGTTCGACTGTTTTTATCTTGAGTGTTGAACATGTCTGTTTTGAAATAAAACCTATTCGGTTGTTTTTAGCTTAGTATACACACGCACATGCGTTCATTTACGCTTATAGTATATAGCTTGAATATAGTAGAGAATTGTTTGTTAGAGAGGAAATTGGAGGATTATCTGTTAGAGAGGAAATTGGGGGATTATCTGTTAGAGAGGAAATTGGGGGATTATCTATCAGAAAGGAAAGTGTAGGATTGTCTGTTAGAAAGGAAATTGGAAGATTGTCTGTTATAGAAGAAATTGGAGGATTGTCGGTTAGAGAGGAGATTGGATGATTATCTGTTAGAGAGGAAATTAGAGGATTATCTATTAGAGAGGAAATTGGAGGATTATCTGTTAGAGAGGAAATTGGAGGATTATCTGTTAGAGAGGAAATTGGAGGATTATCTGTTAGAGAGGAAATTGTAATAGTATCCTAATTTAGGAAACTTGGGGATGATCTGACATTGAGAAAATGTAAGGATTTTTTGACAGTAAGAAAATGTAAGGATTATCTCGAAATGAGACAATTTATAGCCTTTTGTGCCGGGCTTAAAAAAAAAAAATTAAAGTACTCCCGTCACGCCAAGTGGCGCATAGGGAATATGGTGTTAGTGACCATAAATTTTACAGACCTTCGGCACATGATTTTTTGGGGTGATTTGGTCGGTATTACGCCCGTGACGCTTTACTCTCCAAGAAACAAAATCCGGTACCCATTAAAGGCTGGATGAACCGGAAGCCGTAGGTTGGGATCGAACCCTACCTCTTGTTCTTTTTGTGCCGGACTCGGACTTAGAATACTTATATCGAGGTTTTGCCTAAAATTCTGACGTGACGCAAGAAATGCAGACGAAAAGCACAGAAGAGCATGGCTCCATATTGCATCTTACGGGGAGGGGGGAGGTGGGGGAGGGGATCTGCTCTACGTTATAAATATTTACAAACTTATAATAATAAACAAGTGTTTTCGCAACGTGGCCTGCAGCTCTTTGTTAGTTGTGGCTTTGTGCTACGAACGTTATGGCTATACCTATAACAATATCCATTAATATTCCTTTTTTTTTTCTTCTGATAATAAACAACCACAGCAGCGCGCAAGCACAGTGCCGCCCTCTCGTGGCAATTTTGGGGATGTTGGGGTCAGAAATGTTAGGCGGTGAGGCGCAAATATCGCAAGCTTGCTGTAAACTTTAGCATGACGCTGGTGTGTTCATTTAACGTCATTTTAAGGGCGGACGATGAAGACAAGAAGTTGTCGGAAGCAACGCAGTAAAAAATTATTCAGAAAGCTGGTTTAATTATTGAGAAAGATTAGCTTTAGATTGATAGGCGAGTACCTTAACCTCAGCACTCCAGATAATCCTGCTGCTGGGTGTAGCTATATATATATATATGCCATTTTCGTCTTGTCTGACGGACATATATATTCTTTATATGTGTTTATTATTATGTTATAATTAGCTTTACAAGATTATTCGATTTAAATGGTCTACCAGAGAGGGGAGATTTGAGCTGGGGAGGCTGCAGAGAAGTTGGAATTCAAGAATCCATGGTCAGCACAGTCGCCACGTGGTGTACAGGCTAGACATTCATACCACAATAAAAAAAAAAAATTCTAGATCACAGGTAAAATGGAATCGACATCCAATTGGTTGAGAGAGTTAAATTCAAGAGAAGACTATTACTTTAGTACCAGCAGCTAGTGGCGGTCAAAGCATTAACATAGCTGTAATGTGGTCCTTCATATATTCTATAGCATTTATGTTTCATGTATTTGCTACACTTACTATCATTATTTTTTCCCCAGAATTGGATAGACGAATATTTGCAATGGAAACCAGCAGACCACGGATGCATTAATCGTATCGTTGTACCGCAGAACATGATTTGGAAACCTGACATTATTCTGTACAATGCGTAAGTTCATTCCACGGTTTGTCTTTTCAAACAAAAACCATCTTCTAACAAACAAATGACGACGTGAAATAACCAATGGTTATAATGGAATGAGGTACCGGGGGACTGTTTGGTCTCGAGGCAATATGCCGGCCTCGAGATAAAGAGGTTGTGGGTTCAAATCCCGGCTGCACCAGTAGGGATTTTTATTTATGATTTCTCTCTGTGGCAACCACTTTTGGTCTCAGCAGTGAGGCCCGGGGTAAAACGTCATTTACTTATGGACGGAAAAAATATGAGTACCTCCGAAGACGGAGTTATCAGAACGTTTATTCACGTTTATTCAGAACGTTTTCATTACTCTTCTTAGCTGTCCATGGTATTCTTAACATTCTTCTGTAAAACCACATTTCTACAGATGCCAGTGATTTTAAATAACATATATTGGTCATATAAAACGCCATAGTGGCTTAGAGAACATTATTATGGAGGGGTCACATACGTCTTGGCTTTCATATCTCACATGTGCTGGTTATTATTAATAACTCGATAACAATCAGGAAATGTGAAAGATGAAGGACACGACGAATGTGAGGGTGAGATATCTCAGACGAGGTTAGACTGATCAATGGAGATTCTGGACATATTGCACGATACAGGGAAACACTTCTTTGTAAATGATGCGTTCAAACAGAGAAAACGATGATAATCGTGATGATGATGATGACAATAACAAGGATGATGATGAATCATTTTTCTTTCATTAAATATTAATCTTGTTATCCATTTGTTTAGACGTATCCTGTAGAAAAACACTTCTCAAACCACTGAGATCATGGTTACATTAATTTGCATGAACTATTAAAGAGCAGGTGTTGAACTAATAAACAAAGATAAGGTGCTCCATTAAAGAGCCGGTGCTGAACTAATACACAAAGATAAGGTGCTCCATTAAAGAGCCGGTGCTGAACTAATACACAAAGATAAGGTGCTCCATTTAAAACGTATCTAGAACGTTATTGAAGTTCTGTTATGGAAAGGTTGCTTTCACCTTTCACCTTTCACCTTTGACGCAGCCAATCATGTGAGCGTAACGAGGTCGACTTCTTTGTCTACCTCACCTTCAATAAATGTCCCCAGTAGGATTATCATCATCGAGTGCCGTCTCCGCATCGAAGGTTGGCTACCATGGAGCGCCATTCCACTCTGTCTCTTGCTTTGATGGTGCAGATTGTTTTAGGTTGACTTGTCCATCTTTTGATGTTACTCGTCCATGTTAGTCTTGGTCTGCTTCTGCCTCTTTTACCTGGTATTTTCCCTTCCAATATTACTTTTATTATGGTTTTTGTGTCTTTTAACATGCCTCATATATTTTGTTGTAATTGTGTTTATTAGTTCCCTTTTCATTTTTAGTTGTTTTAAAACTTCATCGTTTGTTTTCTTTTCTTTCCATCCAATTCTATATATTCTTCTATAAATCCACATTTCAAAGCCTTAAATTTTCTGTTATGTTTTCTTGTCTAATGTCCATGTTTCTGGACCATACAGGAATATTGAGAAGATTTAACATTTTGCTATTCTTAGTTTTAGCCCTGGTGTTATTTGTTTTGATGTTAGTATGTTCTTCATGACATTAAAATTACTTTTTGCCATTCCTAATCTTTAATTTATTTCAGGTGTACATTCTCCATTACTGGTTATAGTATGTCCCAGGTAGTTGTAGTTATGAACTGTCTCCAGATGTATTCCTTCAACTTTGATATTTAATTGTAGGTCTTGAGAGAATTTTCTTTGTTTATGTTCATAGTAGGATGTTTATGACAAACTCGTTAAAACCTGAGAACCCTGGCTGACGAACACTCTCCCACATGTTTGAAGGTAGGAGTTTATCATCTCGTAGGGTGCATGCATGCCTACTGTCAATGCCTGTTGAACTTGTGGTTTCTGTCTGGGTGTTACCCCTAGCCTATTTCAGCGCATTCATTTTTGTTAAATATCTGGCCTCTCATTCACAAAGGAAAAAAAACGCGTTATGTCACACAATGTCTAATGTTGTAATGTTTAGTATCTAATTTTAGTGCAAACGAGCGTGACAGTCTTGGCAATGAGAGAACATTGATCTCAGTTAACTCAAAAGGACTTGCAAAGTGGGAGCCTTCTTTTTACTTGCAAGGAACATGTGAGGTACATGTTTTGGTAATTAAAGTAATTGATGTGGGTTGGTATGCTGGGGTTGATAGCTTGGGTTGAGAGTTTATGGCTGAGAGGGTGGAGTTGAGAGGTTGGGGTTGAGAGTTTTGGGGTTGAAAGGTTCGGGTTGAGAGGTTTGGGTTGAGAGTTTTGGGGTTGAAAGGTTCGGGTTGAGAGGTTGGGGTTGAGAGGTTGAAGTTGAGAGATTGGGGTTTAGAGGTTGGGGTTTAGAGGTTGGAGTTGAGAGTTGAGAGTTTGGAGTTGAGAGTTTGGAGTAGAGAGTTTGGAGTTGAGAGTTTGGGTTGAGGGTTTGGGATTGAGAAGTTGGGGTTGAGAGGTTAGTGTTGAGAGTTTGTGGTTGAGAGTTTGTGGTTGAGAGTTTGGAGTTGAGAGTTGAGAGTTTGGGGTTGAGAGTTTGGGTTGAGGGTTTGGGGTTGAGAAGTTGGGGTTGAGAGTTTGGGGTTGAGAGTTGAGAGTTTGGGGTTGAGAGTTGAGAGTTTGGAGTTAAAAGTTTGGGTTGAGGGTTTGGGGTTGAGAAGTTGGGGTTGAGAGTTTGGGGTTGAGAGTTGAGAGTTTGGAGTTGAGAGTTTGGGTTGAGGGTTTGGGGTTGAGAAGTTGGGGTTGAGAGTTTGGGGTTGAGAGGTTAGTGTTGAGAGTTTGTAGTTGAGAGTTTGGAGTTGAGAGTTAGAAGTTGAGAGTTTGGGGTTGAGGGTTTGGAGTTGAGAGATTGGGGTTGAGAGTTTGTGGTTGAGAGGTTGGGGTTGCTCTCGAAAAACAAAACCAAGTGTAGTATCAGCTGAATTGAATGTTTCATTAAGCACACAAACAGCAATATGTTCACATATATAGTACATTTCAATCACATTCAAATTAAAGTAAAAATACATTTCCGTTGAATGTCTTCTACTTAACCTTCCGCATTAGCCTTTCAGTGTCGAGGAAAGAGTTGGTTTGTAGATCTTTTGGTTTTTTGGCACAGTGTGGGAGTTACTTAGTGTTAGTGTTGTTGCTACGAAGTACATGTATGTCCGGTTGTGGTTCCCAATATGTGTATGCTAAGCATATTTCAAAAGCAAGAGGGGAGCTTTTGTTGCACTGGGAAATATATGGATGTCCAAAGAAAGTAGGTTAAATACAAAAATAAAAATTGTCAACTCCAATGTTAAGTCAGTCCTATTATTTGGCTGTGAAACATGGAGAACAACAAAATTGACAGTTATGAAGATACAGACTTTCATTAATGAATTCTTACGCGGAATAAAAAATATGGAAATGGCAGGACAAAATCTCTAACATAGAATTATGGAAATGTACCAGTCAAATACCAATGGATAAAGAGATACAGCGAAGACGATGGCGCTGGATAGGACACACACTGTGGAAGCCAACAGAGAATATTACACAACATACCCTTTTTTGGAATCCCCAGGGGAAAAGACAAAGAGGAAGACCAAGGAGTTCTTGGAGAAGACAGATAGAAGCAGAGATGAAGATGATGGGGAAGACATGTGGGATGATCTTAAAAGAATGGCAAAAAACAGAACGACTTGGAAAGTGTTTGTTGAAGACCTATGCTCCACTGGAAGCTAAAATGTAGAAGAAGAAGATGTATACGGGTATATTATAAATTATAATTATAATATATAATAATACGCAACGTAATAATAAAATATAATTATAAAATTATATTAAAAATTATTGTTTTGTAATATAACTATTTTTACGTGTTGTTGTTTGTCAGAGATTATTTATCTCTTCAGACAAGGAAATCACTTGCGACTATAGAAATGTGGTTTTAAAGAAGAATGTTGAGAATACCATGGGCAGCTAAGTAGAGTAATGAAAACGTTCTGAAAGATGCCAAAGCCAAAAGAGCGCTAATTAAGAAATTAGGAAGAAACAATCATCATTTTTTGGGCATGCAATGAGAAGGAAACATCTGGAATCTTGGAATATATTGTAACAACTGGGAAAATTGAAGGACGAAGAGATAGAGGGGAGAAAAGAGAAAATATATCAGACAGCTTAAGAGAATGGCTTGGCAGAAGATCAACAACAGAAATAATAAATAACTCGCGATCGAAAGTTGTGGAGAGACATGGTCACCTACGCCAGCAGGCATGGTACCTGATGAAAATGAAATAAAAATCTTGGCACAGTACACAAACTCTATACCACCAACGTGTGTCCTGGCTTTTCTTATTTATCAATATTCAGTTTTGTTCATAATGATATTTAATCCCAATTTAAATATGATTCATTTCACGGTAAACGGAAGCCACAATGAGCCAGCCCATCAGATTGTGATGTGAAAATTCTTGTATTTTGTGTGTGTGTGTGTGTGCAGATAATTATTTTTATTTTTTTTTCAAACCAAATTTAAGATATTTTGTTTTTCAAATGAGAGAACATATTAAGCTCTAATTATTTTGGTTCTTTTCTTTACAGATGGATTTGACCAAATACATTTTTGAACCTAGCCTTTGTCCAGTTGTTATCTCTTCGTGGATGACAGATAACCAGTCAATGATTGTATGTAAATGTATATAGCATATGTTATCACATACATATATGCGTAGCACGATGTAAAAATAATAGTTTATTGTTCGGAGGATTTTGCATATACTGTGTTATGTGCAATCTTTGCATTCACGAATGTTGACAAGAGAACTTGTTGATACATATGAAAATAATTCCTCAGATATATAAACATGTAATATAAAACATACAATTTTTTTAATTATTCCAAACATAAATTTATGATTAAACGGATATAAACTTATGATGATGAAAAGAGCTAAACGTCCTATCATACTTTTGGTATGTGGAGAATAAAGGTTTTAGTGTCCCTATTATTCACTGACCTTTAACGCCATTGTGGATGGTGTGGTGAGCGCTAATAAATGTTCTCTGAGAAGAATCTCTAGTGGTTTTCTTTATCTATTTTCAAGATCATGCGAATGTGATTGATTGTCCTGTTGAAAGATAGGAATATGAACGACGCTACGATGTAGGACAAGTCATATGATCAATATTCGCATTTGTGTGATCCTCTTCTTCTTTCCTTGCTCATTCGTCTTTCAGCGTCGAGGGGAGATATAATTTGCGGTCTTTTGCTCTTCTGTTCGTTTCTGCTACTGTTATGTTTCCTAGTGCTTCTAATATTCCATCGATCCATTTTTTTCGTGTTCAACCCCTGGGTCTGGTATTCTCGCAACGTTAATTGAGGACTCGTTATGTTGTGTTTTGATCACTCTGCCTTGTCATGTGGCCAAACCATTTTATATGTTGTTTCTTTATATATTCTATGGCGGGGGCTATTCCTAGCTTTTTTTTTCTCAGTTCTTCATTTCTGATCTTGTCTCTCAGACTGTTTCCTGTCATTCGTCTAACACATTTCATCTCTGTAGAGGTTATTTTTCTTATTGTTCTTGCATCTAGAGTCCAGGTCTGGCATTGGTAGCACAACGTTGGGATGAAGATTGTATTGTAGAGTGCTCGTTTTGCCTCCAGGGTTATTTCCTTGTTGGACAATAGTGGTGATAACTGTCCAATGATTTGTCAAGCTTTGTTGCATCTTGATTCTATCTCTGCCGTTTGAGAATTATCGTTTGTCATTAGACTTCCTAGGTATTTGAATTCCTCTACTTGTTTTAGTTGTCTACCTTCTATAGTTATGTTGATGGTCTGTTTATTTTTGGCAACATTGATGACTTCTTTTTTGTTGATGTTGATTTTCATGTTGTATTTTGTGCCTGAGATGTTGAGTTTGTTTAAGTGTTCTTGTAGGTCTTCTATTGTTTCATGTATTCGTGCCTGATCGTCTGCAAATAAAAGCTCGTTGATCTCCTCTGTCTCTGATGGGTTGGCTAGCTTGCATATATGGTCCATGTATGTAATAAACAGTAGGGGGAATAGTACGCACCCCTGTCTTACATCTAACTTCGAAGTGGTCTGTGTAGCCTGCTGCTGTTACGACCCTGCAGCTGCTGTTGACGTAGAGACTTTTAATAAGGTTCGTTAGATGTTAGCTTACTCCGTATGTTGTTAGTATCTCCTACACCTGCTCTCTGTTTACTCTGTCGAATGATTTTTCCTGGTCAATGAAGGCTATGTATAAGTTTTGGTTGTGTTCTGTCGTTTTTTCTGCAAGCTGTTTTAATGTGAATAGTACGTCAGTACATCCTCTGTTTTTTTCGGAACCCCATTTGAGAATCGCTTAACTGTAGTTCTATTATTGGTCTCAGCCTTTTTTCCAAGATTTTGGCGTATAGCTTTTCTACATGGCTGAGAAGAGATTTACCTCTATATTGATTGCAGTCTCTTTTGCTACCTTTATTTTTCCATATTGGTATGATGATTGCCTGTTGCCAGTCTTCTGGGGACTGTTGTTGGTGCCATGCTGCATTAAATATTCTGTGCAGCCATTGCACTCCTGTTTCTCCTGCTGCTGCTATTATTTCTATTGGTATGTTATCTATCCCCAGTGCTTTATTTCTTGGTGCATATTTGATTACTTCTTCGATTTCCTCTTTCATGATGTTGGGTTTAGTATTTGTGAGTTCTAGCGTGGTTTTTGTTGTCTTATTGGTAGTTGGTATGTTTAACAGGTCTTCAAAATATTATTTCCATCTCTGTTGCATACATTGGTTATTTCTAAGGGTCTAATCCCTTAATAAATTCTTTTCGAAATTTTTTAAAAAATTTCTATAGCAGCTAAATAACAAATGATAAATAGCATTTTCATACAACTTTGTGCTATGAAAGTCAAACATGGTACTTTCTAAATCACATTTAGGAAAGATCAATACATGTGAGATGCGATGCTTAAGAAAAGTAACAAACAACACAAGAAGAGATAGAATACCAAATGAAACCATAAGAAAAATGGTATGAATAAAACCCTGCTAAAAATATATAGAACAACAACTTAAATGATTTGGCCACCTGGTCAGAATGAATCCTCACCAATCACTATCAAGGGCGTTCTTTTCCAGAATGCATGGTAAAAAACCAAGATGAAGACCTAGAAGAAGATGGATAGATGCAGTGATAGAGACATGTAACAACAAAGGAAAATCACTAATTCAGACAGTTCGAGCAGCTCAAGAACGACAAATGATATAAACCACGACACCTTTTAGGTATCAGTGAGGAAGAGAAAAGATAAGAAGACGAAGAATAAATTCTTTGACAAGTCACAGAGAAATGATGATGTCATAAAAGATAGTTCCTCTCCTCTAACTTTGGAGTTATTTTCCTGATTTGGTCAGAATTGACTTGAAGTTGGGAGCTACGTAAAGTTATCAAGTACATGTTTTTGCATAAATGTTGTTCCTAATTCAGATTTTTCCAATCAGATATTTAAATTAATGAATTATTGTTACACAACCATTGATAGAACAATACCTGGACATTTTACACAGCAGTCGACATGAGACTTGGTCCACGTTCAAAGAGTTAACATTAGCTTTTCTGATTTCTATGAAGAATTTTGCTTGCTTGTTTACGTTCGCCCGGGACATTAAATCGTCATCCGCCCTTAAAATGACGTTAAGTAGACGTGTATGCATTGTGTTGTGGTTTGCAGAAGAACTCAGATATTTGCGCCTTCGGTCCAACACCTCCGACTTCAGCATGACATTTTTAGTACCGGGCGTGTTACCTTCCCTCGCAATCCCTACTCAACCAACAGACTACACTGGTTAGTTTGCTACTTTAGGCACCATGAAGAGGCGGAGTAGGGTCTGAATGGATTTGGTTCACCGATCCTAGTGCAAGCCATTCAGCTATAATTCGCTGACAACTTTAGCCTTCGCTTCGAAGAGAGTTTTAAATTAACCCTGATCGTAACTCACATCAAATGAGAGATCGATTGTCTAATCACAAGAGAGATGAATTATATGGATTCTTTATGCATGTTTTACATATAAAAAAAAAGAACCGTATATATATATATTTTTTTTAAAGTGGAAGCTAAATGTATGCATGATCCTTTAGTTATCTTGGGGTTGGGGGGGGGGGGGGGGCTCACATTGGGGAATATTTGGGTCGCAGAGTCAATTATGGTAATTGCTATGGTTAACTCTCACTACACCAAGGGCTGTCTCTTTCAGGAGAGAAAGGAAATAGAGTATTACGCTATAAATGACCTTGCATTTGTTGCAATATTTCAGCTGAGTTGGCCAGACGACCCTATAAATATTGATGGCATGATTTTTAACGGAGAATATGATGTGACCTCTGGTGGAGCCATGAAAGAAGCTGATGAGTATGATGATCAGTTCTTTGAGGTTGTTACATTTAACATCAGACTGGCAAGGCGCCCATTGTACATCGTTGTCAGGTACCTTTTTTTATGAACCAGTTGCTTTAAAGAACCGGTTATTTAACCTATAAATTATAAATACCTCAAGTAGTAATGACCCGAGACATGTATCATGTCGTAGGGGATGGAAATATCAAATGTCAATGTTCTAGGTTGGCATTTGGAGTTGAGAAGGTCAGTGCTCTTTCAATTTGTCATTACTGTTTCTTTAGCTCATTAAGCCATGTGGCTACTAGAGCCTTAACCACGGTCCGGGAAGAAAAGAATTGTCACCTGCAAATGTCACCTGTCACGCATGTCGTAAGTGACGACTAGTCTTCGCTGGTGCTACAGAGTTCGTGCATCTGTGCTGAAGCCATGTTCAGTGCTTTTGCTGGTGTGTGGCTGGTGTGCGGCAGGTGTGCTACAAACACACAGGGGAACGTGCTGAGGAGGGGCAGATGCCTTTAGAGTTGTCAGTTGTACAATGAAGATGATCTGACGACTAAAGTAAACTGTCAGCGGGCCGGACGGTGGGAACATATGTTCACTTTATCGACAGATCAGCTTGTTTCCACTATAATAATAATAATAAGTTTTTTTTATCTGTAGATATAAATCGACATATCAAAGTATATCACTCAAAAACAAACACGCAAAAAAGAGGTATCTTTCCGTAAGTCAAGATTTAGCAAGATTTATGGAGAATGTGTTATCTAGACATCACTAGACTTCAGAATCTCCCGTTAGATCTCGTTATGTCATTCCAAAGGAACACAGTTATACTAAGTTGTGCAGTTATCTGATTGTGGAAGATGCAGGAAAATACAGGTAACAAATAACTAACAGCATAACGTTACAATTTTGGCTATCGATTTACTAGCTATATGGTTATCGATATAGTTATAAACTTACAAAGGCTTATGAGCAGACGGGAAATTCTCGGAAAATATCCAACAAGCGTGATGCTTTCAACCCTACAAGCATAGGTGGTTGTGAAAAAAGTTGGGAGGGACTTATGAAAGTTGAGAGGAAACTGAAGGTTGAGAGGAAATTGTGAAGGTTTTGAGGAAATTGTGAAAGTTGGGAGGAAATTGTGAAAGTTGGGAGGATATTGTGAAAGTTGGGAGGAAATTGTGAAAGTTGGGAGGAAATTGTGAAAGTTGGGAGGAAATTGTGAAAGTTGGGAGGAAATTGTGAAAGTTGGGAAGATATTGTGAAAGTTGAGAGGAAATTGTAAAAAGTTGGGAGGAAATTGTTAAAGTTGAGAGAAAATTGTGAAAGTTGGGAGGAAATTGTGAACATTGGGAGGAAACTGAGATAATTGGGAGGAAATTGTGAAGGTTGGGAGGAAAGTGTGAAAGTTGGGAGGAAATTGTGAAAGTTGGGAGGAAATTGTGAAAGTTGGGAAGATATTGTGAAAGTTGGGAGGAAATTGTGAATGTTGGGAGGAAATTGTGAAGGTTGGGAGGAAATTGTGAAAGTTGGGAAGATATTGTGAAAGTTGGCAGGAAATTGTGAAAGTTGGGAGGAAATTGTGAAAGTTGGGAGGAAATTGTGAAAGTTGGGAAGAAATTGTGAAGGTTGGGAGGAAATAGTGAAAGTTGGGAGGATATTGAGAACATTGGGAGGAAACTGAAATAATTGGGAGGAAATTGTGAAAGTTGGGAGGAAATTGTAAAAGTTGGGAGGAAATTGTGAAAGATGGGAAGAAATTGTGAAGTTTGGGAGGAAATTGTAAAAGTTGGGAGGAAATTGTGAAAGTTGGGAGGAAATTGTGAAAGTTGGGAGGAAATTGTGAAGGTTGGGAGGAAATTGTGAAAGTTGGGAGGATATTGAGAACATTGGGAGGAAACTGAAATAATTGGGAGGAAATTGTGAAAGTTGGGAGGAAATTGTAAAAGTTGGGAGGAAATTGTGAAAGATGGGAAAAAATTGTGAAGTTTGGGAGGAAATTGTAAAAGTTGGGAGGAAATTGTGAAAGATGGGAAGAAATTGTGAAGTTTGGGATGTATTTAGTGTGTATTTTAGTGTGTTTTCGTGCTATTTTCTGTTTCTTTGCACTAGAAGATGCCGGGGGATTAAAAGATACCTGGGATTGAGGGTCTCTACTTTAAAACTTGTCCACTGTATTCTTTTTATGACAATATTTCTAAATATTTCTATAATGTCACCAAAAGCTGTCATTGAACAAGTTCTTGGCCACGACAATTTTAGCAAGTCCCTTTCCTATTCAGCTTTGAGCTTTATCTTACTGTTACCACAATTCTTTAACTTCTGCTGTAGAAAAGCTCTGCTTACTCATTTCCTGCTCCTGTGAAGAAAATCTGACCCTTTTTCTTGCTGCTACTTCTGCAATTGTTACAGTTCTTTGATGATTTGTAATTTTAGTTAAAGTTAAAGCTGCTTCCATGCATTTGTAGGCGAATGGGGAATATGGTGTTAGTGACCATATTTTTCTTTGACCATGGCACATGTGATCGGTATGACCTCAGGCGGCATTTACTTCCCCCAAAAAAACTCTGGCACATATTTTTAGAGGCTGGGTGAACCCCAGAGCATTGTCGGTTCAAAAAAACATCCGCCAATTCTGGGGATTGAACGCGGACCGTTCAATCAGGGCGAGCACACTAACCACTAGTCACCGAGACTTCTAATTTCAGTACAACGAATTAACAAAAACCAGGAAGAACATGTGCGTGGTAGAAGGGATGGATTGAAAACGCTATGAACACTCAATCAAGCTTTACGAGAAAAAAAGTGTACGAACTCTGAGTTGTACGTGTTAGAGGAACACTTATATTTGGGTTCCTCTTTCTATACAGTATAAATATAGTGGTATGCAAACATCAACACAAACACATCAATGAATTAACTCATAAAGCCCCGAAGCACAATATTATGTAACTGAAATTAAACAATGTGAGATGAATTAAATGATTTTACATGTTATTATTTCATTATGTTAATGCAGCTTGCTGGTGCCGGTTAACTTGTTGGCTGTTCTGGCCGTCATGTCGTTCATTATTCCTCCTGAGAAATCTGAAAAAGTGGCGATTTCCATCACAATTTTGCTTTCCTTTATTGTGTTTCTGGCCTTCGTAGACAATAACATACCACCAAGCTGTGACAATGTCTCCTTATTAGGTAAGTTCTCATTATATTCTGTTGAAACCACAGGTAGGACAATGTCACTTAAAGGTATTGGTTATTGGTTATTGGTTATGGAAGGCCTCGGTCTCACAGCAAACGAATTAAAATCCATAATTGCTCAACCGCCCGTGCCAGTGGAATCATCCGAATTACTAACTCATCTCCCAAACAAAGAAAGGTAACTGTAGTCCCCATCGCAGCAGTCTCAGCACACGCCAAAAGACATAAGGCGAAACCGCGCAGAAAGTGAACACAGCCAACTGTTCCCCGTCATACGATATCATCATTCATCGCAAACAAGCGGGATATCGAATCAGGATCAAAACGGATGAGACACACAGCTCACGGTGTGCACAGAGCACTTAACTCAGTAGCTCCTGCAACAAGCCGGACTTGGAATATGAGGAAACTGCAAGAAGGAACACTTTTCAGACATAGCCCTCAATGGTTCCCGCCGCCTATCCACCATATACCATGGGAGTTTACGTCCTCCCGAAAACGATGATCGTCGTAGCACCTGATGATGTTAGGCCATCGCTGATGACTCCAATTCCAAACATATAGACACACAGTGGTGGTAAGTTATCATTTCCAATCCAACAGAAGCCACATGACCTGTAGTTAGTAAAAACACAATTGATGATGTTCTCCGCTCCCTTCTTGTAGCTTCCGCCACACAATTATGATGTCTCATTATCTTGGACATCATTCAAGAACAATGTCAGATGAACATTCCATAGATATGGCTTTGTTGATGAAGTGCTTGGTGCAACAGTTGTATCAATCATACAGGAGACTCCTGGTCTGTGGTCATTAATATCACAGAAGGCACATGATGTTATATTCAGAATTTCTTACTGTGGTGTAAATATGTGGCACACACATGGAGCGTGGTTTGTGGTCACAGTAATCCCATTAAAGGCAATTCTAGGGTAGCATGGCATAGCTGTTTCAGAACAGCACAATCCTGTGATGTTTTCTGTGTTCGCTATAAAGCTGCTGCTGCTACCCAATCCTGACCAATTATAGGTGTGGACATTATTCACTTGCAATGACAAAACTGCTTTGTTTACATCATAAACCTCTGGAAGCGAATCATTTATGGGATTAATAGTACAATTTATTCTTCCATCGGGGATATCTTCATTGAGTCCCAAAAAAAAGTCTTTGGTTAAAAAGCACATATGCTTTTTAGTTAAACACAAAATGAGCCCACTTCATAGATTCAAAATGATCCTTGCCAATGTCATCCGTTTGCACAAGTTAGGTCCTTAGCAACCAAGGTTACAAACTAAGCTATCAATTTAACGACTTTATCTACAGCGAAGGTTAACGAACTGTGAACAAACATTTATGTTCAAACACTTAAAGGTAACTTCTCACTATATTCTATTGAAACCACGGGTAGGACAAAGTCACTTAAAGGTAACTTCTCACTATATTCTGTTGAAATCTCAGACAGGACAAAATCACTTAATTTAAAGGTAACTTCTCATTATATTCTGTTTAAACCACAGGTAGGACAATGCCACTTAAAGGTAACTTCTCACTATATTCTATTGAAACCACAGGTAGGACAAAGTCACTTAAAGGTAACTTCTCACTATATTCTGTTGAAATCTCAGACAAGACAAAATGACTTAATTTAAAGGTAAGTTCTCACTATATTCTGTTGAAATCTCAGACAGGACAAAAAAACTTAATTTAAAGGTAACTTCTCATTATATTCTGTTGAAACCACAGGTAGGACAATGTCACTTAAAGGTAACTTCTCACTATATTCTGTTGAAACCACAGGTAGGACAAAGTCACTTAAAGGTAACTGCTCACTATATTCTGTTGAAATCTCAGACAGGACAAAATCACTTAATTTAAAGGTAACTTCAAACTATATTCTTTTGAAACCTCAGACAGGA
The DNA here is from genome assembly GCA_032433765.1 of Megaustenia siamemsis. Lineage (NCBI taxonomy): Eukaryota > Metazoa > Mollusca > Gastropoda > Stylommatophora > Ariophantidae > Megaustenia > Megaustenia siamemsis. Next base: position 33,048,152 of record JAVIAB010000001.1, on the reverse strand, counting down.
CAAAATCACTTAATTTAAAGGTAACTTCTCACTATATTCTGTTTAAACCACAGGTAGTGCAAAGTCAATTTAAAGAAGTTGGGATCTTATTGACTAGAGACCGATCTCTTACCAATAATTCATATTTTATAGCAAAAATATTGATACAAAGAGTAAAGAACAAATGTATACAATTTTGTAGAGAAATAAGAAACAAAATGAAATAAAGCAAATTGAATAAGCTGATAGAATTCACATGGATTTATTCAAACTGATAAAACAAATGGTCATTGTTTTTATCTTTCAGATGAAGATTAGATAGAGCAATAGCAGGAATATTATAGCGAAAATTCACTCTTGACTGGACATCAACTTCTCCAACTTTGATGTCTATTACTTTTATATTTAAGTAGGTTTTACTACTATTATTTTTATAATTAAAGAGGTTTTACTCTTACATACATTACATACACACATACATACATGCACGCACGTACACTGGTCCATACTAACATATACTTCTTTTTTTTCTTTATTTCCTCATTTGCCTTTCAGTATCAAGGGAAGATATAATTTGCAGTCGTCTGCTCTTTTATTGGCTGCATGCTACTTTTATGTTTCCTTGTTTTATAATATTCCATAAATCCATCTTTTTCGTGGTTGACCCTTGAATCTAGTGTTCTCGCAACGTTCAATAATGGCTCGTTGTGTTTTGGTCTTTATCACGAGATCAAACCATTTTATATGTTGTTTCTTTAAGTATTATATTTTTTTTTTTAAAACTATCTTTACGACACATAGTACCATTGCTGGTGTATGTCGGGGGACAACGATAGAACGAGAGGGATAAAGGCCGCTTGGTCAAGCAGTCGCCACGACGTGTGCGACTCAGGATTTTTATTTCACCCCCGATAGAAAAAATCCTTTCTGTCTACCGCGGGCTTCGAACACTGTACGTCAGCTTTTCAGCTAGCAGAACAGTGGTTTTAGCCGCACGGCCAAACGCACCTCTAAGTATTCTATGGCGGGGATTATTTCTAGCTTTTTTCTCAGTTATTTATTTGTGACTTATCTCTCAGGCTAATTCCTATCATTTGTCTAACACATTTCATATCGGTAGTGTTTTTTTCTTATTGTTCTTGCAACGAGGATCTAGGTCTGGCATTGGTAGCGCAACATTGAAATGAAGATTGTATAGTAGTGTCATTTTTGTCTTTAGGGTTATTTCCTTGTTGGACAATAGCAGTGATAACTTTTTGTGATGATTTGACTAGCAATGTTGTATCTTGAGTCTATTTATGTTGCTTGTGAATTGTCGCTTGTCACTAGATTCATGATTATCTAAATTCCTTAATGAAACTTGTTTTCATTGTCTCCTGCCTATCATTTATATTCTGTTTCTTTTTCGTGACATTCATGACTTCTGTTTCTGTAGCCTGTTGCTATCCTGTCTGTGCAGCTGCTGTTGATACAGAAATCGTTAATTAGGCCGGTTACATGTTGGCTTACTCTGTATGTTGTTAGTGTCCCTAATAAATAGACTTATACGTATATGCATGCACACATACACACATTATATATATATATATATATATATATATATATATATATATATATATATATAGAGAGAGAGAGAGAGAGAGAGAGGCTCATATTTCAGTTTGTATGTCGTTGTCCAGACTAAACAGGAAATCCAAATTTGCAGAGTCAATTAAATTATATTAACCAACTTTAATAAAATACCCCAGCTGATGCAATGGAGTTTGTGTACTATGTTTAGATGTTTCTGTGTCATCAGAAAAGTGATTGGAGTATTACTTGACACTGCCTTAGTATTTTGATAATAGAAAAGAACATGGTATAATTTATGTTGGCAGGTGCATGTAAGAAGACACATGGATGATGGTAAAATGATGAAAGACATCATGGATGATGGTAAAATGATGAAAGACATCATGGATGATGGTAAAATGATGAAAGACATCATGGATGATGGTAAAACGATGAAAGACATCATGGATGATGGTAAAATGATGAAAGACATCATGGATGATGGCAAAATGATGAAAGACATATTGAATGATGGTAAAATGATGAAAGACATCATGAATGATGAACTCGATAGTGGATTCAGACCTAGGAGTCACAAGGATGTAGTGTCATGGTAGATTGTTGCACAAGATTTTGTCAGGTGACGTGAAATTTCAAAACAAAGGCATACATAAATAAGAAGAAACATCACTTATTTGTAAAAAGAACAGCAGATAGTGAGGGGTCAGACACGATTAACTTTTCCAAGCATTTTTTAGACATGTGTACCTTTCCAAATTTGGCCTGCACAATCACAGTAGGTGTTGTTTAATAGGCAGACAGTTTAAAAAATCGATATAAGACTAGAATGATGATACAGAATAAACCACCCATAAAATCTGCCATTGGTGGTTTAAAAATGTGGGCACTAACACCATATTCCACATATGCCTTAAGACATGGTGAGAACCTTTTATTCTACATTTTTTTATCCTACGTCTGGCAAAGCAAAGATACATAATTCCACTATAAAAGAATATTAACATTGCTTATTTTTATAAACATTATTAATTTTTCTTTTTTGCTTATTATCTTTCCAGTAATCTACATCTCAGCTCTATTACTGCACACATTCCTGTCTGTTGTGGGTAACATAGTGATCATCACTGTGAAAATTCGTGATAATAAAGAGACAGCAATTCTTCATTCAAACAAGATTGAGATCGCCCTAAAGCAACATCTTGCTGTAGCCATACCTTATAAGAAAAAGCCAAAAGAAAACACCAAATTAAGTCAAAGTTTACTTGAAGCAGATAACTCCAATTCATTATCTTCCAGCCCTTCTCACAAACAAGTCTTTGTCACAAAGGAAAGAAAAGAGAAACACACAATTTTTTATGTGTGTGCATCCAAACTAAATAATATTTTCCTAATAATAAGTTGTGTCACATTTGGCTTTATTTCATGTTTGATGTTAATTATCATCACTTTGTAATTATGCAAATTTTTATAAAACTGATAATAAGTTTTAAATCCTCCTGATTTTGGTAATGAGCTTTCTTTATTGCCTTGACCTCTTTTAACTCAAAACTCTTATACAAGAATATAAACAACTAATACACTGTTATCACAAGGATAATCTTTACAATAATGAGGAGAGCTGCTCAAATCATACTATATTGTTTGGTTTCATAGCACTCAGGCTTTCTTTCAAGCCTTAGAAGGAAAGGAAAAAGGAAGGGCGGAAGAGAGGGGTGGAGGGAAGAAGACTAGATAAACTACCTTTCAACAAAAGATTCATCAGGTATGACAAACTATCCACAATTAAACACATAAATCTAAGCCAGAAAACACAACACAGATCTACAAAATGGCTTTCTCTCTCTCTCTCTCTGCGATCAAGACTCAATCAGAGTAGGATTCCAGACTCTCACATGAAGACAGCTGTCTGTTTAAGTGAATTGATCGACCCCACAGACAGAACATCATAATTAGAGTCTGTTAGATCCACTCTGATTGAATACCTGTTAAAACGTTGCACTGTGTTCTGCGCCAGTGGCCCAGTGCATCCGATTTCAGCCAGCATTTTATTCAGGTTTGCTTTCCTTAGCCTTTGATTGTCCCCAATCTTCCTGCAAGGCAGCAGATTGTCTTTTCTGTAGGGGGATTCTGTCCTTAGATGGTCGGCCCTCCCAGGTTTACGAGCACCATCTGCCTGAGTCACTAGAAGTGACTAACACAGACATGCACACACAAAGAAATGAGATGCGACTAACACTGACATGCACACAACGATATGAGGCATGACTAACACTGACACACACCAAGATATGATATATGACTAACACAGACACACACACACACACTAAGATATGAGATGTGACTTACACAGACACACTCTAAAATATGAGATATGATTAACACAGATACACACACAAAGATATGAGACATGACTAATATAGACAGACACACATTAAGATATGAAATGTGACTAACATAGACATGCACACAAGGATATGAGATGTGACTCACATAGACATGCACGCACAAAGATATGACACATGACTAACACAGATACACACTAAGATATGAGATATGACTACCACGGACACACACCAAGATATGACTAACATGACGCACACCAAGATATGACACACACCAAGATATGAGCCATGGCTAGCACACACACACACAAGCTAAGATATGAGATGTGACTTACACAGACACACTCTAAAATATGAGATATGATTAACACAGATACACACACAAAGATATGAGCCATGGCTTCACGGAAACACACCAAGATATGAACCACGACTAGCACTGAAACACATTAAGATATGAGCCATCGCCAGCACAGGCACGCACTAAGATATGAATCATGGCCAGCATATACACCCTCCAAGATATCAGCCATGGCTATCACAGACTCCCACTAAGATATGAGCTACGACTAGCACGGATATACACCGAGAATTTAGCCATGGCTATCACAGACACCCACCAAGATAGGAACCATGGCTATCACATACACACACAAAGATATGAGCCACGGTTAGCACAGTCAACTACCAAGATATAAGCCACAACTTACATATACACTTGGTAACGTCCACCACAGTTTGTTTGAGGTTCTTGGTAAAGTTTCTACTGACGACCACGAAGATCCAAAACTTGCAGGCATGGAGGGCATGGCTGACGTGCTGGAAGATCAGCCAGATAAGACCTCCAGAGAATGTCAATTTCATGTCCCCTGAGTTTTGAGTCAGTATCAGATAGTACGTGGCTGGGTGTGTTCATGATGATGTAAGATAGAGACAAGGCAAAGAACATCCTAGCCACACGAACCTGGGCGCTAGCTCGCACTGAGCTCCACCTAGGATCGTTGATCAGTTTCAGCTCGGAAACTTCCAGCATCGGCAGGCAACTGAGCTTCTTCCACCGGGACTTGTGTATGATGGACAGAACGATTGTGAAGAGCATGACAGTAATGGCGATCAGCGGTAGTAGCAACGTTACTACTGAGTCAATGTAGGTTATTATGTACAAGAACATCAGCCTTGGCAAGCATTTCTCAAGACCTATCTCATTTGGCGTTACCCCAGCAGCAACAGCAGTGGCCATATACAGCAACAACGACAAGACTAGAATGCACATGACCACGACACTGGCGCGTCGCTTTGTGCAAAATGGCTTTTAAAATGTGTAAATTGAAAGGAGGTGTCCCATTGGGTGTTTTGTGTTTTCTGGCTTGGATTTCTGTGTTTGGATAATTTGTTATAGTCTGCACTGTTTTTCAACATACAATTTATGAGAATTAGAGAACATCATTTAGCCAGTACAATCAGTAGTGCCAATTTTAAAACAAAACAATACAAAGTGAATAATTAAACACACAATACTTTTATGCATAACATAGATGGACAGTGTTTCATAATTTAATTTTTCAACCAAAACTTATGTTTGTAAATTAAGTAAGCTTACATGTGTTTCAAATGGTTAAAAGCTAATGATTTAGGAATAGATGGTTAACAAATACATTAAAATATAATTCATAAACAAACATACAGTAACAGATCAAGAGAATTTCATGAAAACAATGATGCTTGTACCTTTAGCATCTTGGTGCATGAGAATATTCACCATCATTACATTACCTTTAGGTTACTTTCGTAAACTGGTTTTCAATCAATTTTTGCTGTCAGACTCTTAAGTAATCTACATACAAGGGTTGTACTTATGATTATTTCATGTTTTTCCAAAGGATATTATATGTTATCTTAGTAGCTGAGAGTGTGCACCACTGATCAAAAGGATCTGAGTTCAAATCCTACACTTTTTAAGACCAACATGGCCTCTGGGGCAATAATTATCTATATGCACATCTTTTGCAGAATACTGCATTCATCAGAGCCCATCTGAAGCAATTTATTTCAAGCCAGATCTTCCACTTCCTTTGTTATCAAATTCAAGGACTCTTGAAACAACCACATCTTGAACTACCCGTGTCCCGTTTTTCTCGAACTATACTTTCCATTTTGGTTTTCTTTCCAGATCACTGATGTTTTTACTGTTGTTAAAATATTTAAATTTCTGTGTAATATATTGTTTATATGTCAATTGTTTTCAATGTTCCTGGCTTGTAATATGTCTTTATTTTCTTCTACATTATCTGTGTGGTATCTCTGGTAACAGAATAAATCAGACTAATCAAGTAGGAATCAAAAAGGGAATGTTACCCAGTGCTCAAAAAATGTGTTGAAATTGGATTTGTTGGAGCTGAGAAGCACAATAACATAGCTTACTATAAACTACAACACAGCACATCCACTTAACATCCTTTTAATGGCAGACAATGAAGGTGTCATCAGGTGAACACCAACAAGAAAATGAGAATAAATTATTGAAGCATGCAATTGAATGGGTGCCGTGATAGCTCAGTGGTTAGTGAACCGGACTACAAAGGACAAGGGGTAGGGTTCGATCCCAACTGACGGCTGCCAGGTTCACCCAGCCTTAAATGGGTACGGGATTTTTTTCTGGGAAAGTAAAGCGGCATGAGTGTAATACTGACCACATTACCCCAAAAATCATGTGCTGAAGGTCTGTAAAATTTATGGTCACTAACACCATATTCCCTATACGCCACTTGGCATGATAGGGGTACTTTACTTGTTTTTTTTTTTACTTTTTAGGGAAGAAGAAAAATAGTTCCCTGCAGTAAGTCACTGCACTGCATCTTTGTATGAAAAAAAACGTGGAACAAAACTATAAGAGATGTTAATTAATAGCAAAACCATATTCTTTTTCTAACTTATAATGTAAGTAACTAATATATTATGATGTAATAATGATTATGATAATTTAGAGCAATAATTGAAGGAGCTATTTTACATAGCACTAATTACCATAATTAAAAATTAAAAGATCGTGCTTTGGTATTTTGTTAATAAGATGTTGTAGATGGTTATAAAAATCGTCCTTAACTTCATCATCAGCTTTGTTTGTAGGCGCATAACATTGAACAATTGAAAGTCTTCCATGTTTTGCTTTGTTGCGTGTTCATATCAGACGGCTGTTTACCGGTTCCCATTCTAATAAACTTCTTGCAGCTATGTCTGTCATCATTATGCCTACTCCTTCACTGTGTTTTCCATTTTCCCTTCCAGAAAAAAACTACTATTTTATTATCAACAGATTTCCTACCTGTTCTAAGCCAGCGCATTTCGCTTAATCCTAAAATATGTTGTTTTAGGGATGAAAAACTATCACTTTTGTCTACTGCTAATTTACACATTTTGTATCAGGTCTACGTTTCATTAACAAAATCATTTTTACAATAGCGACTTGTTAAACCTCTGAATAACGGTTCTATACCAAGCCAGAGAAAAATAATTCCTCCATCTTGGATACAACCGGAAACAACCGTATGATATGAGCGAAGTGGGAAAAGACAACACAGGAGTGGAGCGTGTAAGAGAAGGCTGTGATACTACTAGTCAGAATGGAGAAAGACAAATAGAATTATGTTTAATAGAAAATCTAGTTATAGGTGGGACATTATTTCCACACAAAAATATTCACAAAACAACATGGATATCTCCTGATGATAGAAGCTCAAATCAAATTGACCACCTATGTATTAAACAACAATTCAGATCATCATTAATAGATGTAAGAGCATACAGAAGTGCTGATGTTAATAGTGATCACAACCTGTGCATTGGGAAAATAAGATTAAAATTTAAAAGCCAACAGAAGAGATCAACTACACATAAAATTGATAGTCATAAACTGAAAGATGAAGCCATAAAGGAAAAGTTTAACATAGAGCTAAGTAATTGTTACACAGCACTCGGTGAAATAGACTTAGATATCAATGAAATGTGGGACTCACAGAGCAAAATACTAATGACAGCAGCAGAAGCAAGTGCCGGACTGAAGAAAATGGAAAAACGAGCTTGGATTTCAGACGCCACATGGAAATACATCAAAGAAAGAAGAGAAGCGAAGAGAGCCATGACTAATGTAAAGACAGATCTTGGAAAGGTCCTGGCAAAAGCAACATACAAAGAATTAGACAACAAAGTGAAAAGTTCAGCAAGAAGACATACAAGAGCTTATATAGACAATTTGACAGAGAAAGCAGAGACAGCTGCAATTACAGGAGACAGCAGAACTCTTTATACAGTACAAAAGATGCTGACAAACACCTATACATCCAGTGGAACACCAATTCTAGACAAATCTGGATTAATGCTAACAACAAGCGCAGACATAAAAGCCCGTTGGGCGGAACACTTGAAAGAAATTCTTAACCGTCCACTACCCCACAGTTTAATAGAGTTTGAAGCTGAAACACCAGCAGCAGAATTAGATGTAAATTTAGATGACTTCACCTTGAGCGAAATAGAAACCACCTTAAAGCGTATGGCCAATAACAAGGCTTCTGGAGAGGATAGGTTAACAGCTGAGATACTCAAGGCAATTGATAGCCATAATTTAATACATCTCCAGAAAATGTTCAACATCATTTGGAAAGCAGAGAAGACGCCTCATAAATGGAAAAAAGGAATCATTGTTAAGATTCCAAAAAAGGGCAATCTTCGAGATTGTAACAACTGGAGAGGTATGACACTTTTGTCAGTTGCCTCAACGTTATTCTGCAAAAACATCCTAAATAGAATAAAGGATTTAATAGATACAGTAATGCGTGATGAACAGGCCATGTTTAGAAAAGGGAGAAGCTGCCTTGACCACATTTTTACTCTACGACTTATACTGGAGGAACACATTGAAAAGCAAAAACCTTTTGTACTTAACTTCATCGACTTCAAAAAAGCATTTGACAGTATTCATAGAGATTCTTTGTGGACAATTCTGAAGCAATATGGCTTACCATCAAAAATAATAAATATTATTAAAAACATGTATGATGGTTACACATGTGCAGTTCGAACAGAGGAAGGACTGAGCGAATGTTTCCCAATAGAAACTGGGGTTAAACAAGGATGTATTTTATCGCCCTTGTTATTTGGAGTTGTTATGGACTTCATAATGAAGAAATGCTGCACTGGTAATAAAAGCATCAAATAGATACAAGGAGGCCATTTGGAGGACCTCGACTTTGCTGATGACATAGATCTCATCAGCAGTCAGATAAAAACGATGCAGGAAAACAAAAATGAACTATTATCAATAGCCAGCAAAATTGGGCTTGAGATCAATCATGAAAAGACTAAAGTCATGAAAAGCTTAATTCCAACAGACGACAAAATATACATGGAAAACAAACCAGTGGAAGAGATCGATCACTTCATCTATCTTGGAAGTCCCATTGATCGAGAAGGAGATACAAGCAAAGAAATTAGAATCAGAATAGCTAAAGCAGCAATGCCTTGAAAAGTTGTGGAAATCAAAACTCATCAGCACAAACACAAAACTTAGACTATTCAAATCAAATGTACTATCAACCCTTACGTATGTGTGTGAAAGCTGGAAAACAACAAGAGATATAGAAACAAACTTGAAAGCATTTAAAAATAAATGTCGAAGGAAAATAATTGGTATAGCGTGGAACGAATTCAAAACAAACGAGGAAACTTGAGAAATCATCAATCAACCACTAATATCTTCAGTAATCAAGAAAAGACGATGGTCATATGTTGGACATGTGATGAGAAGAGATAATAACCGAATAGCAAAGCAAGCCCTCATGAGGGAAACAACAGGTAAGAGAAATAGAGGAAGACCCTGAGAGACACTGAGAAGAACATTGATGAGAGAGGCAAGAGCAGCAAGAATCGGCTCCCTCAATGAGATAAGAGCTGCTTGCACAGAACAGAGAAAAATGGCGAGATTTGATAAAATATCTTTAAAAGAATTGAAAACAGCTAGAACAAAAATTCAGATTAGAGAAGGAATATCTTGGTCTACACCCTATGAGCCGGCTACGGCTCGAAAGGTCAATAGATAGATAGATAGAATTACCACAACCTTCATGTGCAAATTATTAGGTTAAAGGTAAACCTAAAGTTCAGTTCTAAACAGAGATGTTTTCATAACGGAATGACATTGAGAGAAGAATTTGACATTGTGAGAAGAATTTGACATTGAGATTGAGAGAAGAATTTGACATTGAGAGAAGATTTGACATTGAGAGAAGAATTTGACATTCTGAGAAGAATTTGACATTGAGAGAAGAATTTGACATTGAGAGAAGAATTTGACATTGAAAGAAGAATTTGGCATTGAAAGAAGAATTTGGCATTGAAAGAAGAATTTGGCATTGAGAGAAGAATTATCTTACATAAAAATAAACCGACTCCAAAATGTTCACTACTTCAAGTGGAAAAAGGTGGGAGCAAAATATTTAATTAAATGTATGTGGTACAATCAATGGAAATTAAATTGAAATAGCTATCTTACTATCTAGCAGTAGAAAGAAGTAATCGATAGTAACATTTATTTTGTTCATCATGTTTCCTTTTAAGCAACAAAGGTGTGTGGTCAATTGAAGGCTTTAGTGACATAAAAAAAATCTTCTAGGACTGTAGTTAGGCATGCTTCAAGTAGAGTCCATTTGCAAAGAAAAAAAATCGACTAGTGAATTTCTTGAGAAAGTATATTCTAATGTATGTATGTGAGTAGTATATGTATTTAATATTAAACATATAATTTGACCACTTATCACATCCTGGCCTCATCAAGTTTCGAACCCACCGTCCATCACTGCATTTGGTAGCTGAAAAATGAAAAATACAGGCTGCTGTCCAAACAAATATTCAAATTCTTACCATCTTTGCAATGAATTTAACCAAGTTTCTGAGTTTAATTTAGAGACCCTCTCTAGCACTACTGGAGTTTGCTGTTGGGTCTTTCTTTGTTGTCAAGGAAAAGATCAAATTATTTATGGATACTGTCTGAGATGATGATAGTTTATTAACAAGAATAAATGAAAAAGGGGCATAAACTAACAAATGTCATAGAATATTTGGATAACTAAGTTTTCATTAATTTGTGAGGTCTTTCTTGAATATCTACAGCTCTTTTGTAATCTTCTATTGCATCTGCTTGTCGTCCCAATTTACTTCTGACATCGGCTCTTCTCTTCAGCATTAAGACATCATCTGGCTTTAGCTGAAGTGCTGAGAAAAGAAAGAAATGTGTAACTTGTAATTTATCTTTGACTTATTATGAAAGATAACAAAATAGGATACTATACAAAATGTACTTGGACGATACAGAATATAAGTATCTATTTATTTTTTGTCATTTCTAGCCAATGACGGTGCAAAAGGCAGAAATTCTAGACTTTCAATGCCCAACGATCTTTGTTATTAAGTGTCAGACTTTGCACAGGACTGCATTATATTATATCTTGCCACTTGTCCCTGCTCTGTGTGAGCCCTCAACATCCACATGGAATGATGCTTGATGTTGTTGTCTCTCACCTCTGTGCTCTTCTTTAGTGTTTCTCTATGTGGCCACTTTTTTTAATCTTCTGTTTCGACCTTCTTCTTTTGATTATAAATGATATTGTTGAATGCATTACTGTTACTCTTATTTCTGCATTAGTCTTAAAGTCATTACTGTTACTCTTATTTCTGCATTAGTCTTAAAGTCATTACTGTTACTCTCCATGTGTGTGCCACATATTTACACCCCAGAAAGAAATACTGAATATAACAACATCATGTGCCGTCTGTGATATTAATGACCACAGACCAGGAGCCTCCAGTATGATTGATACAACTGTTGCATCAAGCATTTCATCAGCAGAGCCATATCTATGGAATGTTAATCTGACATTGTTCTTGAATGATGTCCAAGTTAATGAGACATCAGAATCGTGTGGCGGCAGCTACAAGAAGGGAGCGGAGAACATCAAGTTCTGCTGCTATAAAGGAGACTTGCCTTGCAATCCCAGAATTGCCTTAAATGGGATCACTGTAGTTGAAAACTTCTCCTCTTGTGTCAACTACACATTCACATCTAAGAGTGAATCAGTGAAGGTCACAAAATCAAATTCTCTCTGTGGTTTTACTAACTACAGGTCATGTGGCTTCTGTTGGATTGGAAATGATAACTTACCACCACTGTGTGTCTACATGTTTGGAATTGGAGTCATCAATGACGGCCTAACATCATCAAGTGCTATGACGATCATCATTTTCGGGAAGACGTGAACTCTCATGGTATATGGTGGATAGGCGGCAGGAACCATTGAAGGCTATGTCTGAAAAGTGTTCCGTCTTGCAGTTTCCTCATATTCCAAGTCCGGCTTGTTGCAGGAGCTACTGAGTTAAGTGCTCTGTGCACACCGTGAGCTATGTGTCTCATCCGTTTTGATCCTGCTTCGATATCCCGCTTGTTTACGATGAATGATGATATCGTATGACAGGGAACAGTTGGCTGTGTTCACTTTCTGTGCGGTTTCGCCTTATGTCTTTTGGCGTGTGCTGAAACTGCTACGATGGGGACTACAGTTACCTTTCTTTGTTTGGAAGATGAGTTAGTAATTCAGATGATTCCACTGGCACGGGCGGTTGAGCAATTATGGATTTTAATTTGTTTGCTGTGATACCGAAGCCTTCCATAACCAATAACCAATAACCAATAACTGTTACTCTTATTTCTGCATTAGTCTTAAAGTCATTCCATGACATACAAAATATTTTACTGAGGCATTTATTTTCATATTTTTCTTATTTTCTATTTAGTTGTTTTCTAGCTCTCAAGCATAAATAATGGTGGATAATACAATTGGTGTGAAAATCCTGAGCTTCGATTTTGAGCTTCCTCATTTTGTTTTCCAAATAAGACGACAGCTAATTTATAGAAAATGTGTAATTTTTTGTGCATTAAATGATGTATCTCATGATCACACAAAATTAAAAAATTCCAACAGCAATGGAAACAAATTAAATGCTCAGGGGTCACCGAAAGTGCTAATTAGGTAGGTACACAGAAGGGGGTTATTGGTTATGGAAGGCCTCGGTATCACTGCAAACGAATCATAATCCACAATTGCTCAACCGCCCGTGCCAATGGAATCATCCGAATTACTAACTCATCTCCCAAACAAAGAAAGGTAACTGTAGTCCCCATCGTAGCAATCTCAGCACACGCCAAAAGACATAAGGCGAAACCACGCAGAAAGTGAACACAGTCAACTGTTCCCTGTCATACGATATCATCCTTCATCGTAAACAATTGGGACATCGAAACATGATCAAAATGGATGAAACACACAGCTCACAGTGTGCACAGAGCACTTAACTCAGTAGCTCCTGCAACAAGCTGGACTTGGAATATGAGGAAACTGCAAGAAGGAACACCCATCAGACATAGCCTTCAATGGTTCCTGCCGCCTATCCACCATATACCATGGAAGTTCACGTCCTCCAGAAAATGATGATCGTCATATTGAGAACAAAAGCCTTATGTCAGTACTGTCATTCTTTCCCACCCCTCAAAATTCAGACTCCGATTTAACTCTTTCTGTACATTTGCCATGCCAATTTCGGCCGCATACATTTCGCCACATAGTGCGTCACTCCCAATTTGATTAGTGTGAACCGTCATCAAATCATATTCATCTAACATGTCTTGTATCACCTTGTTGGAGAAATCTAATACCTTGTTCAATTATCTAAAAATTCATAAATAATAAGTTACATATTAGATAAATATAAATATGTAAATTGATTTTTAAAACCATTAAAAATGTTGTCTCTGAAATCTCTTCCATTGCATTGAGAAAAAACTTTAATACAGAAAAAGTTAAGACTGAATGAACCAGAACTCTTGTTTGCAGGTGACAACAGTTCCAAATGTTACAGAAGGATTGTCTAAATCAGTGTAATGTCATGGGAATTATCATAAGCAGTGTGATAATTCTCAGGAGAATTGTTGTTTAGCAATATCATATCCTTAAACAATGTGATCAGGAGAATTGTTGTAAGCAACCTGATGTTCTTACACAATGTGATGTATATGGAGAATTGTTGTAAGCAACATGATGTCCTTACACAATGTGATGTATCAGGAGAATTGTTGTAAGCAACATGATGTCCTTACATGATGTGATGTATCAGGAGAATTGTTGTAAGCAACCTGATGTTCTTACACAATGTGATATATATGGAGAATTGTTGTAAGCAACATGATGTCTTTACACAATGTGATGTATCAGGAGAATTGTTGTAAGCAACATGATGTTCTTACATGATGTGATGTATCAGGAGAATTGTTGTAAGTAACCTGATGTCCTTTCACAATGTGAATGTATCAGGAGAATTCAGTAAACAATGTGATGTCCTTACACGATGTTATGTATTATAAAAATTGTTGTAGGCAATATGGTGCCCTTAAACTATGTGATGTTTCAGGAGATTATCCAAAATATTTCAAGTGTTTTAGGAAATTGTATAAAATATTATGTGTATGGAAGATTAAAACAATGTGATGTATTGGAACAAACTATCTTAAATAATGCAATCTTATGCGGGTTAGAAAGAGTCTAGAAATGTCATGCTACAAGATTGTCTTAAACAAAGTGATATCCAGAAAATAATCCACAAAGCCAATTAATGGCAAAGTAATCTGAAATAAAACACAGATCCATAAATCATGAACACTAAGAATAATTCTCTATCTTTCTATTGACCTTTCGAGCCGTAGCCGGCCCATAGGGTGTAGACCAAGATACTCCTTCTCTTATCTGAATTTTTGTTCTAGCAGTTTTAAATTCTTTTAAAGATATTTTATCAAATCTCGCCATTTGTCTTTGTTCTGAGCAAGCAGCTCTATCTCATTGATGGAGCCGATTCCTGCTGCTCTTGCCTCACTCATCAAAGTTCTTCTCAGTGTCTCTCTGGGTCTTCCTCTTTTCCTCTTACCTGTTGTTTCCCACATGAGGGCTTGCTTTGCTATTCAGTTATTATCTCTTTTCATCACATGTCCAACATATGACCATCATCTTTTCTTGATTACTGAAGATATTAGTGGTTGATTGGCGATTTCTCTAATTTCCTCATTTGTTTTGAATTCGTTCCACGCTACACCAAGTATTTTCCTTAGACATTTATTTTCGAATGCGTTCAACTTTGTTTCTATGTCTCTTGTTGTTTTCCAGCTTTCACACGCATACATAAGGGTTGATAGTACATTTGATTTGAATAGTCTAAGTAAGAATAATTATTGATAAATAATGATGAATTACCTCTGGTATATTCACTGTCTGCAAGGTCAAATTGATGAAGAGATGCATAAAGGTTTGCTCTGTTAAAAAATATGTGAGCAGAATATGGACTTAACTTGGAGGCCATTTCAAAATCTTCAAGCGCCCCTTTTGTGTCATGCAATAATACCTGGGAATCATAGAACATGATTTAACAAACTGAACATTTCAAGTCAATATTTATCTAGTGTAATATAGAGAAAAATGCATTTTTAAAATAATTGAAATCATATGAGAAATGTATGACTGTCTCTTCTACTGCAAGTCAGATAAAAAGAAATTGATGATGTGATGTAGTGGTTAGTGCACTTGTCTACTGATGATTAAATGGTGATCCTATGGTGATTAAATGAAAAAAATTGTGATTAAATGATGATCCCAGTTCAACTTCCAGCTGTGACAACACTTTTTTTCTCCTCTGAAAGTTTTTTTTAAACATTTGACAACCGTGATCACACTCCGATAGAGTGGAATGATGCACCTTCAATGCAGAGACGGCACTCAATGAATGAATGATTACATTCCAAAGTTTACAGGATGCCAACAATTCAAAGTTAAGGAGGTGTCAGCCTGACACTGAACTGACACTAAACTGGTAGCAGCTCACATGTCTGACTGTGTCGAGTCACACACCCTGATAAGCTGGATTAATTTTCATCAGAGTGTGAGTTGTCATGGAGTCAAGAATATATAAGAATATTATGTAGAAATACAAACCATTTTAAACTGATTTTGTGACTGGATATGGACAACAGATTCGATAAGACGTTTTGTGTAGACCGGAGTCTCTTTACATGTGTACAACGTATTGTGAGCTTTCAGGTTTAAATGCGTTTGGACACTGCTACCTCAGACTCATGATCCAGGCAAGCATTGTTCCTCCACGCCCCCATTCCAATAACCTCCCAAGTGTCAAGAAACTAAGTGGAAAATAAACTAAAACACTAGATTGATGGGGTCTCTCTTCTGATGATCAGATTGCTTCCTGCTGTGGAGTGCTGTATAAAGAGTTTCTTATTATTATCCCTGGTTTACCCAACTTTTGAAAACTGAAATAAAAGATTTTCTATATGAAATTGAGTGGCCTGATGTGGTACTGACCACATTATTTATAAGTACTCTTCTTGGCTACTAAAAGAATGAGCACTGACATATTTCCTTTAAGCCAATGTTGGAATACCATTACTTTTACTTGTATTGATATCGCAAAACATTAAAGAACTCTATCTGTCATTAATTGCTTCTATAATAACTAGATTTCACTAGATCTGATCTCTTTTAACCGTGAGCTGCTGGTTGCTCTTCACAGCTCATTCATCTCGTACAAAGGTGCATGTATTTTTTTAATATTTTGTAGCAACATCAACAGATAATAACGAAGGCATAACTTCCAGAAAAATAAACAATTAAGAAATAAGAAGAATTTACATTTACCTTTGTGATGGCACAGTTCAGAAAGGCAGACTCATCCCTAGGGTTATATTTTATAGCTTTGCTGTAATAATCCAAGGCCTGGAGGATTTGAAAAAGAATGGCAAAGTGATAGAAAGGTAACAAAGAAAACAATTACTCCAACTTTTTTTATCAGTCACAACATTTTTAGAGCTTATAACATGGAAAAGAGGCATATTAAAACTCAAGTTGGTGGTGGAATTTTCTTAAACAATTAAAACTCAAGTTGGTGGTGGAGTTTTCTTAAACAATTAAAACTCAAGTTGGTGGTGGAGTTTTCTTAAACAATTAAAACTCAAGTTGGTGGTGGAGTTTTCTTAAACAATTAAAACTCAAGTTGGTGGTGGAGTTTTCTTAAACAATTAAAACTCAAGTTGGTGGTAGAGTTTTCTTAAAGTGGCATAATGACAACCTATTAATAAAAATTGTTGAATCTTAAAAACTGAAGTCTCTAACTGCAGCAAGTCTTATATATCACCTTGTTATAAGTTCTTTTCTTATCAAAGTTATGGGGTTGCTCTTTTGACTCCAAGCATCAAGTTCACAGGCTCCAAATGATCTAGGGGCTGCAATGGCTTTTTTAAATTTCCAATGTTTTTACTGAAGGACATAGGCTATCCATCTTAGTAGTATTCTACATCTACAGCTCCATCGCATCATGAGTTTCGATGCTTGAAGCGACACTATCCAGAAGTCTCAGAACACTTCTGGATAGGCGGCTGAGCACATTTGGGTGAAAAGTCGCGTGCTAAGATGCAGATTCAAATCTCGTACTTTACCTTTATCAGCAGCTCCAATCACTGCAGGGATTATGCTAGACCTCACCTCAGCAAATATGTCATGCTGTTGTTGTTGTTATGAAACCAGGGCCTGTGAGGAAAATGGGGAGAGGGGAAAGATGTGTAAAAAAAAGATATTTAACTGGACCGATGACTTACCTGTCTGAAATGTCTGGTATGAAAATAAACATTTCCAGCATTAAAATAGGCAAGGGAGTAGCATGGATCCAGCTTGATTGCTCTCTGGTAATCTGCCATGGCCATTATTCTATCTCCCATGAACTAATTAGAAAAGTAAAAATAAATTATCACAATTTATTTTAAAAAATATTTGAACTCAAATAAATTTTAGCAAGAAATCACTAATTTTAGATGTCTCTTAAAAATAAATTGTGTTCATTTTAAGCTGCCACTGTTTTATTTTTTCTTATTCAGTGAATTAATATGCTGAAGACGGATGTGTTGGACCAAGAGATGCAAATATCACAGTTTTTACTGCAAACAGCAACACAACACATTTACACACACTTAACATTCTCTTAAAGGTGGATGACAGAGTGGAATGACTTGCTTCTGAATCAATGAACAGAACTACCCAGGAGAGCAACCATTCCCTTAGTCATCGGGTGAATGTAAGAAAAAGAATGAAAGTGAATCAATGGAGAGGTGGTTGTTGAAGGTATAAAAACCTGTCATTATTCAACTAAGGTTAATGTAGATTTGAATCACTGTAGGGTGAAAGGAATTTGTTTTTGTCGGGGTTAAAATATAAATTCTGATCAGAACGCTTCATGGAAACTGCACTGAGCATGCAGCCTTCCTTCTCCGGTCCCATAAAAACCTCTAACACACTTAAAGAAAAACATAAGTGCCACGTTAATAATTAATGTCAGATCATTAGTTAAAGACAAGAGGATGCACAGATGTCTTATTTGGAATTAAGTGAAAAGACAATTGAATACTTAGAACATAGAATTAAATACTGCAGTTATTGATCAGGAAAACATTTTTGGTTGAGTTAACGAAAAACCTTTTGAAGGTGCAGGAAGAATATAATATAAACAGACAGATAGATATTTCACAACATTAGAGCAATGTACGGAAAAATTAAAAAAGAATCTTATTAGAACAAGAGTAGGTACGACAAATTGGCTCCTAGTAACAACAGAAGTACAACAAAACTATTTTGTCACAACTGCTATTAGTCATCTATATGGATAGAATCACCAAAACTTGTAACCTACAACCAGAAAGTTTAAATTAATTGCTTTTTGCTAAAGACCTTCGCTTATTTTACTCAAAAAAATGTGTCAATGAGCACGGTTTTGAATCCTGGTTTAGTCTATTGTATTCTGTGTTTCCTGTCATTTGTTGATTTTTCCAAATGCTATGCAATACTTCACCATCATCAAGTACCGGGCCTGCTGGCGTAGGTGATCATGTCTCTCCACAACTTATAATAATACAATACTTAGAATCTCAATATATGAGAACCATCAGGATACAGGAAAAAAGAGGATGTATTAGAGACACATAATAAAGAAAATTTAATAAAGAAAAGATGATGGTCATATGTTGGACATGTGATGAGAAGAGATAATAACTGAATAGCAAAGCAAGCCGTCATGTGGGAAACAACAGGTAAGAGGAAAAGAGGAAAACCCAGAGAGACACTGAGAAGAACATTGATAAGAGAGGCAAGAGCAGCAGGAGTCGGCTCCCTCAATGAGAAAGAGCTGCTTGCACAGAACAGAGACAAATGGTGAGATTTGATAAAATATCTTTAAAAGAATTTAAAACTGCTAGAACAAAAATTCAGATAAGAGAAGGAGTATCTTGGTCTATGCCCTATGGGCCGGCTACGGCTCGAAAGATAAATAGATAGATAAAGATTAGAGACACTGAAAGGAACCCTGATAAGAGAAACAAAGCCGGCAGGCATATACTCATTTGATAAGATCGATTATCTCGCCCAGAATAGAGAAGGATAGTGAAAAACACTACAAGCTCTAGGTGACATCTAAAAATGTTGGAAGGATCAAGATCCAATATGTGTGTCTCCATATAATTTATACATATATAGCCTCAGAGTTGCCCCTATAATAAATAAATGTTTATTTATTGTTATTGTCTTCACAATACAACAACGTTGAGCTTAATATGATACAAAGGTGTGCTGTCCCTACCTGGCTGATAACACCTCTATTGGTCAACAGTTCAGCAGTCGGCCCATAGTTTATAGACTGACTGATGTCCTGGAATGCCCCAAATGAGTTGCTCATCTGAAGGTTGACTATAGCTCTACCTTCCAGTGCAGGTTTATAGCCTATGAAAAGAAATGATGCATTTAAACTTCATACAAAAGAATTAGAGAATACCATGACAATGCATACAAAATATCATCTATAATCAAGAGAAGAAGGCAGACATATGTTGGCCATATGATGAGAAGAGACAGCAAGAGAATCTTGCAATGCAAGCCTTAAAATAGGAATCAGAGGGTAAAAGAAAAAAGAGGTCTAAAGAAATGCTAAAAATAACACAGATGCAAGAACCAACAATAGCGAGCATTGGCTCCCTTGTCAGGGTTGAGAGACTCGTCAAGAACAGGGACATGTGACAAAATACAATGTGGGTCCAGTTTAAAGTCTTAAACTTAATATAAAAGATCGTCAGACATGAAAATTCTAGAATTTCTGCCCTTTGGCTTGAACGGAAAAATGGACAGACAGACAGACACTGAGACAGGCAGGCAGGCAGGCAGACAGACAGATATATAGATAGATTTTTGACACACAGCTGTGTGTTTACACTAGGAGAGACACAGGAACTCGGATTTCCTGGCTCAGGTTGATTTATCACATGAAATTTGATTGCATGGACTGGACAAGTTATATTGTCAATTCGTTTGGCTGCCATAAATTTGTCAGTATGTTCAGCTATATCATAGTGTTATTTGCTGTGTTTTTGAAGCTTCAAAGGGTTTATTTGATGTCAACAGACAACTGGTGACATTTTTTTGGTCACAGAAAAAAAAAGAAAACTGACCAATTTCTTAAAAATTGGCTGCTTTTTTCACATTTTATGAGATCCTATCTCTATCTCATACAGTGTAAAAAATAATCCAGCATCAATGGAAACAAATCCAAAACTCAGTGGTTATTGGAAGTAGTATTAGGAAGATACATAGAGGAGGGAAATATTTACCACAGAAAACTGTCAAATTTTTGAGAATTTGTATTTAGATGCAGTAATTTTTACTACCCTATCGTAATTTAGGGTTAAGCAATAGAGAATTCGCCTGTGTGCTACCATGGCTCAAAAGGGGAGTAAAGAATTGTGGCACTGTTCTGTACCAGGCTAGTTTATAAGAGAAGACTTAGGAGAGTTGGACCTGGCACTGGCTATCCCATACTTTAAACAAAATACGCCATAAATACTTCACAAACATGGACAAATAAAAGAAAAGAAAAAAGT
Organism: Megaustenia siamemsis; assembly: GCA_032433765.1. Lineage (NCBI taxonomy): Eukaryota > Metazoa > Mollusca > Gastropoda > Stylommatophora > Ariophantidae > Megaustenia > Megaustenia siamemsis. Next base: position 33,027,191 of record JAVIAB010000001.1, on the reverse strand, counting down.
AAATCCACCTTCCAGAAAAGATAAGGACTCTGTCTAAGAGATGTATGATGTAATCTGGAGAAAGCAGCAAGGAATCAGGATCGCTGACTTGCCTTTTGCCTCCTTATAGTGAAGGGGTGGCTATAATGCTAACAAGGGAAGCACAGAAAATACTGACAGAATGTGACTCCTCTGCAGCAGGGCTGAGACCAATAAGAGTAATATTTAAAACAACAAAAAAACAGAAGCATTTGAAATAAGAAAAGGAGTAAGGCAAGGATGCCTTCTTTCTCCCTTTCTCTTTCTACTGGACTTAGATTGGATCATAAAAATAACTTAGAACAACAGAAATGGAATCCAGTGGTCACTGACCGATCAACCTAATGACTTAGAATTTGCTGATCACATAGCTCTCCTATCACATAATCATCAACAGATGCAAGATAAAATGAGCATGCTTGATGAGAGATCACAACAGATGGGACTGAAAATAAATAAAGATAAGACAAAAATTATAAGAATTAATATAGTTGGTAATAACCAAATGACAATAGGTGAAATACCTCTACCTGACAATCTTACATATATCTGGGCAGTAATATAGATAAAGAAGAAGGAACAGATAATAATACCAAAATCATCATCATCAAGTACCAGGTCTGCTGGAGTAGGTGATCATGTCTCTCCACAATTTTCAATCGCGACAGTTATTTATCATTTTTGTTGTTGACCTTCTGCCAAGCCATTCTCTTAAGCTGTCTGGTATTTTTTCTCTTTGCTTTCCTCTATCTCTTCGTCCCTCAATTTTTCCAGTTGTTACTATATATTCCAGCTGTTCTCTTCTCATTACATGGCCAAAAAATGATGATTGTTTCTTCCTAATATTGGAAATTAGCTTTCTTTTTGCTTTGACCTCTCTCAGAACATCTTCATAACTCTTCTTAGCTGTCCATGGTATTCTCAACATTCTTCTGTAAAACCACATCTCTACAGACTCCAATAATTTTCTTGTTTGTTGTCCTATTGTCCATGATTCACATCCATATGTGAAGACTGACTCTACATAACATTTAAGAACTCTTTTTCTTGTTTCGATTGTCAAAAATGGATTGCATAATATCTTCCTCATTTTTTGGAAAGCTGCTTTTGCCTGAGCAATTCTGCGCATTTCTGCATCTCACCTATTTTGTACATCTTCCATCTGAGGTTAACAAAGTTCCCAAATATTTAAATTCATTTACCTGTTTTAATATTGTTCCACATGTCTTTATTTTCAACTGAGGTGATGTCTTTTTCCCAAATTAAAGATACCAAAATAAGGATACAAAAAGCAAGATAAAGATTCATTGCACTAGGAAACATACGGAAATCCAAAGAAATTAGGTTAAATACAAAAATTAAAATTTTTACTCCAATGTTAAGTCAATCCTATTATATGGTTGTTAAACATAGAGAACAACAAAGATGACAATCATGAAGATACAGACCTTTATTAATGGATGCTTGCACAGAATAAAAAGATGGAAATGATAGACAAAATCACTAACGTAGAATTATGGAAAAGTACCAGTCACTACCAGTGGATAAAGAGATACAACAAAGACAACGGTGCTGGATAGGACACACACTGTGGAAACCAACTGAGAGTAGGTATTACACGACAGGCCTTTTTTTGGAATCCCAAGGGAAAAAAATCAAAGAGGAAGACCAAAATATTCTTGGAAAAGACAAATGGAAGCAGAGATGAAGATGATGGGGAAGACATGGAATGACAAGAAACAGAACGGCTTGGAAAATGTTTCTTGAAGACCTATACTCCACAGGTAGTTGAACGGAAGTAGAAGAAAATAGAGAATTAAGCACTAAGGATAGTCAAACATTGATGATATAAAGATACATTTACACAATAACTTGAGCTCTCTGTTTACATACAGGGCTCCCATTGACTTGATCACTATATCCTGTGTAGGCACTAACAACAATATTTTGTAAGGCCATTTTATGATTTGAGATCAGTACTTGTCTTATGTGGTTGGTTGTCTTATATTTGTTATAGTGTACCTAACAATGGATTTTGTTGAAATGTCGTAGTTTGCCTCGTCTCTCTACTGGTTTAGATGTTTAATGTCATTTTATGTTTATTTTACAAGTATTTTGTCATCTGACAGCTTTCTATGTTATGACTGGACAGAAAAACTATAATGGATACAGAAAGTTGGTATCCTGTTTTAGACTAATTGATTAACTCTACATTACAATAGGGTTGTAAAAATTACAGCATCAAAATACAAATTCTTCAAAATGTGGCAGTTTGGGTGGTCAAACATTTCCCCTTTCTTTGTGTACCTTCCTAATTACTACTTCCGGTGACCACTGAATGTTGGATTTGTTTCCTTTGGTGTTAAATTTTTTTCTTTTCCCCATTTCATGAGATATGATCTCATATAATGTGAAAAAAAGAAATCACCAATTTTCAAGAAATTGGTTGTTTTTTCATTTTTTTTGTGTGGCTATGACCAGGGAAATTTCCTTGGTCATCGGCTGACATCAAACAATCATTTGTAATTTGGGAAATGTAGCAAATAACACTATGAGGTAGCAGAACATACTGATGGACTTATGGTGTCCGTATCGATAGACAATGTAACACATCCAGTCCAAGCGGTCAAATTCAGGTCATAAATCAACCTGAGACAGGAAATCAGAGTCCCTGTGTCTCTCCTAGTAAAAACAAACAGCTGGGTATCAAAATGTTAAAAGACACAGCAGCCTACTAAAAATAATCTTGGAAGGGAAAATAAGTTAAAAAAGGCAGAGGTGTAGACCAAGACTAACATGGACAAGTAACATCAAAAGATGGACAAGTTAGCCTATGGTAGCCTGCAAAATCAAAGCAAGAGACACAGCGGAATGGCACTCCATGGTAGACAACCTTGATGCAGCAGAGACTTCACTCAATGGTGATGATGATGTGTGTCAAAAGTTCAAAGAAAATACTATGTTTAGAGCTTCTAATAGTACAATTAAGTGGTAGTAATTTTTACTATGGTATCATAAATACACGAGTCACAGATAGGTATCTCAATCTAGGGTTAATACTTCTTGCTTGTTCTCTTCAATTTCAAAGTGGAAACAATATAACAATTGTAATTTTAGCCATAATTTCTTACTTGGTCTGATTTCAATAATAGATGTGAAGTGCTTCCAGGCTTGCATTAGCTTTCCAGATACCTGAGCTGCATATGCGAGGTTGATCCGTGCTGGCAAGTACAGAGGGTCCAAACATAAGACACGCTGGTAGTCACGCTTGGCAAATTTAAGCCCAAGCTCATTTCTGTAATCCATGAAGGTATTTCCCCTGGCAATGAACCCATCAAAGAAGAAGGGCTTCAACTGGACACATCTGGTGAATACTGCCACAGCCTCTTTCAAACGATTCAATCTAAATAAAATACACCACAAAATGAGAATGTAAGCTAAAAATGCAATACATTAAAAACTGAACAATATAAGAAGCTTAAAAAAGAAATTAATAGACAAAATAATAATAAGACACAAAAATGTGCAACAACTTAAACTGCCTTACAGGTGTGTTATATGCAATATATGTCATCATATATTCAAAATTACTTCAAAAAGCCATACGTCAACTTTATTGATTAAAAAAAATTATTAACTCAAAGCTACTAATTTTTACTCATATTGAAGTCCATAGTTAAACTCCCTTTTCTCTCTTCAAGAGGTGGGTACACATGAGAGCTATTCAAAAACCTTTGCTATAAAGGCTTCATTGCTTAATTTCAACATTTTAAACTTACTTTTCCCTCTTCAAGAGATGGGTACACATGAGAGCTATTCAAAAACCTTTGCTATAAAGGCTTTAATGCTCACTTTCAACATTTTAATTTCTGTCCCATTTAAAGTAATCTTCCATACTGATGATACATCATTTCCAAAATATTCTCCATTGTTGAAATGCTTCCTGGAATGCACTTTCCATGACAGCACACAATTCTCTTGTCAAAACTTCTCTTTATTGAGTGTCAGTCAATATATGCTGCAAGAATTTTGCATTTACGTGACATATATGAGAAGTTTCAGTTAAATTTTCTTTGAAAGATTCTAAGCTGAAGCCCACTTCACTGGCAACTTCTTGGGCAGTTAAACAATAATTCTCATGAATCACAACCTAAACTCTGTTAACATGTTCATCATCTGTTTGATATTGTTCCGGTTTAAGATCTTCGCTAACCAATATCATGTCTTCTTTGAAATATTTAAACCTTTCATAGCACTGCATTCAGCTCATACAGCCTTAGATAAAAGAATTTTTTATTTTTTTTTTTTTGGCGCTCGCCAGCTTTCTATGGCAAAGTCCCTAGAGATAGGAACTGAATTTTGCGTGTTAATCCTGTTTTTCCCTGGCAGCAGTGAGCACAGAGGTCCCTTGCCACACAGGCAGATCAACTCCGTCTTCAGAGATACTCATATTTTTTCCGTCGATGAGTAATTGACATTTCAATGTCGCTGCTGAGATCAGAGGTGGTTGCCACAGAGAGAAATCATAAATAAAAATCCCAACTGGTGTAGCCAAGATTTGAACTTACAATCTCTCTGTCTCAAGACAATCGTCTTGCCTCAAGACCAACCAGTCCCTGTTAACTCTTTCCGTACGGAAGCTTTTTATTGATGCAACCGAAGAGATTTCAGAGACAAAATTGTTCACAGTTTTAAGAATCAATCTACATATTTATATTTATCTAACATATAACATATTTTATATGAATGTTTAGATAATTGAACAAGGTATTAGATCTCACCAATATCCAGATGATACAAGACATGTAAAAAGAATATGGTTTAATTGCGTTCATGCTAATCAAATTGAGCATGGCGCACTATGTGGCAAAATGTACGTTGCCCAATGGCGCACAGAGCGGTGAAACATACGGAAAGAGTTAAAACAAATAACATGTATTTAATTGTACCAAGTTTACAGCAAAAACATTACTTTTCAAACCTTTTTAATTATCACTTTGTCACTAATCATATAGCTTGTGCACATGTCCGACTCTATGGATATAGCTTAGTGACCAATGTTTAAGGCAACAGTTTGTTTTTTACTAGGTCACTTGACATGATGGGGCTCTTTACTTACACTCAGTAGTCACAGAAATTTGTGATGGTTGGCATGCTATTTAAAAGTTCAACTTTTTTTTGTTTACAGTCCTCATTTATAGATTAAATACATACTCCTTCCTCTTTGTATTCATTGACAACATGGAAAAAAACCACATCAATTCTTACTTGTGGTAACAAAGACCAAGAGTGTGGAGAATTTTGTGATCATGAGGATTCATCTTAGCAGCAGCTTGAAAGTCAGATAAGGCATTCATGTAATCATCTGTTTCAAAGTACAATAGGCCCCTGTTTATCAGCACCTTTAGAACAAATATATCACTCAAAGTGTTAAATATATCAGTCAAAGAGTTAAATATATCAGTCAAAGAGTTAAATATATCAGTCAAAGAGTTAAATATATCAGTCAAAGAGTTAAATATATCAGTCAAAGAGTTATATCAGTCAAAGAGTTAAATATATCAGTCAAAGAGTTAAATATATCAGTCAGTGTTAAATATATCAGTCAAAGAGTTAAATATATCAGTCAAAGAGTTAAATATATCAGTCAAAGTGTTAAATATATCAGTCAAAGAGTTAAATATATCAGTCAAAGAGTTAAATATATCAGTCAAAGTGTTAAATATATCAGTCAAAGAGTTAAATATATCAGTCAAAGAGTTAAATATATCAGTCAAAGAGTTAAATATATCAGTCAAAGAGTTAAATATATCACTCAATGAGTTAAATATATCAGTCAAAGTGTTATATCAGTCAAAGAGTTAAATATATCAGTCAAAGAGTTTATATCGTCAAAGAGTTAAATATATCAGTCAGTGTTAAATATATCAGTCAAAGAGTTAAATATATCAGTCAAAGAGTTAAATATATCAGTCAAAGAGTTAAATATATCGTCAAAGAGTTAAATATATCAGTCAGTGTTAAATATATCAGTCAAAGAGTTAAATATATCAGTCAAAGAGTTAAATATATCAGTCAAAGAGTTAAATATATCAGTCAAAGTGTTATATCAGTCAAAGAGTTAAATATATCAGTCAAAGAGTTAAATATATCAGTCAGTGTTAAATATATCAGTCAAAGAGTTAAATATATCAGTCAAAGAGTTAAATATATCAGTCAAAGAGTTAAATATATCAGTCAGTGTTAAATATATCAGTCAAAGAGTTAAATATATCAGTCAAAGAGTTAAATATATCAGTCAAAGTGTTAAATATATCAGTCAGTGTTAAATATATCAGTCAAAGAGTTAAATATATCAGTCAAAGTGTTAAATATATCAGTCAAAGAGTTAAATATAATCAGTCAAAGAGTTAAATATATCAGTCAAAGCGTTAAATATATCAGTCAAAGAGTTAAATATATCAGTCAGTGTTAAATATATCAGTCAAAGAGTTAAATATATCATCAAAGTGTTAAATATATCAGTCAAAGAGTTAAATATATCAGTCAAAGAGTTAAATATATCAGTCAAAGAGTTAAATATATCAGTCAAAGAGTTAAATATATCAGTCAGTGTTAAATATATCAGTCAAAGAGTTAAATATATCAGTCAAAGTGTTAAATATATCATTAAAAGTGTTACAATTCTCATTTAATGTTCTGTATTTCTGTATTTATTACTTTCTCTTACAACACAATTCCAGTGATAGTGTTAAATACCATGACCATGGCTATCAATTTGAACATCATCTTGCCCCTATTCCATGTTTTAATTTTACATTTGCAACTGTATAAAACCATGTAAACAACAAAGACCCCATATTGTTTCCATCCATTGTCCTTGCGAGCAGATGACACCCAGGGCAGAAATTCTAAACTCTCCATGCCCAATGATCCTTTGCTATTTAGTGTCAAACTTTGCACAGGACCTACATTGTGTCTCTCCACACATCCCTGTTCTAGGAAAGCCTCTCAGTCTCAAGGGAGTTGATGCTTACTGTTGTTGTCTTTCATCTCAGTGTTCTTTTTAATGTTTCTCTAGGTTAGCTTCTATTTCTTTTGCGCTCTGGTTCCCATTTTTGGGGTCTGCTTTGAGATTCTCCGGTTGTCTATTCTCATCACATGGCCAACATACGACCACATTTTTCTGTTCATTATAGATATTTTTTAATGCATTGTAATTTTTCTTATTTCTGAACCAGTCTTGAATTCATTCCATGGTTATACTAAGTGTTTTCCTGAGACATTTATTTTCAAGTTCATCTAATTTATTTTCTGTCTTTAATTGTTTTTCAGCTATGGTAAGCATAAGTAATGGTGGATAATACATTCGATTTGCAAAATTATTACAATAACTAACCTTTCTTTTATTCTATTTTACATCACCAGTTCTAAGGTAAAAATTCAAATTGTTGTACTCATCCCTTGTAACCACTGGAAAGACCATTCGATATTTCTCATGTTAACTGGCAGAAGCATGTAAAACACATACAATCGCAATATAATTATTTGTAAAGCAATTATACATTAAGATGTGAGCACAGAGCAACTATACCTTTGATCGCAGCATGTCTCCAAGCAGCAAAACAATGCTGTAATCAGTGAGAGCTTTCCCAAACTGCCCAATCTCATGATGACAGACAGCTCGATTAAAATAAGGCAAAGGGCACTGGCTATCAATGGATGAGGCTTTGGTTAGATCGATGATAGCCAGCTCAAATGCTTTGATATGAAACTTGAGAGCTCCCCTAATTAACAGAAAGTATAGGAGAAAGCAGGAAACGAATAATTACTATTAAAATTATGCTGAATTGAATTACGTGTACAATAAAATTTAAATTATCAAATAAAAAAATGTATTTTATAATTGACACATCCATATAAACAAAAGAGAAATGTTTGCCCCTTGGCAAACTGTTGAATTTTAAAAAATGTACTTGGAGGTGGTAATTTTGTATTTTTATGATGGTATCATATTCTAATGTTAAAGCAAATGAGCGTCAAAAAATTTGTTCAGAGAGTTCTGACATCAATTATAACAAACAATAATAAATCTTATGTCATGTCTTGTGGTACTGACAAGACCTTTCTCATTGATCAATATTGTTAGTATTTAAATATTTCAATTGTGCTTCTTTTTCCAAACCACTTTATTTCCAAACCTCTTTATCTTTATATTCATTTACTTTTTTTCCTGCATCCCCTGCAACTTTTATTGTTGATCTTTTCCATTTCATTAGATTTTATGAGCCATCCTACTAAGCATATGTTAAAAGTATTTTTCTGATATATTAAAATTTTTGTTTAACTTAATAAAAAGCATTCTCATTTTGGACACAACATTTCCGTTGTCACAACAGATGATTTGGATAATTTGTCCCTGATTAACAACATATAACAATATTGGTATTTGAATACTTTTATATAAAAATTTGGCATTACAATTCTTAATCATTTGTCCCTCAAAAAATAGTGAACATTATATGGTAGGGCAAAGCAACCAACTCAGTTGGAGGAGATCTGAGCAGTTTTGGACTTGTCCAATGTGCAATGAGGATAACCTGTAGCCTAAATTACACTAATTATCACAACTCAATGTAAAACAAGGCACCAATAAACAGTGCAATATATATCCTTCTTCTTCAGGGTTCAAGTCTTATGAATATGCGAATTTAACTCGTTGTCCGGTTTCATTATGAAGGGATAAGAACAATACCATGACACATATGAGCTGGTCACATGGTCAGCACTTGTATGTGGATGTGTGACTTGATTTTTTTCCCCTTAAACCTGTGCTGTGGGTGACACACTCTGTCTTCAGCAGGTTGATACATATATCCACGTGGCACTCCTTTCAGTGCAATATAATGCACATCAGCAATCATCATGACAAATGCCAACAAACAACATAAATCTCCATGTATTTACTAACCTGTAAAGATATGCTCTTAAACTTTTGGGCTGAAGTTTGATGGCCTCGTTACAGTTCAAGATAGCCTTGGCATACTTTCCTTTCATTCCATAATAACAAGCTCGGCTCAAATAAGCCTGAAAGAGAGGACAACTACAATTTACAAATATAAAAATGTACTAATTAGGTAAAAACTGGTGTAATACCGACCACATTACCCCAAAAATCATGTGCTGAAGGTTTATAAGAACTATGGTCACTAACACCATATTCCCTATATGCCACTTGGCGTGACGGGGCTCTTTGAATAATGATTTGAATAGGGAAAAGCTTTACAATTTAGTACTACTTTTAGATAAATAAAAATAGTCCAACAGCACGCAATATATGGCTATGTATTCTGAAGTGTTTGAGAAGATATCATGATAATCCTTGATATTAAAAGTAAGCTTGCCAGTTCTTCTACTACAGCTAAAGTTTTACTAAATGTTGACACAAATTCTGATTACGATTATTTTTGTTTAAAATTGTATTTAAAATATTACAAAACAAAGGTAAAAGAAAAGGCAAACAATTATTATTTCTTACCTGGAACATCTTTGGATTCAGTGCCAGTGCTCTATTGAAGTCTAGAATTCCTTTTAATTGTCTCAATTTTACTGATGCCAAGCCACGGTGATAGTAAGCCTGTTAAAGAGTTTATGAAAATTATTTGTAAACAAGTTAGTTAAATGTCATATAAGTATATATACCGTCAGATGATGACTGTATTAATCAACAGAAATTACATCTTAATTTTGAGAAATATGGCACTGTGAGCATTACTTTTTAGAATTTGCTGAAAATGTAATTACAGACAATGAGTGTATTACATTCTAAATATATAAATCTGAGCAATTTTTTCCCTTTTTTTTTTTTCAAGACCACTATGATTTACAAGGTAAAAAGTAAGTGGTTCCCTCCACTTCTAAAGCCTATTTGGAATATATTTTTTTAGTGCCCATATTTTTAGTGGACAACTGCACATTTTATGGGTGATGTGATCTGTAACCTGCCAGGCAACCCTACTTTTCTAGATAAATCTGGAGTTCATTTAAGGCTGGGTGAACCTAGGAACCATTGACTGGAATTGAATCTGACCTCTTGTCTTTAGTAGTCTAGTTCACTAACCAATGAGCTACAGTGGCTCTTCAATGATTTAAAAAGAAAATGTAATCTTTTGTTATATTTACATTTGTATATGCTTGCAAAATATAAATACAGACTGTAAGTTCAGAAGAAAGAATATATGGAGATGAAATGTCAATGAAAAATCTTTTGTATCTCCTATCTAGACAATGTCACCAATAATGATATTCACAACAGAATTCATAAAGCTAATGGAAACCACAATGATCTTTTTACTAATGAGAAGAAACATAAGCTGAGGTGGTACACTCAAATGTTCTTTTTATCAGGACTGGTTAGAACAATATTGCAGGAAAATGTGAGACAGAAGGAGGAAGGCTGTCAATGGAAGGGAGGGACAGACAGCATCAAAGAAATGATCTATGCCACATGTGGACTCTCAGGCAGCTGCAAGAGATAAAGAATGCTGGTTAGAACAATATTGCAGGAAAATGTGAGACAGAAGAGGAAGGCTGTCAATGGAAGGGAGGGACAGACAGCATCAAAGAAATGATCTATGTCACATGTGGACTCTCAGGCAGCTGCAAGAGATAAAGAATGCTGGTTAGACATCTGTGCCCCAACAAACCCTAAAACAATTGGTGATAACTGAGTAGGGAACAAAAAGATTAATTTAAAAAGAACACACAAAATTAATAATAGTACTCTAGGCAGATTATGGATCCAGTTAGTCAATCTCTAAATGTGGGTCTATAGAAGAATGGGTAGAAATGGATGGAAAGAAATAATAAATAAATGATTCACTGCTAGGTTTTGCAGGTCTTGTTTTCTTCTTAAAGCCCATAGTTGATACTTTTTTTACATAACTGCTTCAGACTTTGACTCAACCAAATACTAAATTTATGATGTAAAGAAGAAAGAAAGAAAAAAATACCCATTACATCAGAAAGTAGCATATAGGAAAGTTGGTATTATAGCGCATATTTTTTAATAGACTTTAAGCACATTATTTTTTAGGTAATATGGTCAACTTTACATTAGTGCCATCTTTCTTTCTCAGAAAAGTCAGGTACCCATTTAAGGCTAAGTGAACCTGGATACCATCAATCTTGAACCTGACCTCTTGTCCTTAGTAGTCCAGTTCACTAACCACTGAGCGACCATGGCTTCAAATTTATGAAGTGAGGGAGCAAAAACGGGTAGAAAACTTATGCACAAAATGTCTCCATATTCTATTTGCAGAACACAAAAACTAATAAATGACTAAGAATGTATTTAATTTTTGTTATATGTACATCAGCACAGGATGAATTCAACTTTATAGCCAGATTGAAATGCTGAAGAGCTTCACTGCAGTTTTTCAGTTCCATGTAGCACAAGCCAATCTGGTAATGGGCATCAGCTGCCTCAGGTGGCCAGGTCTCATTTGGTGTCCAAGGTTTCTGCAAATGATAAATGTGGTAAAACTATGTAAGGCTACAGTACAACTGGGAATGAAGAAAAGTAATATAAAAATATAATACATATTGTAAGTTTAACAATTTTAAAAATTAGTCATAACAAATTATACAAAGCAGAAGAGGGATCTGGTTGGTCTTGAGGTAAGATGTTGGCCTTTGGACAGTAAGGTCCTGGATTCTAATACTGCCATAGACAATGGGAATTTTTCACTTCAAATCCATGGTTTCTTTGTGACTTTACCACCCCTTGATCTCTGAGTAGTGAGATCCAATGTCTAGCCCTCTAGGGTAATGACAAAAAACAGGAAGTCTCGTGTGTACTTACAAACGTTAAAGAACCCTTGGCTGTTCAAAAGTAATAAAGAGTAGGTCATAATGTTCACTGCCAGGGTAAAATGCTTAACTCTTTCAGGACCAGAACAGGAAACAGGAATTTTCAGATTTGGACCAGAAAACTTGATTTTTTTTCCTGTTTCCAGAAATTTTACCATATACCTTTTTCATTTGACTACTTCACACAGTAATTAAGATAAATGTGGCATGTGTTATATATCACTGGAAAGGGAAATGGATACAGAAAATGAAAATAGCAATATATTTCTGATATGTCCTTATTTAAAGGAATAGTTATATTTTAAAAAAAAGAAATATTCAAGGTAGATAATTTTAAATTTAAAATATTGTATTTCACTTACCCATTTCCATCCAGATATGTGTTGCTATCCATTTGTCTTGAAATATTACACAACATAATCCAAATTCCTCGAAAATACAGTTTATTTGATGAATTTATGTCCACAAATAACAAAATTATGCACATTTTTATAAATGATCCCAGAATAAAAAAATTTCAAATTTTTTTCACATCACAACAATATTATTTACAAGTCAAGTTTGTTATTTTTATTGACACATATGTACTTATTGTGTGTGATATTCCCTAAAGCATGTTTTAGCGCACAGATGTGGCTTATCCGGACAACCTGTACAATAATAGCTGCTTCGTTTTCTTACTTTCCGCTGCTCCGAACAATGAACACACTGCAGGTCTTTCCCATCAAAATCAATGAGATGGGTGCCCTGATATCTCTGCGGCTTCGTGTTCCATTTTTTCACCGGCTTGGATAAATCAACTTGAAGAAGGTTGTTAGGAATAGGTGTCTCTGCTCCTACTATGCTACACAAATCATAAATAAGCAGCTCCTTGAAATCTGCAAAAGGCATAGGCTTTTCGGTGTTAGGGCAGCTCAAGTTATATAAAATATGAGCATTGAGTTGTGTGATCTCAATTATCCACATAAATATTTTCTTCCACCACTTGACTGTCTTCCTTGTGTGGTTCCCATAATATGAGATCATCTGGTCTACTCTGTCACATCCATTCATTGAGTGGTTGTAGCTATGGATGGGTGATGGCTTCCTGACTTGACTCCTACCTTCATTTCTGATCTCAAATGTGACACTTCCATGTGTTGTCACCAATTGGCAGGGCTTTTTGGATTTTTTATCCCTCCAGCTGACACACATAACTTGCTCCCCATAATTGATGAACCACTTTGCCTCATTCACTGATATTTTTTTATTTTTGACTTCTGCTGGAAATCCGCGTCTGTTTGAATTTAGCGTTCCAGTGTAGTTGTGATTTTTCTGCCGCAGAAATTGAACAAGTGGCAGGGAAGTATAATACCGGTCAGCAAACAAATGATGATGATCTGTGATGCCTTCCAGTAACTTGTCGAAAACTTTGACAGCATGTGAAGAATGTGGGTCTGTTTCAGGCCTGTAAGCTGTGTCCGTACCAAAATATACCAGGAGGTTGAAAACGTATCCGGTGATTGAGTCGCAAAGTCCGTATGATTTGATATGATATTTTTTTTGGCTTACTGGCATTGTACTGCTTGTACTTAAATCTTCCCTTGTAGCCTATAACCATCTCATCAATGCAGATATTTTCAAACGGATAAAACGCGTCTTGAAATTTTTCGATCAATGAATTGATGAACGGCTCAATTTTACATTTTCCAGCCGCATCAGGAACAGCCGCATGAAGCATAGATTGATAAATCAGTAAAAATCTTGTCCGACTAAACATGCACCTAAACCAAGGACTACTTTTAAATGATTGAATGGACCAGTAATCCTTTATAGAATTTTTTGGATTCATTCCCATGGCAATCATGACTGCCAGAAACTGAAAAAAAGTATTACGGTCCAGCGGTGTCCATTTAGCAAAACTGGAATACCTGCGTGCAGGAGTACTCAATTCCATTTTTTGCTGAGCATAACTGTTGATATTTTGAATCAGACTATCAACAAAATTGTGTCAGTCAACAGGCTCAGAAAATACTTGGAAGGTGAAGCATTTTCTGGAAGATCTAACTTACATCCAGAATTTATATTTTGGAAGCTAGATTTTCCTATGGTATCGCCATCTCTGGCTTCATGCCACCCATCAGCAGGCTTCCTAGCCACATCTGTCCTGTCAGCTTTGGCTGACAGAATAGTATCAGTTTCATCGTCAGAATCACTGCCACTAAATTCCTCTGAGTCACTGATAGTGCTGGACTGGAGGCATCGACCAGCTAAACCTAAACAAGAGTTAGCGAGTCTTGGTTTCTTGCCACTCGACTTACCACTACGATTATCATGACTATCACCACAAAAACTAAAACTCTCGTCTGAATCTTCTGAATAGTCCATTTCTGATTCACTAAATAACAATGTTTCGAACATAGATCTCGCTTGTTCTGCACTATATCGTTTTGGGCGAGATGTACTGCAAGAACTACCAGCAGTGGGCGTGGCCATTTTGTGATAGAAATTTCAGAAAAATAAACAATGAATATAAATGAATAATTTTTAAATCCAAATGTCTAACCACGCTTTCAAACCACGGGAAGATCAAGGAAAAATAACTCTCACGACCGGAAATCAAGTATTGGTTGAAACAAAAACGAAATTCGGTGAAAACGAAACAAATATTCAGCTACATCCAAAATGTCCAACATATCGGTGTTGTCCAAAGGGATGACGCCGAGGACTCGGCATCGGACCTGAAAGAGTTAAGCAAATTTACCCATGCCAAAGACAGGTGTGTTGGGCTGAAAGGTGCAGATATTGCTGCTTTGCTGTAAACTAGCAACACAACAAACCCACACCCATGTAACAGGTCAATGCTAAGAAGAACAAGGTCAAAGGTCTTCATTGAGAGTGACAAACAATACAAATTAATTTCTTACTTCTAGTAGAAAATTTAATCAACAGAGAAGAAGACAATCACTTTGCAAAAAATGAATGATAAAAAAACTTACAAATTTATATAGGATCTGTCAAGTAGATACAGGAGTAAAAATAAATAAGCACGGCAACTATTTTAATAAAAAAAATACTCGTGAATTTATGAAGAAAAATATTTAGACTTAGACTTTAGAACAGATTGGCATCACTGCAGGCAGAACATTTCCACATCTGCTACACTCCTTTTCCAGCAACCAACAGTGTTCATCCTGTTCTTCTGAAAAAATGGTGTGCAGCTCAAGATGCACACTTCCAGGTCTCTATAATGGATATCACGGGTAGCATGACCTTCATTCGCCTGCACCAAAATCCTTGCAGACTTTGTGGCCAGTTAGTGGTGCCCCAAGAATCGCTGTCCCACAAATGAAGTCAGGTCTCCACTTCAGTGAAACATTCAATTCGACCACAGTCCAGCTGGTGGTGGCAAATTTGCAGTCATAAAAAGGTCATACATCCCATTATATCATACTAAATTATTACAGTAGGCAAAATTTCAGAAAAGAATGATTAGAGTCTATATATTTGTTGTTGTTCATTCTTTATATTCATTAATCTTAATTCTTGAGTTTAATTGTTAAATCAAAGCAATGTTGTCTCAGTAAACTTGTGTTAGAAACTAAAATAGCTACAGAAAAAGAACACCTCAGATCTTCACAATGTCCAACATTACAAGAATGATAATTGTAAATCAAGAACAAAGATGAAACACCTCAGTATGACCAGATATAATTGTATCTGCATTATGAATGAATGATCTTTCTCAAATTAGTTTTCTTTTTTTATTATAGCCTTTTGACTATGAATCTAGATATAGATAACAAGGGAGCAAAAACTGTAGAATACCATTTTTTCCAGTGCTTGCTTGAAGTTTGTCACAGCTTCCTGGAACTGTTGTGCCTTCACGTGAGTCTTTCCTAGAAGCATGAAGTATGGGGCAATTGGCTTTACTTGAGCTGCCTGGTTCAGTACATCAACAGCCTTGCCAAAAGACATATTATTTATTCAGTAAATAAATTTATCAGCCTATGCAAAAGGAATATGGGTGTCCGGTTAGCGCAATCGATAGGCGGTTGGCTTACCACGGCAACAGCCGGGGTTCGTACCCTGGCGAGGACACCTGGGTTTTACTAATTCCCTAAAAATTAGTAGGAGCCGCGATAGCTCAGTGGTTAGTGAACTGGACTACTACGGACAAGGGGTAGGGTTCGATCCCAACCGACGGCTCCGGGTTCACCCAGCCTTAAATGGGTACCGGATTTTTTCTGGGAAAGTAAAAGCAGCACGGGCGTAATACCGACCACATTACCCCAAAAATCATGTGCTGAAGGTCTGTAAAATATAGGGTCACTAACACCATATTTCCCTATACGCCATTCGGCATGACGGGGGGTACTTTACTTTTTTTTTTTTTATGCAAAAGGAATAAATCTGCACTAAAAGCAAAATGATATGACATGTGACATATTTCAAACACACATGAAACATTATATCATCTAAAGGGAAAATCCAAAAGAAGATTAACAAAAGATATTGAACAGCAAACCAGATGATAGAACAGTTGGTGTCAAAATTACAAAACAAGCATATAATAATAGATTTTTGCAAATGGAGATCTGCCAGCATCAGAGCTAGAAATGGTCAAATATGTTGGGCCAAAAGGGCAAATATCACAACTTGGCATAGACCACAACATAAAGTGTGTTTTCTTCTAATTTGTTCACCTAGTAATGGAAATATGTTATACTGTTTATAGCTAAACTGTGACATTTTTCAGGGGAAAAAACACCCATAAAATTGTATCTTTCTACTTTTGTATGGATGTATCAATATATGTGGCCCTGTGTTTGTCTAGTGTCCTTTTCTACTAATGTAGACTTTGTAGCCGAAACGTTTAGTTATTTTGTGTGTTCTATTTTTGCAAACTTATAACATACAATTTTAAGTGTTGTTTTACCCTTACACTGTTCAGCTGTACCTGGTCTCACATGATTTGATACATTTTTATACATATTTCCATTCTATAACATTTTTCACATTATACCTGTCATATCCTGCTTCAATGTTGCATGTATTTTTAGTCAGATCTACCTATAACTAAAATAAAAATGTTCAACTCCAATGTTAAGTCAGTCCTATTATATGCCTGTGAAACATGGAGAACAACAAAATTAACAATCATGAAGGTACAGACTTTCATTAATGGATGCTTATGCAGAACAAAAGGATGGAAATGGCAGGACAAAATCACTAACATAGAACTATGGAAATGTACCAGTCAAATACCAGTGGATAAAGAGAAACAGCGAAGATGATGGAGCTGGATAGGACACACACTGCGGAAGCCAACTGAGAGTATTACACAACAGGCCTTTTTTGGAATCCCCAGGGAAAAAGATAAAGAGGAATACCAAGAAATTCTTGGAGAAGACAGACAGAAGCAGAGATGAAGATGATGGGGAAGACATGGAATGATCTTAAAAGAATGGCAAGAAACAGAACGACTTGGAAAGTGTTTGTTGAAGACCTATGCTCCACAGGGAGCTGAAAAGAAGAAGAAGGAGAAGACGTATAACTCCTATGCATTTGGCCATGCCAAGTAGCCTTTCTCTGGAACTAACAAGTAGAAGTAGTGTTGGGTTTTGTTCACCTAAGACATGCTATGATACTGGTAGTTAGGACTGGTGGACTGCTGTCAGATTATGTGAGCTCAATTTAGAGTGTCGTTTAAACACATTCTTTGCATTAACGCTGTTTAAACACAAAGTTCTTTGCATTAAAACTTATAATTTAACTCAATGTTATG
The DNA here is from genome assembly GCA_032433765.1 of Megaustenia siamemsis. Classification (NCBI taxonomy): domain Eukaryota; kingdom Metazoa; phylum Mollusca; class Gastropoda; order Stylommatophora; family Ariophantidae; genus Megaustenia; species Megaustenia siamemsis. Next base: position 33,009,535 of record JAVIAB010000001.1, on the reverse strand, counting down.
AATGACCACATATGAAAAATAAAGACAATAGAAGAACCATTTCATTTATAACATGTTTATGTAGACTCTGACAAATCTATTGATATTAAAATTATAAAACATCACATATCTTCTCATGAACTTAAGAATTGTCATATTTATATATATTTTCTACCTACCTTATCGTAATTTTTCAAGAAAGATTGCACCACTGCCTGCTGGGTAGGCAACCCTCCAAAAGTGCTTGCTGGGTTGTCTATGCCCATTTCTGAAGCATGATATACACAGAAAGCAGCAAGGTCAAGGCTTCCAAGTTCCAATAAAAGTTTACCCTAATGAAGATAAAAGGAAAGAACCCATTTACACCTCAGCTGTGCTGTATAATGAATATGGTCTTGTGCCCATATTTTTTCCATCTGTACACATTTGGGTATGTGGTCAACATTACACCAGGCTAACTTTTTTCTTTCATTGTCATCAAGTCTGCTGATAAGGGTGTCTCTGTGGTTGTCTGGAGGAAAGACATCTATGTTTGTGAGAGACAATTATCTGACCACACATTCTACCAACCCATTCCTGACGATGCCACTGTCTCAAATAATGCCATGGTATGGAAGACTATACTGAAATAATTCAGGGAGAACAACTTTCTGCTAGCTCACCTCATATGATCCTCCCTGATAGTGGTTAAGGCAGACAATCTGTCCAAGATACACAAACACAACTCTCTTGGACAGCCAATTGTCTCTTCTATCTCATGTCCCATGGTACACATTTTTGACTTTCTCTACAGTGTTTTTCAACCCATTACCATGAACCTCTCCTCATTTGTTAAAGACGCCAATGATGCTCTGAATATCTTTGCCTCCATCATCCTTTCTCCTGACCGAAACTACTATTTCTTTGTCATGGATGTCTGCTCCTTGTACACTTCCATTCCCTATGCCTTTGACCTCCGGCCTCTCAAATTTTTCCTTGATCTGATGTTTCCTCTGTATAGCGAAACTAGTTCTTAACCTCAACTCTTTTGAGTCCAGTGGCAACTTCTTCACTAGGGCATCAAAATGGGCCCTAGCTACACTTGTCTGTATCAAGCTTACCTGATGCTAGACTTCTTATGCGAATGCCACTATCCTAAATCAACTCTTCTACCTGCTCTTCAACCAGTTCTTCACACCTCACATCAGACTGCCATCACCCCTATACCTGTTCCCCCCTCTGACAGGTTAGTACTTGCTCTCACTCATCACCCTCACCACTATACGGTGATCAGAATCATTCACTGCTACCTCCCCATATTCTGCTCCGATTCCACTACCCATCTACTTTTCTCTACCCTCTATTTGTTGCCTTCAAGCGTGATCGTAACCTTAGTGATATGTTTATCAGGAATCACCTTCCTGCCTCCCTCTGTGATCACAATCAATGTAAGACTCACAACCACATTCTCTGGGCAGATATGTTTCCCTTCCCTAATTACCCTTTTGAGATCAAAGAACAATTAATTTGTACATAATACAGCATTATCTATGCCATCATATGTAAGCGAGGTAAGATGTCCTACATAGGTGAACAAGACTACGCCTCTAAAACAAATGCCATGAACATCTGACATATTTGAACATAGTGACCATAATTTTTAAAGACCTTCGGCACATGATTTTTGGGGTAATGTGATCAGTATTATGTCCATGTCATATGACTTTCCCAGAAAAATATCCGGTACCCATCTAAAGCTGTGTGAATCTGGAAGTCATTGACCAGGATCAAACCCAACTTCTTGTCTTTTGTAGGCCAGATAACTAACCACTGAGCTATCATGGCTTATTAGGTTTTTTTAAAAGAAAGCAGACAAAAAATAAATGTAGAATTTAAACACAAATATTCAGAACTTTACCCTGTACATATAGTAATTGTGAACATCAGGCTTCATGTGTATAGCTCTTGTAAAGTCCTTCAGTGCTTTCTTCACCTAAGAATTAGATCACATAGTATTCATTTAAATATTATTTATATTTGGCTTTATTAAAAGTTAAGTTATAAATGCAATCCATTTTTGACAATAGAAACAAGAAAAAGAGTTCTTAAATGTTATGTAGAGCCAGTCTTAACATATGGATGTGAATCATGGACAATAGGACAACAGACAAGAAAATCACTGGAGTCTGTAGAAATGTGGTTTTACAGAAGAATGTTGAGAATACCATGGACAGCTAAGAAGAGTAATGAAAATGTTCTGAAAGATGTCAAAGCAAAAAGAGAGCTAATTTCCAATACTTTATTATTATGACAAATTTACTGCATCTGTCTGAATAAACAAAGTAGCATATCTGGCAGCATGGTCCTAATGTTACAATTAAGAGGTAGTATTTTCTATGGAATGTAATGAAGTCCACCACAAGTAGGTATTGTAATTAAGGGTTAAATACTATTGCGTTAATTTTTATGCTGCATAAAAACATTTGGTATTTTCAGAGAAGCTAAAAATAAACAAGACAAATCTGAAACAAGTGCAACGTTTGAAATACTTGGGCACAGTGATAACATTAGATGGAAGATGCACCACAGAAATAAAAAGCTGAATAGCTCAGGCTAAAATAGCATTTCAGAAAATGAAAAATATCTTATGCAACAAATCTATGTCAATAGAAATGAGAAAGAGAGTTCATCGATGCTATATAGAACCAATTCTGACCTATGGAAGCGAATCATGGACAATAGACAAACAAATGAAAAGACGATTAGAGGCCACAGAGATGGGATTTTTCAGAAGAATGTTGAAAGTTCCCTGGACAGCTAAAAAGACCAATGAGAAAGTTCTCAAAGAGGTCAACACAAAAAGGGAGCTCTTAAAAAGCATCAGAAAGAAGCAATCAACAATTTTGGGCACATCATGAGAAGAGGAAAGTTGGAATACTTGGTTACAACTGGCAAAATAAAAGGAAAGAGAGATCACGGATGACAAAAGAGAGAAAATACTGGATAGCTTGGTGTCATGGCATGGAAAACAGTCAACAACAGAACTCATACGATGCACTATGGATAGAAGATTGTGGAAGGACATGATCGCCAACACCAACCGGTACGGCACATGATGATAATGAATGAGAAGAGAACAAATGGAATATATTGTAACAACTGGAAAAATTGAGGGACGAAGAGATAGAGGGAAGCAAAGAGAGAAAATACAGCTTAAGAGAATGGCTTGGCAGAAGGTCAACAACAGAAATGATAAAGAACTGTCGAGATCGAAAGTTGTGGAGAGACATAATCACCTACGCCAGTAGACCCAGTACTTGATGATGATGATGAAGTTATAAATGTCCTTTCTGATAATCATACATTCAATTTCAAATATTAATGCACTTTACTCAATTGTACCAAGACACTAAAAAAAAAAACTAGAGATCTATCAGTAGAAAGTATATAATAAAAAATAAATGATCCATAGTTTGAATTCTGTGCCATTTCCAAGATAACAGATCTATTTCTTGTCAATAATGAATGAGCTATAATCAGCTATAATATTATATGCCATGGTATTCAATGAAGCATAATCTTTTCTATTTGTTGATGTTTTTTTTTATTTTCAGCATAGATTTTTCCATTTGTCAAAATGTGTTCTACTCACAATAACTGCCAGATTATACAATCTTATACTATCAATATTTGTTTCCTAACTGATTAAATTATGCTAAAGTTTTTGTGTTTTTCTAATTGTAAGAAAATAGCAACAGTCTAACTGAACACAGGTTTTATAGAAAAAATAAGAATAGAAGAACCATAAATTATTGATAACTTGAGCTATTTAACATGGATTACATTTTTTTTTCAGAATATTTTGGCCAAAAAGAAATCAGCAATCAAGAACTGCTCAAAAGGTGCATCCTAGAGGAGAAGCATGTAGCACACTGGCAAACAAAGGCACTCGACAGATCTTGTGTTTGGAGGAGATCCATAAACAATCATGAAACTCTCATGCGGTGAACTCAAAAGGTGACGTCAAAAGATAGACAGACCAAGTTCAAAAGAGAGTTGAAAATTATTTTTTATGTTATTACTGTTTAATAATCTCCCTTTGTGAACTGAATATCTGTCTCTCTCAACAAAAATCATCAATAACTAAGTTAGCTTTTTGTGGTATTTGTAACATTTTTTGTATAACTCAACTGCATATCTTAGTATTCAATGATCTCTCTCTTTGACAGTTTATTACAAATTACTCTATAATGACATGTATATGCTCTTTAGAACAGTCAAGAGCTCTCCATCTTAATTCAATCAAAAATGTCTTTACAGAATGTTTTTTTCTGAAAACTATTTTTTTTAACACTAGATTACAATATTGTAGTAAAAATTATCTCATCAAAACACACATTTTTTCCAAATTTGAGGGGTTCAAACATTACCCCATCCATGTACCTTCCTAATTATTACTTCCAGTGACCGCTGAGTGTTTAATTTGTTTCTACTGAAGAAGGATTTTTTCCCCCCAATTTGTGAGATAGGACCCTGTAAAATGTAAACAATTTGACAAATTTCATCAAATTGTTTGTATTTCATGTTTTTTTCCATTTGGCCAGGGAAATTTTTTTGGTTGTCGGCGATATCAAACAACTGTTTGTGACTCAGGAAACAGAGCAAATAACACTTTAAGGTAGCCAAACATACTGACGAATTTACTGCATGTGTCTGAATAAACAAAGTAGCATGTCTGGTAGCATGGTCCTAATGTTACAATTAAGTGGTAGTATTTTGTACTACGGAATGTAATGAAGTCCACCACAAGTAGGTATTGTAATTAAGGGTTAAATACTATTGCGTTAATTTTTATGCTGCATAAAAACAACATTTGGTATTTTCAGAGAAGCTAAAAACCTTTTTCTTGCTTTTTCAGCTCACTGTTGTTTATACCTATCCAGTTACTAGACATTTCACTAATATGATAAGTGTATCTCTATGGATAGACATTCTTCTTTCCTTCCTCATTTGTCTTTCAGCATCGAGAGGAGATAATAATTTGCAGTCTTTTACTCTTCTGTTTGCCTCTGCAGATGTTATGTTTCCTAGTGCTTCTAATATTCCATCAATCCATCTTTTTCATGGTTGGCCCTTGGGTCTGGTGCTCTAGCAACTTTTATTGAAGTCTTGTTGTGTTGTGTTTTGATCGTTCTGCATCATCATTTGGCCAAACCATTTTATCTGTTGTTTCTTTACAGATTCTATTGTGGGGACATAGCTTTTTTCTCAGTTCTTCATTTCTGATCTTATCTCTCCGGCTGTATCCTGTCATTCGTCTGACACATTTCACCTTGGTGATAGTTATTTTTCTTATTGTTCTTGCATCTAGGGTCCAGGACTGGCATTGGTAGCACAACACTGGGATGAAGATTGTATTGTAGAGTGCCCGTATTGCCTCTAGAGTTAAAGAATAGACATTATTATGTGAATATCAATCTATATAATTCAGATAGCAATATTCCAGATTGGGACTTGTACATTCTGAAACAACATTACTGCAAAGAAAGACAGCTAGAATAAACTTTAATACTACATATTGAAGGGAGCCGCGATAGCCCAGTGGTTAGTGAACTGGACTACAAAGGACAAGGGGTAGGGTTCGATCCCAACCGACGGCTTCCGGGTTCACCCAGCCTTAAATGGGTACTGGATTTTTTTCTGGGAAAGTAAAGCAGCACGGGCGTAATACCAACCACAATACCCCAAAAATCATGTGCTGAAGGTCTGTAAAATATAGGGTCACTAACACCATATTTCCCTATACGCCACTTGGCGTGACGGGGGTACTTTACTTTTTACTTACTACATATTGAAACATTTTTGTAGATCAGAAGTTGGCAACTTTTCTTGAGACAGGAGGCCAGAGAAAAATGTTTTTTTTGAATCTTGAGCCACTAGGTTTGAATTTGATAAGGGAAAGACATTAAACAATTTGTTTATTATTTCAATTAATATTTGCAACACAGGATCAAACATATTAATCGATGTATCAAGCTCAACTAGCATGGTCATTTATTGATGACACATTTTGTAGATTATCTCTGTTTAATATGTACATAAATTTTAATTGGGCAGTTATACCTGTTTAATTAAACAACAATTCAGATCATCATTAATAGATGTAAGAGCTTACAGAGGTGCTGATGTTAATAGTGACCACAACTTGTGCATTGGGAAAATAAGATTAAAATTTAGAAACCAACAGAAGAGGTCAATTACACATAAAATTGATAGTCATAAACTGAAAGATGAAGCCATAAAGAAAAAGTTTAACATAGAGCTAAGTAATTGTTATTCAGCACTCGGTGAAATAGACTTAGATATCAATGAAATGTGGGACTCACAGAGCAAAATACTAATGACAGCAGCAGAAGCAAGTGCCGGACTGAAGAAAATGGAAAAATGAGCTTGGATCTCAGACACCACATGGAAATACATCAAAGAAAGAAGAGAAGCAAAGAGAGCCATGACTAATGTAAAGACAGATCTTGGAAAGGTTCTGGCAAAAGCAACATACAAAGAATTAGACAACAAAGTGAAAAGTTCGGCAAGAAGGGATACAAGAGCTTATATAGACAACTTGGCAGAGAAAGCAGAGACAGCTGCAATTACAGGAGACAGCAGAACTCTCTATACTGTACAAAAGATGCTGACAAACACCTGTACATCCAGTGGAACACCAATTCTAGACAAATCTGGATTAATGCTAACAACAAGCGCAGACATAAAAGCCCGTTGGGCGGAACACTTCAAAGAAATTCTTAACCGTCCACTACCTCACAGTTTAATAGATTTTGAAGCTGAAACACCAGCAGCAGAATTAGATGTAAATTTAGATGACTTCACCTTGAGTGAAATAGAAACCACCTTAAAGCTAATGACCAATAACAAGGCTGCTGGAGAGGATAAGTTAACAGCTGAGATCCTCAAGGCAATTGATAGCCATAATTTAATACATCTCCAAAAAATGGTCAACATCATTTGGAAAACAGAGAAGACGCCTCATAAATGGAAAAAAGGAATCATTGTTAAGATCCCAAAAAAGGGCAATCTTAGAGATTGTAACAACTGGAGAGGCGTGACACTTTTGTCAGTTGCCTCAAAGTTATTCTGTAAAATCATCCTAAATAGAATAAAGGATTCAATAGATACAGTAATGCGTGAAGAACAGGCTGGGTTTAGAAAAGGGAGAAGCTGTCTTGACCACATTTTCACTCTACGACTTATATTGGAGGAACACATTGAAAAGCAAAAACCTTTTGTACTTAACTTCATCGACTTCAAAAAAGCATTTGATAGTATTCATAGAGATTCTTTGTGGAAAATTCTGAAGCAATATGGTTTACCATCAAAAATCATAAATATTATCAAAGACATGTATGATGGTTACACATGTGCAGTTCGAACAGAGGAAGGACTGAGCGAATGTTTCCCAATAGAAACTGGGGTTAAACAAGGATGTATTTTATCGCCCTTGTTATTTGGAATTGTTATGGACTTCATAATGAAGAAATGCTGCACTGGTAATAAAGGCATCGAATGGATACAAGGAGACCATTTGGAGGACCTCGACTTTGCTGATGATATAGTTCTCATCAGCAGTCAGATAAAAACGATGCAGGAAAACACAAATGAACTATCATCAATAGCCAGCAAAATTGGGCTTGAGGTCAATCATGAAAAGACTAAAGTCATGAAAAGTTTAATTCCAACAAGTGACAAAATATACATGGAAAACAAACCAGTAGAAGAGATCGATCACTTTATCTATCTTGGAAGTCACATTGATCGAGAAGGGGATACGAGCAAAGAAATTAGAATCAGACTGGCTAAAGCAGCAATGTCTTTCAGAAGCCTTGAAAAGTTGTGGAAATCAAAACTCATTAGCACAAACACAAAACTTAGGCTATTCAAATCAAATGTACTATCAACCCTTACGTATGCGTGTGAAAGCTGGAAAACAACAAGAGATATAGAAACAAAGTTGAACGCATTCGAAAATAAATGTCTAAGGAAAATACTTGGTATAGAATGGAACGAATTCAAAACAAACGAGGAAATTAGAGAAATCGCCAATCAACCACTAATATCTTCAGTAATAAAGAAAAGACGATGGTCATACGTTGGACATGTGATGAGAAGAGATAATAATCGAATAGCAAAGCAAGCCCTCATATGGGAAACAACAGGTAAAAGAAAAAGAGGAAGACCCAGGGAGACACTGAGAAGAACATTGATGAGAGAGGCAAGAGCAGCAGGAATCGGCTCCCTCAATGAGATAGAACGGCTTGCATAGAACAGAGACAGATGGCGAGATTTGATAAAATATCTTTAAAAGAAAACTGCTAGAACAAAAATTCATATAGGAGAAGGTGTATCTTGGTCTATGCCCTATGGGCCGGTTACGGCTCGAAAGGTCAATAGATAGTTATACCTGATGTGTCTTGTGATAAGCTTCAGCCCTGCAGATGTATGCCCTCAGGTAAGTGGGATCAACATTAATAGCAGAAGTAAATTTCTCTATTGCCCTGAAATTATTTAAATAACCAAACATGATCATTAAAAGATCACAATGTAATAAAAGTAAAAGATAAAGGTATCCCATGGCATTAATTGTATTGTGGAATGTTTGTAGGGCCTCTACTTCTTTTGGGAACAAATTTAGGTGGGGAGTGTTTATCCCAAGATGCCTTTCTTTATTTAAATCCAAGATGCCTTTCTTTATTTAATTGATCAAAAGCCATGTACCCACTGTTTGAAAGAGTCAAGAACAGGTTTCAAACCTTGGTGTTTTAAACAGTATGCAAGTACTCCAACAAATCCATCCTTCATAAAAAATAATACAGTTCAATATAATTTTTGCAAAACCATATAACTAAATCATAGAATGTTCTACCAAATGAGCATGTACTAAAACTTAATATATTTCTTGATTCCTGAAAGATTCAAAGAGGAAGTGAATAAGAAATTTAAAAATACATGACTAGTTTATGTTAACAACTTTAATAATGTAAATGTTGTTACTGTGTAAAGAAAATCAACAAGTGTAATTGTATTATGTATACTGGAAATTCTTTTTTTTTAAAATAGTTTAGATAGAAAGAGGTTGTGGAGACTGAACTCCATCCAAAATCAACAACCTCATAAAAGTCATGTATGAAGTAACAACATGTAGGATATTATATGGTGGGTCACTGACATAATGTTTTAAAGTACAGACGGGAATGTGTAGAGGATGCTTAGTATCACCTTTCTTATTTCTTTTAACAAAAGTTTAGATTATGAATACCATCATGCAGGGTAAAAGAAATGGAATTCAATGGAAACTCTGTAACCAACTAGAGGACTTGGATTTTGGAGATGATGTTGCACTCCTTGCACATAGTCACATAATCATCATCATCATCTCTGCATCGAAGGTTGGCTACCATGGAGCGCCATTCTGCTCTGTCTCTTGCTTTGATGGTGCAGATTGTCATAGGCTGGTTTATCCATCTTTTGATGTTACTCGTCCATGTTAGTCTTGGCCTGCCTCTGTCTCTTTTACCTTGTATTTTCCCCTCCAGGATTACTTTTAGTAGGCTGTTGTGTCTTTTAACATGGCCCAAAATTCACATTTGTCTTGTTTGAATTGTGCTTAGTAGTTCTCTTTTCATTTTTAGTTGTTTTAAGACATCATCATTTGTTTTCTTTTCCTTCCATCCAATTCTACCTATTCTTCTATATATCCACATTTCAAAGGCTTTAATTCTCTGTTCTGTTTTCTTGTCTAATATCCATGTTTCTGCACCATATAGAAATGTTGAGAAGACATACAATTTTGCTATACTTAGTTTTAGCCCTGGTGTTATTTGTTTTGATGTTAGTATGTTCTTCATGACATTAAAATTACATTTTGCCATAGTCAACAACCAAATTAAATAAAAGCTATAAGAACTGAAAATAAATTTGGCTAAAATAAGACCAGATTAAAAATGATAAAACAAAGATAATTAAATGTAACAAGGCAAGCAACAACTCAGTAGTAACTGAAGAAGCATCAATAGAGGAAGTGATTACTTTACATACTTGGGCAACAATATCAACAAAGGAGGAGTTGCAGGGAGAGACGTTAAGTGGAGAATAAATAAAGCAAGAACAGCTTTCCCCGAACTTAATAAAATATGGACAGTAAAAAACATAAAGACAAGCACGAAAATTATAATATTAAATACAAATTTAAAAACAGTCCTTATTTTCGGCTCACAGCCATAAATGTAGAATAATATAACTAAACAAAAGTTACAAAACATCCGGCTTGCTGCCAGAGCTACTGAGTTTAGTGCTCTGTGCGCACCGTGAGCTGTGTTTTTCATCTGGATCGTGTTTCGATATTCCGGTTGCTTACAATGAATGATGGTATCGTATGACAAAGAACAGTTCAGCGGTGTTCACTTTTGGTGCCACTTGGCCTTATGTCTTTTGGCATGTGTTGTAACTGCTATGATGGGGACTGCAGCTGCCTTTCTTTATTTGGATCCTTCAATGAGATGAGTTTTAATTTGGATTATTCCACTGGCATGGTCAGTTGAGCAATTATGGATTTTAATTCGTTCACAATGATACCGGAGCCTTTGGCTAACCATAACCATACAAAACATTTGCAAACAACTGTTTGTGGAAAAATCTGAACACAGTATCAGATGGTATAACATGATTAGAAATAAAAATATTTCTGAGAAAGAACAAAACAAGGGCCAATCAAGCAATAAATAATTAATAGAAGATCAAGATGGACAGAATACATTTTAAGAAAACTTGATGCCAGAATAGCAAGATGAGTACTGTCATGGAACCCACATGGGGAAGAGAAAACATTGAAGGCCTAGGAATACATGGAGAAGGGAAGTCATAGAAACCCTCAAAGAGCATTGGCCTATACTTGAGAAAGGTAGAGAAAATGTCCAAAAATAGAGATGAGTGTATAGATCTTTTCCATGGTCTATGCTTCAAAAGGAGTGTAAAAGGATTTAATTGATTGATATTTATCTATATTATAGTATGAAGTGGTAACATGAAAAGGACATGTGGTAACATTTTGCAAAAATTTAAAATTACTTTCACCCAAACCTAATAATATCATCAAGTCTGGAAAAAACAAAGTTACACAGAAAAACAAGAGTACAACAAAGGTAGTGACTAATTATGACAATCCTCTTTTTCTGAATCAAAACAATCAATGAAATTGCCCACATTTTTCAGTCAATGGTGATTCTAAATAAATATTTTTAAAGATAAAAAATGTTTAAAGAAATATTTTTAGTAAAGCAATATTATTTTTTCATATAATATCTATCTATCTATCTATTGACCTTTTGAGCCATAGCCGGCCCATAGGGCGTAGATCAAGATACTCCCTCTCTTATCTGAATTTTTGATCTAGCAGTTTTAAATTCTTTTAAAGATATTTGATCAAATCTCGCCATTTGTCTCTGTTCTGTGCAAGCAGCTCTATCTCATTGAGGGAGCCGTTTCCTGCTGCTCTTGCCTCTCTCATCAATGTTCATCTCAGTGTCTCTCTCTGGGTCTTCTTCTTTTCCTCTTACCTATTGTTTCCCACATGAGGGCTTGCTTTGCTATTCGGTTATTATCTCTTCTCATCACATGTCCAACATATGACCATCGTCTTTTCTTCATTAATGAAGATATTAGTGGTTGAATGGCGATTTCTCTAATTTCCTCGTTTGTTTTGAATTTGTTCCACGCTATCCCAAATATTCTCCTTAGACATTTATTTTCGAATGCGTTCAACTTTGTTTCTATATCTCTTCTTGTTTTCCAGCTTTCACACGCATACGTAAGGGTTGATAGTATATTTGATTTGAATAGTCTAAGCTTTGTGTTTGTGCTAATGAGTTTTGATTTCCACAACTTTTCAAGGCTTCTGAAAGACATTGCTGCTTTATATCAGCGTTGATGAGGAGTGGATACCGGTGCCTACGTCTTTCAAAGGGACTTTCTCGTGTATTGTCACACTCGACAGGAAAAGTAGGAAACAGAACCCGGTCATGGTTAATGCTGAGGTCAACGGTCTCATCTGCGATAACACCGATGAGAAAGATGCAGTCATCTATACAGATGGATCTGTAAGACGACACCAAAGAAGTGCATGGGCATTTACAGCACGCTCAGCAGGTAGAATAGTCTACGAAGACAGTGGTGCATACGTCATGACCACGATGAGCATGACAATGGAGGTGATGGCAGTGACCAAGGCATTTAAATGGTTAGAGTCACAAGACTACACCCATGCATGTATACTGAGTGATTCGATGAGCATGATAAAAAAAGTGGAGGCGGGTTCTGTACGCATGCAATGGGTAGAGTCGTTGCAGAAATCCAAAATACGTAAGGTCACCTTTGTCTTTGTCCCTGAACATGCGGGAGTACGGAGAAATGAAAGAGTGGACAGGTTGGCTAGCTGCGCTGTCGTTGAGGACGGGTAACCAATGGATCAGGCGGACATCATCAATGCCCTCCGAGATGTGGGAAGAGCACAGGACTTGGACAAACACAGATCCACGTCACTTCTTCGGATGATGCAAATGGGACTTAAGATGGGCACAGCCAGAAATGAGAAACTTAGGGCCATGTAAGAAGGCTTATCAACCAACATAGAACTGGAGTCGTCAGTCGCTGGACACTGCGGGAATTGCTGAGGAGGGGATCTGAGCACCTATAGACATGTTCGGAGTGCAATGATGATGACCCACAAATAACTCAATAACTCAACTCAATAACTCAATTGCTGCTTTAGCTATTCTGATTCTAATTTCTTCGCATGAATCCCCTTCTCAATCAATGTGACTTCCAAGATAGATAAAGTGATCGATCTCTTCTACTGGTTTGTTTTCCATGTATATTTTGTCGTCTGTTGGAATTAAGCTTTTCATAACTTTAGTCTTTTCATGATTGAACTCAAGCCCAATTTTGTTGGCTATTGATGATAGTTCATTTGTGTTTTCCTGCATCGTTTTATCTGACTGCTGATGAGAACTATGTCATCAGCAAAGTCGAGGTCCTCCAAATTGTCTCCTTGTATCCATTCGATGCCTTTATTACCAGTGCAGCATTTCTTCATTATGAAGTCCATAACAACTCCAAATAACAAGGGCGATAAAATACATCCTTGTTTAACCCCAGTTTCTATTGGGAAACATTTGCTTCAGAATTTTTTTTCCACAAAGAATCTCGATGAATACTGTCAAATGTTTTTTTTAAGTCGATGAAGTTAAGTACAAAAGGTTTTTGCTTTTCAATGTGTTCCTCCAATATAAGTCGTAGAGTAAAAATGTGGTCAAGGTAGCTTCTCTCTTTTCTAAACCCAGCCTGTTCTTCATGCATTACTGTATCTATTGAATCCTTTATTCTATTTAGGATGATTTTGCAGAATAACTTTGAGGCAACTGACAAAACCGTCACGCCTCTTCAGTTGTTACAATCTCTAAGATTGCCCTTTTTGGAATCTTAACAATGATTCCTTTTTTCCATTTATGAGGTGTCTTCTCTGTTTTCCAAATGATGTTGAACATTTTCTGGAGATGTATTAAATTATGGCTATCAATTGCCTTGAGTATCTCAGCTGTTAACCTTTCCTCTCCAGCAGCCTTGTTATTGGCCATACGCTTTAAGGTGGTTTCTATTTCACTCAAGGTGAAGTCATCTAAATTTACATCTAATTCTGCTGCTGGTGTTTCAGCTTCAAAATCTATTAAACTGTGGGGTAGTGGACGGTTAAGAATTTCTTAGAAGTGTTCCGCCCAACGGGCATTTTTGTCTGCGCTTGTTGTTAGCATTAATCCAGATTTGTCTAGAATTGGTGTTCCACTGGATGTACAGGTGTTTGTCAGCATTTTTTGTACAGTATAGAGAGTTCTGCTGTCTCCTTGTAATTGCAGATGTCTCTGATTTCTCTGCCAAATTGTCTATATAAGCTCTTGTATCTCTTCTTGCTGAACGTTTTACTTTGTTGTTTAATTCTTTGTATATTGCTTTTGCCAGGACCTTTCCAAGATCTGTCTTTACATTAGACATATAGAACATATAAATATGCTCACTCAAAAATGTCTCTAAATGTTTACAAAATGAAATGTGTACAAAATGAAGACTGTTAGTGTAGAGTTATATTTTCATTTTATAAAACAAATAATAGTTCCTGCATAGCAGATAGAATTTTTAAAATTGTTATTTCAATATCAACACTATTTTTCTTTCTTATTAAAATTTAATTAGGTGTAAGCCTGATGTCTTTGATAATATTTATGATTTTTGATGATATGGTTTACCATCAAAATCATAAATATTATCAAAGACATGTATGATGGTTACACATGTGCAGTTCGAACAGAGGAAGGACTGAGCGAATGTTTCCCAATAGAAACTGGGGTTAAACAAGGATGTATTTTATCGCCCTTGTTATTTGGAATTGTTATGGACTTCATAATGAAGAAATGCTGCACTGGTAATAAAGGCATCGAATGGATACAAGGAGACCATTTGGAGGACCTCGACTTTGCTGATGACATAGTTCTCATCAGCAGTCAGATAAAAACGATGCAGGAAAACACAAATGAACTATCATCAATAGCCAGCAAAATTGGGCTTGAGATCAATCATGAAAAGACTAAAGTCATGACTAGTTTAATTCCAACAGGTGACAAAATATACATGGAAAACAAACCAGTAGAAGAGATCGATCACTTTATCTATCTTGGAAGTCACATTGATCGAGAAGGGGATACGAGCAAAGAAATTAAAATCAGAATAGCTAAAGCAGCAATGTCTTTCAGAAGCCTTGAAAAGTTGTGGAAATCAAAACTTATCAGCACAAACACAAAACTTAGGCTATTCAAATCAAATGTACTATCAACCCTTACGTATGCGTGTGAAAGCTGGAAAACAACAAGAGATATAGAAACAAAGTTGAACGCATTCGAAAATAAATGTCTAAGGAAAATACTTGGTATAGCATGGAATGAATTCAAAACAAATGAGGAAATTAGAGAAATCGCCAATCAACCACTAATATCTTCAGTAATAAAGAAAAGACGATGGTCATACGTTGGACATGTGATGAGAAGAGATAATAACCGAATAGCAAAGCAAGCCCTCATATGGGAAACAACAGGTAAAAGAAAAAGAGGAAGACCCAGGGAGACACTGAGAAGAACATTGATGAGAGAGGCAAGAGCAGCAGGAGTCGGCTCCCTCAATGAGATAGAACTGCTTGCACAGAACAGAGACAGATGGCGAGATTTGATAAAATATCTTTAAAAGAAAACTGCTAGAACAAAAAATCCATATAGGAGAAGGTGTATCTTGGTCTACGCCCTATGGGCCGGTTACGGCTCGAAAGGTCAATAGATAGATAGTAAGCCTGATTATTGACTAGGAGCTCATTGTACTGACATCAGGCGAGAACTGTCACACTGCATCTCCAAACCAATCCATTAAAGGCTAATAAAAAGAGTTCTCATGAGTTCACACAAAATAAAGAAAAGAAAAAAGAAAGTATCAGTCACATCTCAGGCAATGTAAAAGGAACCTGATGTTAATGCTCATATTTTGTTTACTATCAACAGACTTATTTTTTTATATTTTGATCAATACTCACCAGGGCATGTTTCCTTAAAAAAAAAATTATAGTAACTGTTTATCACTGAAAGATTCTATAAACAGTCAGTTTGTTGGATTTTTGAACAAATTCTGGTAAACATTTATGACTGGAAGAATGTAGAAAACAGTCAGCTGGATGATTAATTCTGACCTCTTGTCTTCATTAAACCAAATCACTAGCTATTGCTCTACCAAGTTTTCAATGCAAAACAAAATACTTGTTCAAATAAAAGGTGTTGGGACAAAGAGTTTCAGTACTATACAGCAAAGGTAAAATATTGTCCATTATAAAAATATTTTTTAAGTACAAAGAAGACAATTATGGCACTTAATGAGTTTGAATGAAGTTACATATTTAAGTATAAATGTGGCAATGATGATATAAACATGCCTGTGAAAATTGGATTGCTTTGCCATGTAGATGAGACCAAGGTTGCAATGCGCAACAGCCAAATTTTTATTCAGCTTTAGGGCACTCTTAAAGTCAGCAATTGCATCATCTGAACTGCAAAAGACAGACAATTTAAAATGATTTAGTATATATTTAATCTACCACTACATTTGATGCCACTACATTTTTTGGTCTTGATCTTTTTAAAAAACAGAAACTTTAAATATTCTAATTTTTACAAAATCCAAATACTTAAATGAGCTTTTTACAACAGCAGCAGATTTTTTTCATACAAAAAGGTCTCATAAATACAGTGAAAATCTTCTTTCTTTCTTCACTTCCTCTTGTACCCATTAGGGTTTCAAGGAAGATACAAAGTTCTGATTCAAAGCCTTTTTTACAACTTCAGTCATTGTCAGTTGTTGTTGTAGTAGGATCTTTGATATTATGTGTTCATTTTACTCTGGGTCTGCCTATTGTTTCTCCACTTTAATAGAAGTAAAGGCATCAAGTGCATCAAGATGCATAGATATGCAAAGCTGCTGTAAAGCTGATGATAATCGCAATTTTAAAAAAAGAAGAAAAGTGGCATGGTAACAGCTTTACATGGTAATTAACAAAACAAAAGTCGACGTTTCTGCCAAGTAGGCCTTCAGCTGGAACAACAAACAACAACACAAAAATATATATAAAAGGATATGTACAAAATCTAACTACATGGTGACAATATGCTAGATACTCAAGAAAGGAAATAAAAAAAAGGTCACTTCCATGTGGTCCAGAGCTTGGTCAGCTTCTGAATGAACTAAAATAAGAGGGTGGGATGACCAACAATATATCTCACTGACCAGGCAGTCAGGTAAGAAGACGGAAGGGTTCTAAAAATATGGGGAGGTGGGTACAAGATATGTATAAATTGTGTGTATCTAACTGTGTGTGCACACAACAAACCGATGTGTAAAAAAGCATGTGTACAAAACCATACATGAGTACAGGCATAAATCTGTATATATTATCACAGAGCACACAAAAGAAAATCCGAAGGTGTCCAAATATGCCAATACATATGCAGACAGATATACATACATGTATAGGTTCGGTAGCGCATGGGGGTAAGGAATGTGTGGTAGGTGCCCTATGTGTATAAGAGCGATATGTTCATGCCTTGGGGGGACAGCAAACCTAGCTGGACAATGAGGCGATTCTCAAGGGCAAACAGGCTGCGATTGCTGGAGTGACACGAGACATTGCCAGTAACT
Source organism: Megaustenia siamemsis (assembly GCA_032433765.1). Classification (NCBI taxonomy): domain Eukaryota; kingdom Metazoa; phylum Mollusca; class Gastropoda; order Stylommatophora; family Ariophantidae; genus Megaustenia; species Megaustenia siamemsis. The sequence goes on along the minus strand of JAVIAB010000001.1, from coordinate 32,992,231 downwards.
TGCATGTCAGGTTTACCACTGTGACCAGGGGATTTGAAATGGGCAGACACTGGGCTGCCAGTCTTTTGCTCAACATCACGAAGATGCTCACAAAATCTGTTACTCAGTTGTCTTCCAGACTCGCCCATGTACGTCATCTGGCAATGCTTACATATTATGGCGTAGATAATATTCCGTGACACACAAGTAAACCCCTCCTTGATGTCAAATCACCTATTAAGGAACAAGACCGAATCGGTGCAAAGCACGTAATCACAAGTTCTGCAAACTCGACATTCACAACGAACAGTACCAAGGTGTTCGTGGTTTGAGCAGGGGAGGTGGCTCATGACAAGAATGTCTCTCAGGCAGTGTGCCAAGCGTTCGGCTTCTCGTGGCAAGGCGCGGTGCCATTGAGTACGGGTTCGATCCCGCTTCGGACCATATATTTTTCTTCGTTTTTTTCTATTGTTGTTTGTCTGTCAATTTTTCCGAGTGCTAACACATACTCCTTTGTTCTATTATTCCCTATTATCGCCTCGGAAGTTCCCCATATAATAATATTTATGTATTATTATTTGTACCCAGTATATAACCACTGGAAACTACTATTCGTGCTGTTTCGTCCAATAAATGTTTGTCTACAACACAAGTATTCAGCCCTACTGGGAGATACTTGCATTAATAGGAAAGTACAAATATACAATTTATTTCAGGTCTGTGATCGTTACCCTATGCTATAGTCATTGAGTACGCCTTCGTGTAAGACACTGCTACAATAGCCAATTTTTTAGTTGGCTGCGTGGCAGTGTGCCAAGCGTTCGGCTTCTCGTGGCAAGGCGCGGTGCCATTGAGTACGGGTTCGATCCCGCTTCGGACCATATATTTTTCTTCGTTTTTTTCTATTGTTGTTTGTCTGTCAATTTTTCCGAGTGCTAACACATACTCCTTTGTTCTATTATTCCCTATTATCGCCTCGGAAGTTCCCCATATAATAATATTTATGTATTATTATTTGTACCCATGTCTCTCAGACTCCTGTCAAGTTTGAAGGCGACCAAAGGAGGATCACTGAAAAGTAGGTGGGTAGTGGGATCTGAGTGGAGAATGGAGCGGTATCGGATAAGGATCCTAACCACAGCCAATCCTCTTTTAATATATGCTTTGTATGGTATGAAACTGCACATCATTCTGCCTAGGTGGGCAAACCAATTTATTTGTTGTTTCTCTATGTATAAAATAGTGAGATTAACCTGGCAAATTGGGAAACCATCACTTTGGTCAAAGCTTGGCTTTCTAGTGTGTGTCAAAATTGTAACGTTAGTGCTCCTTTAATCTATCTATTGACCTTTCGAGCCGTAACCGGCCCATAGGGCGTAGACCAAGATACACCTTCTCCTATATGGATTTTTTTGTTCTAGCAGTTTTCTTTTAAAGATATTTTATCAAATCTCGCCATCTGTCTCTGTTCTGTGCAAGCAGTTCTATCTCATTGAGGGAGCCGACTCCTGCTGCTCTTGCCTCTCTCATCAATGTTCTTCTCAGTGTCTCCCTGGGTCTTCCTCTTTTTCTTTTATCTGTTGTTTCCCATATGAGGGCTTGCTTTGCTATTCGGTTATTATCTCTTCTCATCACATGTCCAACGTATGACCATCGTCTTTTCTTTATTACTGAAGATATTAGTGGTTGATTGGCGATTTCTCTAATTTCCTCATTTGTTTTGAATTCGTTCCATGCTATACCAAGTATTTTCCTTAGACATTTATTTTCGAATGCGTTCAACTTTGTTTCTATATCTCTTGTTGTTTTCCAGCTTTCACACGCATACGTAAGGGTTGATAGTACATTTGATTTGAATAGCCTAAGTTTTGTGTTTGTGCTGATAAGTTTTGATTTCCACAACTTTTCAAGGCTTCTGAAAGACATTGCTGCTTTAGCTATTCTGATTTTAATTTCTTTGCTCGTATCCCCTTCTCGATCAATGTGACTTCCAAGATAGATAAAGTGATCGATCTCTTCTACTGGTTTGTTTTCCATGTATATTTTGTCACCTGTTGGAATTAAACTAGTCATGACTTTAGTCTTTTCATGATTGATCTCAAGCCCAATTTTGCTGGCTATTGATGATAGTTCATTTGTGTTTTCCTGCATCGTTTTTATCTGACTGCTGATGAGAACTATGTCATCAGCAAAGTCGAGGTCCTCCAAATGGTCTCCTTGTATCCATTCGATGCCTTTATTACCAGTGCAGCATTTCTTCATTATGAAGTCCATAACAATTCCAAATAACAAGGGCGATAAAATACATCCTTGTTTAACCCCAGTTTCTATTGGGAAACATTCGCTCAGTCCTTCCTCTGTTCGAACTGCACATGTGTAACCATCATACATGTCTTTGATAATATTTATGATTTTTGATGGTAAACCATATTGCTTCAGAATTTTCCACAAAGAATCTCTATGAATACTATCAAATGCTTTTTTGAAGTCGATGAAGTTAAGTACAAAAGGTTTTTGCTTTTCAATGTGTTCCTCCAATATAAGTCGTAGAGTGAAAATGTGGTCAATACAGCTTCTCCCTTTTCTAAACCCAGCCTGTTCTTCACGCATTACTGTATCTATTGAATCCTGTATTCTATTTAGGATGATTTTGCAGAATAACTTTGAGGCAACTGACAAAAGTGTCACGCCTCTCCAGTTGTTACAATCTCTAAGATTGCCCTTTTTTGGGATCTTAACAATGATTCCTTTTTTCCATTTATGAGGCGTCTTCTCTGTTTTCCAAATGATGTTGAACATTTTTTGGAGATGTATTAGATTATGGCTATCAATTGCCTTGAGGATCTCAGCTGTTAACTTATCCTCTCCAGCAGCCTTGTTATTGGTCATAAGCTTTAAGGTGGTTTCTATTTCACTCAAGGTGAAGTCATCTAAATTTACATTTAATTCTGCTGCTGGTGTTTCAGTTTCAAAATCTATTAAACTGTGGGGTAGTGGACGGTTAAGAATTTCTTTCAAGTGTTCCGCCCAACGGGCTTTTATGTCTGCGCTTGTTGTTAGCATTGATCCAGATTTGTCTAGAATTGGTGTTCCACTGGATGTATAGGTGTTTGTCAGCATCTTTTGCACAGTATAAAGAGTTCTGCTGTCTCCTGTAATTGCAGCTGTTTCTGCTTTCTCTGCCAAATTGTCTATATAAGCTCTTGTATCTCTTCTTGCTGAACTTTTCACTTTGTTGTCTAATTCTTTGTATGTTGCTTTTGCCAGAACCTTTCCAAGATCTGTCTTTACATTAGTCATGGCTCTCTTCGCTTCTCTTCTTTCTTTGATGTATTTCCACGTGGTGTCTGAGATCCAAGCTCGTTTTTCCATTTTCTTCAGTCCAGCACTTGCTTCTGCTGCTGTCATTAGTATTTTGCTCTGTGAGTCCCACATCTCATTGATATCTAAGTCTATTTCACCGAGTGCTGAATAACAATTACTTAGCTCTATGTTAAACTTTTCCTTTATGGCTTCATCTTTCAGTTTATGACTATCAATTTTATGTGTAATTGACCTCTTCTGTTGGTTTCTAAATTTTAATCTTATTTTCCCAATGCACAGGTTGTGGTCACTATTAACATCAGCACCTCTGTAAGCTCTTACATCTATTAATGATGATCTGAATTGTTGTTTAATACATAGGTGGTCAATTTGATTGGAGGTTCTATCATCAGGAGATATCCATGTTGTTTTGTGAATATTTTTGTGTGGAAATAATGTCCCACCTATAACTAAATTTTCTATTAAACATAATTCTATTAATCTTTCTCCATTCTGACTAGTATTATCACAGCCTTCTCTCCCCATCACATGTTCCACTCCTGCGTTATCTTGTCCCACTTTGGCGTTGAAGTCTCCCATTACAATTAAAAGATCGTGTTTTGGTATTTTGTTTATAAGTTGTTGCAGTTGGTTATAAAAATCGTCCTTAACTTCATCATCAGCTTCGTTAGTAGGCGCATAACATTGAATAATTGAAAGTCTTCCATGTTTTGTTTTGTAGCGTGTTCGTATCAGACGGCTATTTACCGGTTCCCATTCTAATAAACTTCTTGCAGCTATGTCTGTCATCATTATGCCTACTCCTTCACGGTGTTTTCCATCTTCCCTTCCAGAAAAAACTGCTATTTTATTATCCACAGATCTCCTACCTGTTCCAAGCCAGCGCATTTCGCTTAATCCTAAAATATCTAGATCGTATCTATCCATCTCGCTCGCGACCTGTGCATGTTTCGTCGGAGCGGCCATTGTTCGAACATTCCAGAATCCTATTTTTGTTGTTGTTTTAGGGCCGAAAAAACTATCACAACTATCTACTGCTAATTTACACATTCTGTATCAGGTCTACGTTTCATTAACAACATCGTTTTTACGATAGCGGCTTGTTAAACCTCTGATCAACGGTTATATACCAAGCCGGAGAAAAATAATTCCTCCATTTTGGAAACAACCGGAAACTGACTCCTTTAATGCCACAGTGATAAAATTGATGTTTCTTAAAAACAGGATGGATACCTGGTGGGCTGCAAAGGTTTTCTTGACTTGCTCAGTTCTGCTGAAGATGGAGCTTGTTCATCATAGAAATATTGGAATTCTACATCAACAAAAAACATAGTCCCCACTATAGGGAACACAACGACCTTCATTTTATTAAAATAAAGTTTGTCTGTTTTTAACAGAGAGGCTGTTACTAGGGAGACCAACTTGGGAACTGAAGTTATGTCTCTTAAAGTTGTGTCTTAATCAGCTTTGGAGAAACGAGTCACCCAGCTCATGCTCCCAAATGTTGGAATAAACTCTGTATCTTAGGGTTCTGAAAGCAGCACTCCGAGCTTTTGGTGCATCAAATGGTTTCTTTTTTTTTTTTTTTGCTAACTATTTATTTTCATTATGCATTCAATATTCAGCCTGGTTTGTAACTTTCATTTGTTCAGTTTGATGTCCTAAATGAAAGACCAATTAAATTTTCTAAATGAAACTTACTTCCCTTGAGCATCATATAAGATCCCACGATGAAGGAAAGACAAAATATTCTTCTCACTATCATTTAATAGCAAAGAGATACTTAAGTCTTGTACAGCTCTTTTAGGATGAGCTCTGGAACAGAAACAAAATTGGTAACAACATTATGAAACCACAGACACTACTCTCTTTTCATAAAAGGAAAGAAACCCTTCACTCCAAGAATTATCATTATAAAATTGTATGTGTAAAAGTAGTAAATTATGATTTAAAACTATTATTGATCTATTGAATGAGACTAATATGTTAACATATAAAAAATATAGTGTATATTTATGTATATGAACGGATGAAAATTAGATTACACAGTGGTAAAAGGTAAATGATGGTTGTTAACATACAATATTGTTGTGAGATAAGATAAATATTTGCTGGAAAAATAAAAAAGGAAACTTCAAGAGTGAAACTGAGAACATGTAAGATGAGGACCTTTCAAAATAAAAAAAAAACATTAAAAGATGTTTTAACAAATCAGAAAGTGTGATAATTTAAGTCTTAAATTTCTGGAGATTTTCTGATAAATCATTAAAGAAATCATCAAGGACTGAAAACAAAAGTAATTATGTAAAGAGACAAAGCTGTATGGGTTAGAATGGTAAATGTAAAAAGAGACCAAAAATATGTTCTGCAAAAAAATATAAGGGCATTTCAACAATAGTGTTGCTGAGGAGACAGAAGAAGAATGATACATAAATAATACACAATCTGGTATAACATGCAAACACTTATAGTGAATTGTAAAAGTTGGCATCTTATGACTGTCAAAAGAAAAGATTCAAGGAAATACTAAGATGTCAACAAAACAAAACATCACATAAATCAAATAAAAGGCAAGAAAAGGAAAAAAAAATTAAAAGCAAAAAGACAAATTGAAAACATATTTTTTACAATATAAAAAAAAAAAAAGATCTTTACAGCATTTTCACATTACTGATGTTTGTCAGGGAATTGTAAGATCAGAGAATAAAGGCCACTTGTCCAGTGCAGTCATCACAAGGTGTTGGAGTCTGAGTTTTTATTTCACCTTAAGAAGAAGTTTTTAAGAGAAAAAAACTTTTTACCCTATTGGGATTCAAACCTGAGTTCTCCTCAGTTTGGAGTCCAACAAGTTAGCGATTCAGATTTCACTCGCTATCCTTATTTTTATTTATTTTTTTTTTAAAACAGTAATAATAAACTTTTAGCCAAAAAAAAAATAATAACTTTCTGTAAAATTTTCAAATTAACAAAATATAAAATGATTAGTCTTCAAAGGAAACAGTGTCTAAATTTATACTAATTAGAAACCTCACTTCCTTAAAATGCATGCCCTCTTAAAGAAAGCCTGCCAATTTTGTGGGTCTAGATGGATTGCTGCACTGAAATCCTGAACTGCTGGTACCCAATTGTTCATCTTGACGTATGCTTTGCCACGGTAAACATGTGCAGCGGAACTGAGTGGGTCAACCTTCAGTAGCTTCGTGAAGTCATTGATGGCATACTGCCAGTTTCTGTTAGGTGATGATACAAAATGCAATGAAAATGATATGAATTGTTAAGAATATCAAAATAAAATTAGGGAAATATAAAAACAAAATGTGTTAAATTCATTTAAGTAAAAGAAATAAGTTCATTTGGCTGTTAAAAAAAAGCCTGCTAAAACTTTAATTACTTTATCAGTGATTTCATGGCACATGATAAGTTGATTAGTTCTCCCTCCTACCAATACGTTGTGAAGAGTATGCAAGCTTATGTTGTAGTAGCTTATTTATTAGCATTCCTCTTATATTAAAAAAAGTTGGATATTTGTCACATGTTGCAAACTATAGGGTAATATGGAGTTAGTGTTCACTTTAATGAGTTTGATGCCAATATTTTTTTTTAATGTGGCCCATTATGGGTGATGTTATCAGCATGAAGTCAGGCCACCTCACTTTCTCAGAAATATTCTCTGGTACCCACTTTAGGAGGCTGGGTGAACCCGAAAGCAGTGTCATTTCACAATAAATTCTTAATATTTGGAGAAGTGATCCTAGGTCCAAGTTAATATTATAAGTAGATGAATTAGTTCCCTTACACACACTATTGATCATTAATTCCTATTTATGGTACACTTGATTCTAAATTTATGTCACACTTTAAGATATCTTCATTAAAGAACAATTAATTAAATGTAGCAAAACACACACTAAAAATTAATATTAGTGATGCATATTTGTACAATTTACTTTTAGTGAGATAAGGTTTAAAAAAAAACAGTAAAATTATTACAAATTTGTTACTTACTCATTTTCAAAACAGTATATCCCATGTTTCATAATAATGTCTGTTCGGGTAGGCATTATCCTCATTGCTTTTGCATAGTCTTCCATGGCTAAAAGTATGTCTCCTCTCTGTTGAATTGACAAGTTAAATTGTTTGCTTTAATATGCAAAAAAAAGTGTACCAAAAAGTCTACATTTTCATTCACCTGTATAGCTACAAGACCCTGACCACAGTCAGGGAGAAAAGAACAGAGCCAGTGTCATTTGCACACATGTTGTAAGCAGCAACTAAAGGGGTTAAGGTCTTCACACATCTAAGCTGAAGCCATCCTTAGTGCTTTTGCTAGTGTGTGGCAGGTATATTTCATACTGGAGAAGGTGCTGAGTAGGGGGTCTGAGTATGATAGAGTTGATCGTTATGTAATGAAGATTATCTGTCGACTAAACTAAACTAAACTAAACTACATTTGTTATCCAATATTTTAACAAATGTAAACCTTTAAACAGAATTTTTATTAAAAATCTGGAGTTTGTGAGTCATCAGAGTGGAGGATATTAAATATTCACTGGTGTTAGAGTACGTGGCCGTGTGGCTAAAACCACTATTTCACTGATTGAAAAGCCGGCGTACAGTGTTCAAAACCCACAGTAGACAGAAAGGATTTTTTCTATTGGGGGGTGAAATAAAAATCCTGAGTTTCACACGTCATGGTGACTGCTTTGACCAAGCAGCCTTTATCCCTCTGGTTGTATTGTGAGCCCCCTCCCCGACATACATCAGCAATGGTACTAAGTGTCATAAAGATAGTTTTTTTTTTTACTGGTGTTAGAGCTGACATCACAGCCTATGTATGCCAACATGTACTCATTAGGTAATGAAGCATGTGCACACTGATGGTCCCAGTAGAGTGGTGGATGTGCACACAGCTAGCTGACTGCTGCTGGTTGTCATTCTTACTTGTTCAACATTGTACAATAAATTACTCCAGTCTTAAAATTAATCCTGACAGATAGCCATGTTTATTTCCAGCATGTAATTACTGAGAGCTTTGTCCATGCTTATCATCTCCACCTGAGGATAGCCTTACAACTATTTCCCTGCCATGAAACCCCCAAAAAGCTGTACAGTACAGCAGTGCTTTGAAATTCTAATTTAATTTGTTCTAGGAGGTCCATCTAGCTAAACTCTGTATGAAGTCCAAATAAATTTTTTAAAATTAGAAATAATGGAAAATGAATTAATTGCAAGACTCTAAGCCATACCAATTTCAGTAAACGTGAACAACAAATACACATAATTTAAGGTAAAGATAACACAATGCCTTAAATAAAAATACAAATATAAAATCAATAAATAAATACGTAAATAATACATAATAAAATGAAAATTGCATTTACTGTAAGTTAGTGAATAGTAAATATAATTATGTGGCTGTTGAAGAGAAAGAAAGAGGATACTGTTTGGAAGGAAAGTCTCCCTCCATAAACACAACAAATAAATGTATGTCTGGTGTTTTCTCTCTCTCTTCAACCTCTTAGCACTATTGGTTGAGGGTTTTAGTTCACACTCCATCTTTCTTTTCTATGGAAATTAAACTATCCAATGTAGTTTGGTGTGGGTGATAATTTCCTTTTTCATCTCAATCAGGGTGATAACCTTCTTCTTCGGTTTTGTTGCTTCTCTACTCTTCATGGATATCAAAGTTAACAGATAGGGGTTATTATTAGATATATATATAAAAAGTAAAAGTAAAGTGCCCGGTCACGCCAAGTAGCATATAGGGAATATGGTGTTAGTGATCATAAATTTTACAGACCTGTTGCACATGATTTTTGGGGTAATGTGGTCGGTATTATGCCTGTGCCGCTTTACTTCCCCAGGAAAAATCCGGTACCTATTTAAGGCTGGGTGACCCTGGAAGCCATCAATCAGGATCGAACCCGACTTTTTGTCGTTAGTAGTCCAGTTCACTAACCACTGAGCTATTGCGGCTCCCTATATTTATATATATATAATACCAAACACACCAAAAATAAAGTAAAAAAAAAAAGCACTCACAATGCAAAAGATAATTTGAGCAGTATACAATAGATGGCATTTATTTACACATGGCAGTATTTCTCTGCACATGGGCATTTGAACTCTGGAATGTTTGCAGTTAGGGTCGTCTGAGGTATGAGTCTCCACTGCATATTTAAACAGTTTTTGTTTAATAATTTGAGGCTTCCACATGTCATTTACTCATGACCTAGACTGAGACATTTGTTCTAGTCCTTTCAAAGCTCTGACTATGAATTGCCACAATAACTATCCCACTCATTTATGTCTATAAAACAAAACCTGAGGGCAGCAGTCATCATCAAGTAGCCTGTCCCAAGGAGGACATTGGTTTCTTGACAGTTTATCTGAAAGTTTCTTCTTTGTCTAGTTGTTATGCCTACTTCAGTAAGTGCAATCCTTCATGTCTTGGTTCCATTATCTTCTCTATTTTTCAGGAACTATACCTTCCATTACTGTTTTTTTACAAGACTAGCATTTGGTAGACCAAAATATGTCAGTTTTCTTTTCATGTGAGGCAGCAGTCTCTCTCTCTTCACTTCCTCTTGTACCTGTTTGGATGTCGAGAGAGAAACAAAGTTCTGGTTCTCACCATTTTGGCAGCTTTACTCATTGTCAATTGATGTTGTTAAGCATTTCTTTCAAAATCAGAAATCAGATCTAAGATCAGAAATGAAGAACTGAGAAAAAAGCTAGGAATAGCCCCCGCCATAGAATATATAAAGAAACAACAGATAAAATGATTTGGCCACGTGACAAGGCAGAGAGATCAAAACTCAACACAACGAGCATTCAACAAACGTTGTGAGAACACCAGACCCAAGGGTCGACCATGAAATAGATGGATCGATGGAATATTAGAAGCACTAGGAAACATAACAGCAGCAGAGGTGAACAGAAGAGCAATAGACCGCAAATTGTATCTCCCCTCGCCACTGAAAGGCAGATGAGGAAGGAAAGAAGAAGAAGCATTTCTTTGATGTCTGCCCATCTTATTCTGCCTCTTGAGAGCCTCTTGCTCTTCTGCCATCTCCTCTTTTAATAATATACTTTGTATGGTAAGGAATAACTGGACTACAAAGGACAAGAGGTAGGGTTCGATCCCAACCGATGGCTTCCGAGTTCACCCAGCCTTTAATGGGTACCGGATTTTTTTTCTGGGAAAGTAAAGCGGCACGGGCGTAATACCGACCACATTACCCCAAAAATCATGTGCCGATGGTCTGTAAAATTTATGGTCACTAACACCATATACCCTATACGTCACTTGGCGTGACGGGGGCTCTGTACAATACTGTATTGTAAGGAATTGCATGGAATTTTTTCTAGATGGGCAAACCAGTTTATTTCTTGTTTTTGTATGTAGGATTGGTTCAATGCCTACTCTTTCTCTTATAATATAATTTCTGATTCTATCTTTTCTGGTCACTCCAACCGCTTTTCTCAGACATCTCATCTCTATGGTGTCAAGCTTTCTTTTATGCTTAGTCATAAGTGACCCTGTCTGACATTGGTTAAACAAAGTTGTAATGAATATACTCTGTAAAGATGTTTTTCTGTGGTAATAGGTATTGCTTTGTGTTGAAGTATAGGGGATAGCTGTTCCAATATTTGGTTTGACTTGTCGCAATTTACGTCTATTTCTTTATCGATTTTACCATCTTCAAAGAATGCTCTTCCCAGATATTTAAAGTTTGTTACTTATTTTATAACTTGGTGTTCTATCATCATCATCATCATCAAGTACCATGTCTGCTGCCGTAGGTGATCATGTCTCTTCACAACTTTCGATCTCGACAGTTATTTGCCATTTCTATTAATGACCTTCTGCCAAGCCATTCTCGTAAGCTGCCTGGTATCTTTTCTCTTTGCTTCCCTCTATCTCTTTGTTCCTAAATTTTCCCAGTTGTCACAATATATTCCAGCTGTTACCTTCTCATTACATGGCCAAAGAATGATGATTATTTCTTCCTAATATTTGAAATGAGCTCTTTTTACTTTGGTCTCTTTAAGAATGTTTTCATTACACTTCTTAACGGTCCATAGTATTCTCAACATTTTTCTATAAAACCTCATTTCTACAGCCTTTAGTGATTTTCTTGTCTGTTGTCCTATTGTCCATGATTCACATCCATATGTTAAGACTGGCTTTATATAACATTTAAGAACTTTTTTTCTTGTTTCTATTGTCAAAAATGGATTGCACAGTATCTGGATTGCATTGTATATGGAGTGCATAGTATGGTGTTATATGTCTTCTTGTATCTTCCTATTGATATAACTTGTTTTTATTTTGTCTGCTTATTTTCATGTTATTCATTTTACATTTTTTATTCAAGGACAGCAGATGCTGTTGAAGTTCTTTTTCTTCAAAAACATAAAGCCAATAGGGGAGTTATTCTGTTCATTTTTACCAATGCTACACAATTTCTAATTAAGGAGATTACTACAATAAGTGATCAGTAAACACTCATCAGTTTGCAACAAGCCAGGTCTCCAAATGAAGCAGCAGTAAATGCCCCAATCTCCATTCTCATACCAGAGTGTTTTTTGCAAATAAGCTCTACATGGCCCTGCAATGATTCTGCTTCTAATTTTAGCGGATAAACAAAAGGTTGAAACTTAAAGATCAAATGCAATATAGTTTGCATAATTTTAAAGTCTTCAAAGAATAATTTTGTAACAACCTTACCTGTTCATACATTTGTGCTCTTTGAAAGTAAGCCTCATGGTCAAGAGGATTAAACTTAATGGCAGATGAATAATTAATGATAGCCATTGTAGTGTCATTTTGATGCTTGCTAATCTCAGCCCTTTTAAAATACACAATAAATAAATTGTACAAAGAATGGAATGCTAATATTTCACAGCTGATACTAATAACTATATTCCTTTAAAAACATTTCATAGTATTAACATATTGCATGAATATATTATTAGTTCATCATCATCATCTTCAAGTGCCGTCTCCGCAACGATGAACCGCCATTCCACTCTATTTCTTGCTTTGATGGTGCAGGTTGCCATAGATTGACTTGTCCATCTTTTGATGTTACTCATCCATGTTAGTCTTGGTCTGCCTCTTTTACCGTGTATTTTCCCTTCCAATATTACTTTTAGTAGGCTGTTGTGTCTTTTAACGTGCCCCAAAATTTCATTTGTCTTGTCTTAATTGTATTTAGTAGTTCTCTTTTTATTTTTAGTTCTTTTAAAACTTCATCATTTGTTTTCTTTTCTTTACATCCAATTCTACCTATTCTATAAATCCACATTTCAAAGGCTTCAATTTTCTGTTCTGTTTTCTTGTCTAATGTCCATGTTTCTGCACCATACAGGAATATTGAGAAGATGTAACATTTTGCTATTCTTAGCTTCAGCCCTACTGTTATTTGTTTTGTTGTTAGTATATTTTTTCATGGCATTAAAATTACTTTTTGCCATACCTATTCTTTTGTTTATTTCAATTTTACATTTTCCATCATTGGTTATAGTATGTCCAAGGTAGTTGTAGCTCTGAACTGTCTCCAGATGTATTCCTTCAACTGTGATATTTTTTTGTAGGTCTTGAGAATTTTCTTTGTTTATGATCATAGTTTTAGTCTTTTTGATATTCATATCTAGTCCATATGTTTTTGCTTGTTATGGTTATCACATTAAGCAATTGTTGTAGATCTTTAGGATTTTCCGCTAGTAGTACAGTATCATCAGCATACCTTAGGTTATTAATTATCTTTCCATGAATGTTTAGGCCTGGCATCTCTGAGATGTTTTTAAAGATTTGCTCAGTGTATAAATTGAACAAGCTTCGTGATAGGATGCATTCTTGTCTTACTCCTCTTTTTATATCCATGGGTGTAGAGTTCTCCTTGTTATATTTTATTATTGCTGTTTGCTCCCAGTATAAATTACATATTAGTTGTATGTCTGTGTCATCTAGATTTATATCCTTTAGGCAGTCTATAAGTTGATTATGGTGTATTCTATCAAAAGCTTTGGTGTAGTCTATGAAGCAGGCTTGTATTGGTTTGTTTACTTCTATGTACTTTTCAATCAATGTTCTCATGCAGAATAAGGCTTCTTTTGTACCACTGTTTTTCCTGAATCCAAATTGTTGCTCATCTAATTCAGTATTGATTTTATTCTGCATCCTTCCCTGTATAACTTTTAGTAAAATTTTTGTTACCTTGCTCATTAAGCTTATTGTTCTAAAATCACTGCATTCAACTGCACCATTCTTTTCAGGCAATGCAATGAAAGTTGATGTTTTTAGTTTTTTAGGTATGTATCCTGTATGGTATATGTCATTGCATATGTCTGTGATCACTTCAATGCCAAAATCTTCTAGAGCCTGCATTATCTCTATCTTTATCTTGTCAGGTCCTGCTGCCTTTCCTTCTTTCATTGTTTTTATAGCTTTTTCTACTTCTGATTTCAGGATTTTATAGTTGTATGTACATTTTATTAATAGCTTTTTGTCCCTTTCGTCATTAAATAATTATGTTATATATTCCTGCCATCTATGTATTATGTCTTTGTTGTCTGTTAGCATTCTTCCCTCTTTGTTTGCAATACATCCGCTTTCCTGCGCTTTTTTGTCTTTATTAGTCATTCAAAGAGATTGGAGCCTCATCACGTAACACTCCAAAGAAAGCCATGGAGAGAAATTCTAACTATTGTTTTAAGAACAAATTAAAAATAGCTACATGGAATGTTAGGACCTTATACCAACAAGGAAAATTAGAAAATCTTATGGTAGAAGCAAAGCGATTAAAGATAGATTATTTAGGCATATCAGAAACAAGATGGAAGGAAAGTGGATATATACAAGACGATAAATATACATTTATATATTCAGGTAACACAACAGAACATCAAAGAGGAGTAGGCATTCTAATAAAATGAGAGCTACAAAAATATATAAATACCCACTGGACATACAATGATAGGATTATACTATTAAAAATGAAGGCAAAACCATTTAACATAGCAATGATACAGATATATGCACCTACTCAAGATTATACAGATGAACAAATAGAAGCATACTATGAAGATCTAAACACAGTTATGAAGCAAGTGAAATCATCAGACACATTGATCGTAATGGGTGATATAAACATTAAATTAGGAAAAGGTAAATATAAGACCATTATAAGAAATCATAGTAAAGTACCCCCGTCACGCCAAGTGGCGTATAGGGAAATATGGTGTTAGTGACCCTATATTTTACAGACCTTCAGCACATGATTTTTGGGGTAATGTGGTCGGTATTACGCCCGTGCTGCTTTTACTTTCCCAGAAAAAATCCGGTACCCATTTAAGGCTGGGTGAACCCGGAGCCGTCGGTTGGGATCGAACCCTACCCCTTGTCCGTAGTAGTCCAGTTCACTAACCACTGAGCTATCGCGGCTCCTACTAATTTTTAGGGAATTAGTAAAACCCAGGTGTCCTCGCCAGGATTACGAACCCCGGCTGTTGCCGTGGTAAGCCAACCGCCTATCGATTGCGCTAACCGGACACCCTATAAGAAATCATAGTTTAGGAAAAGGAATATCAGAGGAGAAAGACTAATACAATTTTATGAAGTTGACTGATAATATGTAACAACTTTTTTGAGCAAGAAAAAAGGAAATTATACACATGGAAAAGCCCTGGAGACAGGAAGAGGAATTAAATAGATTATTAGTTACGAAATAAAATATTAGATATAATATCATAGTTTAAAAAAGAGGGTAAATGTAAAACCTTGATATGGTGATGATGATCTTCACATCTACAATATGGAAGACTCAATCAGACATTATCAGTTGAATGATTTTTTATTGTACAGAAAGAAATATGAAACATCAATGTACCTTTGTAGCCTGTTGTCTGTTGAGATAATATTATCATCTGAGTGTAACTCAATTATGTCAACTCATGCTACTTTTCACATTTGTCAATAACTATTAGTCATTACTAGTACTGCCAGAACATGGAAAAGAATATGATTTTGTTGTGGAAATGATCAATATTTTGAGTTGTAAATACAAACAGAGAGACACATTTGTTTACACAAAATGTAACTATATTTTTCATGCTTCTAGAAAGTTACACATTCTTTTTTAACAGAAAAAGGATCTTCTGACAATAAAATTATGAAAACTATATTTCTGTTGACAGAAACAAAACAAGTCATGAATTTAAACAAAACATAACAATATGTAGTTTGCTATTCATACATAGATCTATATGCCCCAGAGTGATGCTTGTTCTTTTTTTAAAATGAAATTTAAATCGTCTATTGCTGCTGCTCTCCTGTCCTGAAGAATATAAAGGATATGTCTGTGCCAGTAGGCATCTAAAAGTTCTGGCTCCATTTGGATTGCACTGAAATATAAAAACATCAAACTAGAAAGGATGGAGGAGTATTGATTGTACAAATAAATAAACTATAAAATAAAGTTCATTAACACATATTTAGTCAATTACAGCACTTTAGTACTTTTATACACAATAATTCTTTTGTATAGAGTTCTTCAGTCTTATGTAGAGTTATTGTAATTAAAAAGGCTGGAGGGGTGTTGATTGTTTGGTTATGCAAATAAAGAAAGATATAACAAATGTTCATTAACTCTTTCAGTACAGAAGGTTTGTATCCATGCAACGGAAGTGATTTCAGTGACAAAATTTGTCATGGCTTTAAATATCAATCTACATGTTTATGTTTATCTAATACATAACATATTATATATTAATTTTTTGATAATTGAACAAGGAATTAGATTTCACTAATATCAAAATGATACAAGACATGTAAAAATAATACGGTTTGATGATGGTTTCTATCTATCTATCAATCTATTGACTTTTTGAGCCATAGCTGGCCCATAGGGTGTAGACCCAGATACTCTTTCTCGTATCTAAATTTTTATTCTAGCAGTTTTCAATCCTTGTAAAGATCTATTATCAAATCTCGCCAATTGTCTCTGTTCTGTGCAAGCAACTCTATCTCATTGAGAGAGCCGATTCCTGCTGCTCCTGCCTCTCTGATCAATGTTCTTCTCAGTGTCTCTCTGGGTCAGACTCTTTTCCTCTTACCTGTTGTTTCCCAAATGAAGGATCTGTTTTTCTCCCGCTTGGTATAGAACCACTGATCAGAGGTTTAACAAGCAGCTATCGTAAAAAAGCTTTTGTTAATGAAACGTAGACCTGATACAGAATGATGGTTTACACTAATCATATTAAGACTGATGCTCTCTGTGGCTAAACATATACAACCGAAATCGGCATGACATACAGTGAGTTGAAATGTATGGAAAGAGTTAATTTATAATAAGTTTTTTACATAAAGCACTTTTTCACACAAGAATTCTTGTGTAGGCAGTTGTTCCTTGTTATTTACTAATCACTCAAGTATGGTGCAAACACATTGACACTAAAAAAAAATGAGAGGAAAGCTAGTCCTTGAATATGGATTTATCAAAACATGGACATAATTGGATGATCAGAGAAGAAAACAAATAATGAAGTTTTAAAACAGCTGAAAATGGAGAAAGAAATATTTAACATAATTAAAACAAAACAAATACAAATTTTGGATACATAAAGAGGCACAACTAAACTATTGAAAGTCATCTTGGACAGGAAAATACAAGGTAATCAAGATATAGGCAGATTAAAGTGGACTTTAATCAAGAGCTGGACAGCGAAACCAGTGAAAGTGTGTACCATCAATGCAAGAGACAGAGTTACATGGAGTCCCTTATTCCATGGTAGCCAACATTCAGTGCAGAGATGGCACAGGATGATGATAATGCGACACTACAAAATATCACAGAAAATCGCCTGTCACTAGCTGGTTTAATTACGAGTGATCAGAGAAAGAAGCTAAGAAGAAAATTAATTTTAAAACACTCAGGTATCTTATCACGTCAACTAAAACCCTTTTTTCATTTTAATTTTTGTCTCCTACCTGTCCAGATCCTTCTCTGCTTTTTTCAACTGGCCAATCTGTAAAGAATGTAATTAACAAATTTAATCAAACATTAGCTGGTCAAGAATGAGGTTAGAGGTTACTAAAAATAACATTACTTAAGATTTGTACTGTATTATATTGCAGTTCTGCTATTACCTCATAAGAATTTCATTGCTAATTTTGTGAAATCATTTTCTTTATGCAACCTCTATAAAAATGAAAGTGTTATATGCCAAATACAGATGTGTCGGGCCGAAAGGCACATATATCACTAGCAGCATACACACCCTCTTAATGGGTTAACGTTAAGAAGAAAAGAAGAGGAAAGTGTTATATATATGTAAGTAAAAAAAGTAAAGAGTCCCGTCACACCAAGTGGTGTATAGGGAATATGGCGTTAGTGACCATATATTTTACAGACCTTCAGCACATGATTTTTTGGGTAATGTGGTTGGTATTACGCCCATGCTACTTTACTTTCCCAGAAAAAAATCCAGTACCCATTTAAGACTGGGTGAACCTGGAAGCCATCGGTTGGTATCGAACTCTACCTCTTCTCCTTTGTAGTCCAGTTCATTAACCACTGACCTATCACAGCTCCCATTATATATATATATATGTGGGGATAAGCAATTATAGGAGTGTAACCACTTTGTACTAGCATACTTATTATAATAAAAAGTGTTACTTTCTTTCCTTATTCTCATAACAAATTCTAAATGGGTAAGCCTTTAATTTGCAGTATGACAAATAATAACTATGAAGATTACTAAATTTGGTAGACAAAAGTGAGAATAAAAAAATATCTAAAAAGTGAGAATAAAACAAGATGTTAGAAACTTCTGCAAACTTGAAGATAAAAGACCATACACTCTTATCAATTAACGAAAAAAAAAAACTACATATACAATTTTCAGCCTATCAAGAAACACACTCTATGCAAACTTGAATATAAAAGACCATACACTCCCTATTGACCATAACCCAACATATCTCGGCGTCACCATGAATCGCAGAATGACTTGGAAAAATCAGATAGACAGAGCAAGGAAAAAAGGCAGAAAACGAACAAATATTATGAGAAATTGGCAGGAACGGACTGGGGGGCAGACAGCAATATTTTGAAAAGACTATATGTAGGAAGAGTCAGACCAGTTCTAGAGTATGGAGTCACAGCCTGGGCTATGGCTTCCAAATCACACCTTAGCAAAATTAACAGAACACAGAACCAAGCTGTACGTATCATCACTGGTGCTATGAAATCTACACCTATCAAGACTCTAGAAACAGTAACAGGTTTACAACCCTTAGACGACAGATGGGTCACTAAAGTATTGCAACAAGCGGAGAAATATAGAAGGCTCCTTAGCCACCTCATGCACCAAAGAATAAGTGGTTCCAGAATTGCACGACTAAAGAGGAGCAACTTCGCTGCAATTGCCAATGAACTAACTACTGGAGACCCAGTACTTTCCCAAACAATATCGAAACCCTTGGGCCCATCTGATATGTCTCCTCATGGGAAACATAAAATACCAGAACTTAAGGAAAATATAACAGGAATCATGAAAAAAGGCACCCAATCAGACACAGAAAGAAAACACGTAGCAGAAAAACTCATACACGATACCTAACCACAGGACTCTTGGTCCCACATATACACAGATGGCTCTGCTACAAATGCTACCAGAATTGGAGGGGGAGGTGTGTTCTTGACGCTGAATAATCAGGACGAGATCACCAAGTAGATACTACTGGAAAATTCTCAAACAACTTTAAAGCAGAAACTGAGGCCATCAGAGATGCTGCAACACTGGCTACTCAACACAAAAATAACATGCACAATAAATTGGTGATTCTGACTGATGCACTGTCTGTACTATCAGCTCTAAAAAGCCCCAAGAACAATGAACTAGATGACTTGAGAACAACCCTGGACCAACTATGCAATAACTTCCAGAGAGTAGTCATTCAGTGGATGCCATCACACTGTAATATACACGGGAACGAACGCACAGACAAATTAGCTAAAGAGGGAAGGAGATTACCACAACAGAACCATCCGCTCAGTTATGATGAAGCCAGATCGATCCTCAAAGGTCAGTTCCATGAAAAATTAAAACAAGAACACCCAAAGCATAACGAGAGTGACGGATACCACCAACTATCAAGGAGGGATCAAGTCATCATACTTCGCCTATGCACTGGCCACAATAGAATGAGAAATCACATGTTCACCAAATTCAAAATAGGTACAACCAGTCTATGTCACTGTGCACTGGACAATATGACTACAAAACATGTTCTACAGGATTGCCCCCAGTACACAGACCTGAGAAGAGCAATGTGGTCCATGCCCACCTCCCTGGAAGAGAAACTATATGGGGCAATCGATTCGCTTATACAGATAGCTCACTTCATGAGAGAGTCTGGAATCCTACTCTGATTGAGTCTTGATCACAGAGAGAGAGAGAGAGAGAGAGAGAGAGAGAGAGAGATGTCAGAAAGATAGTGGCATACCAACTGCTGCATTTACTAAACACCAAAATTACAAAAAAACTGATGAGGCAATCTTTTTTACCATTCTTATCTTATCACTGCCAGATATAATCCTGAACTAAAGTGTAAGAGCAGAAGTTAAAGTATGTGAGATAAGAAGTTTGATAAAACTATTAATGCAGTGGTTTCCAAATTCTCTATATCTATGGCCCCCTTTCCTTGCTGATCATATATCGGCAATGCCTTTTATGGCAGTTATAATTGTATAATTTGGGTAAACTCTGAATCTCCAACAGAATATTATATAAGATGATAAATGATGACAGAATGAATCTATCCTGTAGAAACTCGTTTATGTACTAAAAATATTAAGCCTAAGTGGATGCTGTCATTTTATTATTTTTAACTACTGAGTAGGCACATGATAAAATCCTGGAAATGGCGCCCTAGCCAAAGTTTGGCAATGCCATTGCACACACTTTTGAAGCCACTGCACTAATGTCATTAGAGAAAACAGAATGAGAAGTGCCAATATGAGCAAGTTTTTTTTTAATAAACATAAGATGCATAGATAAACAGAAAATGAAATGGTGTGGCCATCTCTCATGAGAATGAAGTCTATCCAGTTACTAGCACATGATCACAACATTTAATTAATGATTGGGAAACAAGAATAAGATAAATCAAGAACCATGAGCTAAAATTGTGAGAGCAAGAAATCAGCTGCAGCTGTGTACAAGTCTAAGAGCACATGTGGATAGAACAGGACAAGTGTTTTAAGCTCTTACTGCTGTCTTCTACACAAATAATGTAGCACATAAAAGGCACAAAACAACAAAGCAATTAATAAGTGAAAATACTTATTTTCAGATAATTTTCCAGTTGAAAACTGAAATGACTATTTATTATTTCAGCTATATCATTTTTCACAGACAAAACATTAAAGAAAATAAAAATTTTTAATCTTTCAGTTTATTAGTCCTACATATAGGGTAATATACAAATCAATTTTTCTACCAACTCTGTGCTATCAGTGCTAGAATTGGACGCTGGACTCTAGAACAATAAGAAAGATAACGACCACCGAAATGAAATGTGTCAGAAGAATGACAGGAAACAGCTTAAGGGACAGAGTAAGAAACACTGACCTGAGGAAGAAACTCGAAATTGAACCAGCCATCGAATACATAAAGAAACAACAGATAAATTGGTTCGGCCACATAACAAGACAAAAAGAACTAACAATGACGCAAAGAGCCATAAACAAACGCTATGAAAACGCCAGATGAAGAGGAAGACCGAGAAAGAGATGGATAAAGGGAATACTAGAATCACTAGGAGGAATAACATCAGAAGAGGCCAACAGAAGAGCAAAGAATCGCAGATTGTTTCTCCCCTCGACGCCAACGGCAACAGAGAAAGGAAAGAAGAAGAAGAAGAAGTTCTACATATGTTATGTGATCATGCACACACTCACATACAAAGAACAGCTGGATGATGTCTCTAGTTGTTACCTTCCTATAAAGTGCACCTCGTCTGCATAAGTCAAAAGCTGTGAGTTTCAATGATCCTTCTTTAGTCCCACTCAATTTTTCAATCTCCTGGAGAAAAGTCTGTTGAAATAGAATAGTATGTTTACTTAATTAACTTTGTCATTATTTAACCTGACTCTATCCTACTCAGTTGTGGGGTGTTGCTCTGCACAGCTGATACTCTATCAAAAAAGATACAAGCCCTCCTCTGTTGTTCTGCAGTTGAGGAGATTTTGGTATGATGTCACTTCATCTGACATTTCACAAGAGTCTGCAATAAAGGATGGTTATATGGATTTCCTATTTTTTTCTTTATAATAAAGGAGGTATATGTTTAAAATAAATAAATTATCTTCACAATATTTACTTTATTTTGGGAAGGCTTTAGCAGGAGCTAAAAGTTAAAGACTACACACCACAGTTCAGTTGTCATTTGGTGTACATGTCAGAACTTGTATTTCAGCCTGAACTTGACAATATTGGGTACCAAACCCACATCCACCTGATGGGAAAAACTTCTCCCTTTTCTTCTTAGCTTTTGCCTGTTAAAGTGGGCGGGGGTAAGTTGTGTTGCTAGTTTACAACAAAGCTATGACATCTGCATCTTTAGCCCTGACACATTAATCTTCAGCATGGGTAGAATTGTTTAACAATTTGTTTCCAGGTAGCAGCCATTTTTGGCCTACTCTTTTAGACTTTTAACTGCCAAGAGTTCTGTAACATGTGTCAGTGAACACAGAACCTTCTGTTTTCCATCATTTTCTGAGAGGGCTAGACATTGGATCTCACTACCCAGAGAGGGCTAGACATTGGATCTCACTACCCAGAGAGGGCTAGACATTGGATCTCACTACCCAGAGAGGGCTAGACATTGGATCTCACTACCCAGAGAGGGCTAGACATTGGATCTCACTACCCAGAGAGGGCTAGACATTGGATCTCACTACCCAGAGAGGGCTAGACATTGGATCTCACTACCCAGAGAGGGCTAGACATTGGATCTCACTACCCAGAGAGGGCTAGACATTGGATCTCACTACCCAGAGAGGGCTAGACATTGGATCTCACTACCCAGAGAGGGCTAGACATTGGATCTCACTACCCAGAGAGGTCTAGACATTGGATCTCACTACCCAGAGAGGGCTAGACATTGGATCTCACTACCCAGAGAGGGCTAGACATTGGATCTCACTACCCAGAGAGGGCTAGACATTGGATCTCACTACCCAGAGAGGGCTAGACATTGGATCTCACTACCCAGAGAGGGCTAGACATTGGATCTCACTACCCAGAGACCAGGGGAGGGTAAAGCCACAGAGAATTGAGTGAGAAATTGTCATCCCATGTGGCAGGATTCAAACTCACAACCTTCCTGTCTAGAGACTGACATCTTATCACTAGACCCCCCCAGTCCCTCTTTAAAAAATAATAGGTTCAATCTTCCAGCTATATGGGATTTATATTAATTGAAAATTCATTAAATGTTATGTAGAGCCAGTCTTAACATATGGATGTGAATCATGGACAATAGGGCAACAGACTAGAAAATCACTGGAGTCTGTAGAAATGTGGTTTTACAGAAGAATTTTGAGAATACCATGGACAGCTAAGAAGAGTCATGAAAACATTCTGAAAGAGGCCAAAGCAAAAAGAGAGCTAATTTCCAATATTAGGAAGAAACAATCATCATTTTTTGGCCATGTAATGAGAAGAGAACAGCTGGAATATATTGTAACAACTGGGAAAACTGAGGCACGAAGAGATAGAGGGAAGCAAAGAGAAAAATACCAGACAGCTTAAGAGAATGGCTTGGCAGAAGGTCAACAACAGAAATGATAAAAAACTGTCGTGATTGAAAGTTGTGGAGAGACATGATCACCTACGCCAGCAGGCCTGGTACTTGATGATGATGATGATTCATTGAAAGCTCTTCAAGCTACTTTTGGAAACATAGGCCATGGACAAGGTCTCTTCATTAATCCCTATTCTTGGACATTTTTTTTTTATTTCCTTCCAGGCCGGATCAATGTCTTTGAGGGTGTCATGATTTCTTTACTCTATTCATTTTTGCCTACTTTCTTTTCCCTGTGATGTCATGACAATGTCTATATTGCTATGCTGGCATCAAGTATTCCTAGTGTGTAACCAAAAAACATTTCTATATTCTAAATGTAATCTGTTACTTGACTAGTTCTGGCTTGGATCTTTTCCATGTTCTAGCATGGATCTTTTCCATGTTCTAGCTTGGATCTTTTCCAGATATACTCATCTATAATCTTGTTATTCTGTCTGATGTTTATAACTTTCCTCCAATAACTGAATATAAATGTACACATATGTTAACCTATTATACATTTTTTCCCTTTTATAAAACTGTTATACCCTCCTTAATTCATATTCAATATTTCTTTCTAATACTATTTTTAACAAATTATTGTTTGTATACTCTTTTGGCAGACTCCAGAAATTAGATAAATGATATAATGATAGCTATTTTTAAAAACTATTTCTGTAATGTCTTCATGGTGATGAAAAGTAAACATA
Source organism: Megaustenia siamemsis (assembly GCA_032433765.1). Taxonomy (NCBI): domain Eukaryota; kingdom Metazoa; phylum Mollusca; class Gastropoda; order Stylommatophora; family Ariophantidae; genus Megaustenia; species Megaustenia siamemsis. The sequence continues at coordinate 32,968,354 of JAVIAB010000001.1, read as the reverse complement.
AAGGCTTTAGTCTCAACAGCAAAAGGCTCAACGTCTCACCACTAGACCAACCCCTACTGCAGAACATTTGTATCGAATTTAGTTGACTGCTTGCAACCTCAAAAAAACTAACAAGTCCAGTCTGACCAAGTGAATAGAGAGTGAGTGGGAAGGCAAACTGATTCTCAAAAACAAGTTGGATGTGTTGGGCCAAACAGCATAAATATTACCGCTTTACCACAAATCACAAAACAATGCATCTATGTCCATTTAATGTCCTTTTAAGTGCAGATGACATAGAGGACTAATAATTCCTTTAATAGTTGTCAGCTGAAAGCAAGAAAGAAAGAAAGAGCTTGGTTATTTCTGTATAATGAAAACAGTAATAGCACCAAGGAACACATTAGAGTCCAGAAAACAAGACACCAGGTTCTAGGAAATCAATAGGGAAGACAACATTTACTAAATAAATATAAAACTAGACTGGAATCAAATGAGAAGGAGAATTGAAAAAAAAAAAAGAAAAAATGGAATGGTAAAAGCTTTACGTAACTGATAGATGGCACAAATTTGAAGGACATTTCGGCTCAATAGGCCTTCAGCAGGAACAAACAAACAACACACACACAAATATATAAATAAATAAAACTAATCCTACATAGCTAACTAGTAATGAAACATCCAAAACAAAATAATTGAAACTGGTTTAAGAAATGACAAATTTCTTCCCTGTGTCGTGTACCGTGGCCAGAATGAGGTGGTTGTGCGCTGTAATTACTCTGCTAGTCAGAAGGTCAAAAACGTATAAAGGCTTCTAAAAATATGTGAGCAGGGGGAACACTGTCTAAGTGTGTCTACCTCCTCTACAAAGACACTGACAATGTCTATAAGCATCTAAGAGCCAACACACACATGTATATATACACACACACAAATATGTGCATATATATATATATATATATATATATATAAATACACACGAACGCACACACACATGCACACACACACATATATATATCTACACCCATACATATGAAAACATACATGCATATATACACCCATACAGGGACAATCATATATATGTAGAAATGTGCGCATAACGTTCACATAACCTGAAGAGTACACACCGAGGTCAGTGTGTATACACAAAGGAGAAAGAATAGAACAGAAGAATAACAGGTACTCAAAAAGGTATTCTTTTACCATACTATTTTTTTCTATTTTTTTTCAATTCTCCCTTACATTTAGTTTTACTGCAGCTTCACATTTTTATGCATTCGTTTGCATTTCTTGGCCTTAACCCCTAATCAAATGAGAAAAAAGATAGTTTACAGAATTATTTGCTACTCTTTCTAGCAAGTCTTTACACTACACCCAGAAGAGTAATAGTAACATAATAAGGTTATTACATGCCTTGTAATGAAAACATCAGTGGAAGAAACAAACATTTACCTGATAAATTTCCCTATTCTCCGGAGTGTCTGAGATAGGATCAATTTCAAAAATGTCTTGAGAAAGGATGTCAGAAACTACATTTGCGGTTCTGTAATGATAATGATCAAGGAGAAAATAATTAAGACAGTTATGATTTATACAAAAATATAAAAACAACCACTATTAATATTTTCTAATAAAAATTTAAAAAAAAATGAAATAATTGAAATGATGATGTTGATGATTTAATGCCACAGAGTCAGTGCAGAATGTTAGCTCTTAGATTCAGGAAGGTGATGTCGTAAACTTCAGTAGCTGGATTTGTCAGGTTTTGCTGGAAGAGTTGTATCATTTCCATCCTAGAAGTACTGCAGTACTAGGTTGCCTATATCAACAGACCCCTACTATCTATCTATTGACCTTTTGAGCCATAGCCAGCCCATAGGACCCAGATACTCCTTCTCTTATCTAAATTTTTGTTCTAGCAGTTTTCAATCCTTGTAAAGATCTTTTATCAAATCTCTCCATTTGTCTCTGTTCTGTGCAAGCAACTCTATCTCATTGAGGGAGCCGATTCCTTCTGCTCTTGCCTCTCTCATTAATGTTCTTCTCAGTGTCTCTCTGGGTCTTCCTCTTTTCCTCTTACCTGTTGTTTCCCACATGAGGGCTTGCTTTGCTATACGGTTGTTATCTCTTCTCATCACATGTCCAACATATGACCATCATCTTTTCTTGATTACTGAAGATATTAGTGGTTGACTGGTGACCCCTACTACTGCTAGGATTATAGAGAAGATATAAACTGTAGAAAAACTGAACATTATAGAGGGGGCAAAAAAATAAGATAGACCTAGAATAAACTTAGCTATCAGCACAGCACAGATATAAAAGATAGTCATTAAATATTATTCACATAAAAAAATTAAAAGTCAACAAGAAACAATTAATGTATAAAAACATATATCATTACTACTACTATCAACATAGGTACGTTTACTTAACTCACAAGATATTAATTATCAAAACCCTGTCTATACACTACATTCACATAGAGCATTAATCACAGAAACAAATAATTCAAAAGCTGAAATTGGAGTGTGACAGCAGTGTCTTCTATCATTTCTTCCCTTTTTGACTGCTGTAAACTTGATGATGAGACAGTCAACAAAAGATACTCCTAAAGGAATACAAAGGGCAATGTAAAAGCAATAAAAGACTTGGAAGAAGCTGGTGACCAAGAAGTACTCAGAAACTGCAATAGGAGGAAGTGCACAAGGTGATAACAGGGTGAACTACATTTGGATAGGTTTAGAATTAATGCATAAATAACCACAAAAACCGTCATGAAGTGGAATCTTGAAAAAAAAGAAAAAGATAGGAATAAGAAGACAACCTGACAGAGAGTGATGGAAGTAGAGTTTATAATGTCTACCAGACTCTGGGTATTCTGCAAGGATGGCCATGAACTGTGCTTGTTTTTAGCTCCACGTTATTTTCATTAGGACCAAAGGACATCTGCTCTCAGGTTGCTGATTCATAACAAAGCTTTTTTTACTGCCTTACAAGCTATGAAAGCCACTGACTGCTTTGTCAATTCATGGCCAAAGAAAAAAACAACATATTTACAATTAACAAACAATAAACTACAACTATTCGTCACTACTGTTAGTCTGACTCTGAGTGAGATTTTGCAATAATATTATTATTACTATTTCTTTAACCTATTTTATTCTTGTAAAAATACAATTCAGTAAGTACAAAATAACAAATTACTGTGTTGTTTCCTCTATTTTTTCATCTGCCTCTCGGTCTTGACTTTCAGTCTCATCGTCTTCTGATTCCTCTGGTGTAGGGGGGAAGACAAGATCAAACCACTTGTTCCAGATTCCTCGAACCCACTCCCTTTCATCTTCGCCAATACTAAAAAAAACAAAGAGATTCAAAGAGAAAGAGAGAGAGAGAAAAAGAGAGAAAGAGAGAGAGAGAAAAGAGAGAAAGAGTAATTATTTATGAGAAATGTGAACTGCTAAATCTAATATTATATATATTTAATATTACTAATATTGTTATCTGAATGGCGCTAAACAGGATGGTTTGGAAAAGTGTTTATCAGAGAACTGAAAGAGTTGTAAAGTAAAGGTTCCCTTCACGCTTTGCTAGGCATATGGGGAATATGGTGTTAGTGACTATATTTTTCTATAACCACGGCACATTTTTGGGTGATGTGGTCGGTATCACGCCAGGCCGCCTTTACTTCCCAGAAAAATCTCTGGTATTCATATTTAGAGGCTGGGTGAACCCAGGAGCCTTGTCAGTCCGAAAAAAATCTGCCATTGCTTGGGATCAAACCTGGACCCTTCTGGTCAGGAAGCGAGCACACTAACCACTCAGCCACTGAGGCTCCCTCAGAAAGAGTTAAGAGATAGGAAAAGAATAAGATTTTGCTTTTCATTTATTGCTGCTGATACTGTTGTTTGCTGATACTGTCTGATACCATATTTTTTCATGATCATTGGTACATTCTTGAGTGATCTAGTTTAGTTTATTTAGTACACAGATCTCTTCCGAAGTATATCCCTCAACATTTAATAATTAATGACATTGATGCTTTGTTGGTTGTCTTCTTTTGATTCCTATGTAGCATTCTTGTCTGGCATCTCCAACCTTGACATGACATTTGTAAAGCTTTTTCATGACTGCAGATTCAGGGTAATCTATCTATCTTTTGTTCGCCTGAAGTATTGTCTACATCTGCAATGTCGTTTTCTGTATAAATTTTACTGTCTTTTGTAATTCTTGCAGTAACCCATATAGTTTTAACTGTAGTGCTCTATCTATGGGCCAATGTGGTTTTCCTCAGTCTACAATATTCAGTGCAGTCTTGAAGTATGTGTTCTGTAGTCTGGGCCACCTGTCCACATGTACATGCAGTTGAGGTGCTGATCATGAATTTTGTATATATATGTGAGTGTGGAGTCGATTGTGTCCTGTTCTGAGGCATATAATGATAACTTGTTCCCATCTATTAATATTATGAAAGGCATCCTGATTTGGGGCTTGTGGTTCTCTGATTGATTTGATTATCTGTTTCTTATGGTGGTATGTAACCGGTGAATCTGGTTGTGTGCCTGTTGCACCTTCCTTTGCCAACTGATCTGCTTTCTCGTTTCTTGGTATTCCACAGTGAGATTGGATCAATTGCAGGTCAACCCTGTGATGCTTGCAGAGTTCAGTCAATAAGGTCTACAGATGTGGCAATTTTCTGGATTGTAGTGCCTGGAGTACTGATCTTACATCTGTCAAAAACACTACAGGCTGTGGCTAAGATTACTATTCAGGAGTTTTTCTATTGCCAACTTTATTGCTTGAATTTCTGCATCGTAATTGTGACAATATTTCTCTGTTGCTATTTTATTCATATCCCTAGTGTTATTTGGGTACTCTATGTATGCACCTGCTCCCCCATTCTTTACTGCATTTTGTGCTGATCCATCTGTGTACACACGAATCCATAGGTCTTGTGGGTATTCTTCATCCAGGAAACTGAGAAGATGCTCAATTATTTTATGATGTATACTATTCTGTTCCTCTTTGTCAACTATTCATTTCACTTCTGTCCGTATTTGTATTGACAATTCTGATTCCTCTGTCCAAGGAGTCTGTTCTAGTATAGGCAATAGGGGGTTAACAACTCATGGCATGTCTGGTGTTTGTCTACAAATACACTTGGCTTGGTGGATAAAATTGCTTCTTTTAAGCCATCCCATTGCAAGATTTTGGAATCGGTCCTTCATTGGATGTCTCGGTATGCATAAAAATTTTTCAGCCTATATCAGCACCTTTGTGTCCCTCCATTCTCTCAGTGCTGGTATCCTCCACAATTTCTCAATCTCCAATATTGGTGTTGATTTTATTGCTTCTGTGATGACCCTAAGTTCCTGGTTTTGTACTTTATCCAGCTCTTGCAGTGTGGTGTTTGATTCTGAACACCATGCAGATGATCCATATTCTAAATGTGGGCGTATACTCTGTTGGTAAACTTTACTGAGTATTTCACACTTGCACCCACGTGATTCCACACAGCTTTCTTAGAATAGCCAACTTCCTCCTTGCTTTTTGGGTTGCCTTATTTATCTGCTGTTTCCAAAATAGTTTATTATCAAAATGTAATTCCAAGATAGGTAGCTTGTATGTCTTCTTTCACAGACTTATTGTTCATGTAGATGCCTGCTTTTTGTTTTGGGGAGAGAGTGAAAAGTGCAGTACTGCATTTGTCTGCATTGATGCTGATACACATATTTGTCCATGAGTTCAGTGCATTCATAGCTCTTTGCAACAAATTGGAGATCACTGTTCCATACTCCTCTGTGCACCACATTACCAAGTCACCTGCATACATTGCCACATTCATACCATGTGGTAGTTCAGTAACTAGGTTCAGGGTAATTTTTAAAATCATTTTTTCATCCTGCATCGCTGAGGCATTCAGAATGTCAAGTGGTCCATAGCCCTTCTGCACTCAATGTGGTTTACACAGTGCTAGATTACTCTATTTCAGAGTTTTCTAAAGTGAGTGTTATCTCCCCTCAGGGGATGGTGGAACAGTCCAGGTGGGCAGTAGCAGACTCAGGTGCATTTTGGGGGTCAGTGAATATAAATAAGTGGACAGTGAAAGCATAAAGAATGAGAAAAAAAGAAGATTAGAAAAAACTTTTAAAACGTGCGTTCATGCGATGATGAGCTGAGATTAACTGTGTGCATGTAACTTCTTTTACAAATTCTGCAAATCAGGGCGATCCTACAGTAATCGAATATTCAAAAAAGTAATAGATGACAATTTTAACATTGACACCTATTTTGAGGGGGATTTTCTGATCAGGCACCATGAATTATTTGTTTAGCATACAGTCAGACCTGAGTAGTTGTCTTTCAGGTCCGGTAAAAATGTGTTAAGTCCATTCTGATAAGAGAACATGTTCCATCCATTCTAATAAGCATAAATAGCTTAGGCCAGACAATGTTTACTTTCAAGAAATTATCTACCAAAAGATGTGGCAATTTGAGGTTTTTGACTGCACACCTTATATTGTCGACTGATTTACGATCCCATGGTATAAAAAGTAAAATAATTAAATCTTTTTTAGATTGTTTCGGAATTGTATGACAAGCAGTTGCATGCAATAAGCATAAAATTATAATTGTTAATTCATACTGGACACCTTTGATCTTTACGGATCAGATACAAAGCAAACTATATTTTTGTTGTTTCAATAGCACAGAAGTTTGTACATGAGTAATTTTAAACATTTTTCTTTAAATTTATTTTTTTAAATATTATCTATCGAATCATCCATGTTAAATGCTAAATAGTAGTAAATAGTGTGGTTTTCTCATCTTAGAAAACAGATTATTTCAATGAGACAAAGTAAAAAAAAATTATTTAATCATTTTTAATTGCACATTAATTATATAAAATTCATGGCAATAATGAAGAATTCAATTGATCGCTGCTTCATATGTAAGTTCCTTGGCTACCAAAAGGTGTCTGTTGTTGGGTTTGGTTTTATAAACTCTTTGACTCAATGCTAGAGTTCCTAGGAAATGTTGCTTTACAAGCCTACTTGATTGATTCCAGAACTGACATAGCTTATTTGACAGACTTGTTTCATAAATTTAATGAAACAAATCTACAGCTCCAAGGCAATGATATAAATTTAATTTTAAAAACTGCTATTTCTAAGTTTACAGCAAAACATCTGTACAAACGTAATTTAGAATGTGGGGAATTCAGCTAATTTCCAGATTTATCAACAGTGGAAAAATGTGATGCTGATATGCATACTTAGTCAATACTTGGAGGCTCTTAATTTGGACTTGAAGATCAATGGATTTGAAGATATTCTTACGCTGAATATACCTCATTGGGCTTTAGATCATATTTCAAGTACAAATGCAGAAGAATCTCTAATATCACATGAAGAACTGATTGAAAAATAACAGCAACTGAGGAATTTTAATTTAAAGACAGTTACCAACAGTTCTGGCTACAAAAGCAGGTACCAAAACTTAATCACTGATTATGGGCAATAGTACACAAGTTGTTGGTTGCATTTCCTTCATCGTATTTAGTGGAACGTGGATTCAGTGCTGTTACAAATTTGTTAGCTAACAATAGAAAAACTAACAATAGAAAAACTAACAATAGAAACCTACTGCAAATAGCTAATTGTAGTGATTTAAGATTGCTGCTGACAAAATTAGAGCCGAACATTTGTTAAAAATTTGACAGAAGTTCATCCTTCTCATTAGGACTTTTAAACAATTTTAATATTATTTACAGTTATATTAATTTGTTGTGTGCAATGTGGATGTTACTGTTGATTTTCATATTTGTAAAAATTTCAAGCTTCAATCTGGTTTTTTTTTTTAACAGCAACACATTTCTTTGAATTGTTGTAGATGGTGTAGGTATGAAGACACAATAAAACCACAAATTTGTCACTACATTTTTCTTTTTCTTTGCTTAAAGAAGGTTGATGTCTAAGGGGGCATGAGCTATTTTTTTTCCAAAAAAATGGGGTGATGGGCCAAAAAAATGTTAGAACCACTGTTATATTCACACAAAAACATTCTCTGGTGCCAATTTTTTAAAAAAACTTGATATCTTATATAGGAATATTTAATAAATTTAAATATGAACAAATATTTAAATAAATAATTTTACCTAAAAATAAATTAATAACAAATATCCAAAGCCCTACTTCAAGGTCAAAGAACAATGAAACAAAAATAACAAAACTTGTGAACAAAATTTCTTATCTGAAAATTTTTAGCAAAATAAGCAGACGCTAAAAGTAAAACAAGAAACAATATAGTTAATAATTTTATAAACTTACGGCTTTCTTTTTCTAGTTTTGTATTCTTCAAAGTTCAGCAAATCAGGGAGGCTAGGTCTGTATGAGCGTATCTTCCTAAAGATATAGTAGATACACATTAAACATCACACTCTTTCTAGTTCAGAACAGCAACTGCTGACTTAACTAAAGACAAACTTTGAAAAATTGCTTTTGGTTGACCTTATCTGCTGAGTGTTTTGAGTATATGTCAAGCAATGTTTTTTCAATAACATCCTCTCAGTCTATTGTTTTCTTGGTGTTTGATTATAACTCTTTGGACTGTGTTTATTTGTTTCTGTCCTTTATATGGCAAAATCATTAGATTTGTTATTTCTTCCTATTTTCTATTATGGGGGTGATGTCTAACTGTCTTTGCTATCAATGAGGATTGAACCTGACCTCTTGCCCTTAGTAGTCCAGTTCACTAACCACTGAGCTATTGTGGCTCCCTGGATATGAAGTGGTTCAGAATATTACTTGTGCCTTCTGAGGCAATAGATTAAAAAATTGCTTTTTTTCTTCCTTAGTTCCAAATATGTTCATTTTGTACTAGCTTCAAACTCTAAACAAGACTGACAAAACAAAATTTGAGTAAATTAACTCTTTGCACACATAGATATTTACCGGTAAATAATCACAAAAAGTCTTTTTAATGCCATGAAAAATATACTAACATCAAAGCATATAACACCAGGGCTAAAAAAGAATAGCAAAATGTTACATCTTCTCAATATTCCTGTATGGTGCAGAAACATGGACATTAGACAAGAAAACAGAACAGAAAATTAAAGCCTTTGAAATGTGGATTTATAGAAGAATAGGTAGAATTGGATGGAAAGAAAAGAAAACAAACAATGAAGTTTAAAAACAACTAAAAATAAAAAGAGAACTACTAAACACAATTAGAACAAGACAAATGAAATTTTGGGGGCATGTTAAAAGACACAACAGCCTAATCAAATTAATATTAGAAGGGAAAATACAAGATAAAAGAGGCAGAGGCAGACCAAGACTAACATGGGCAAGTAACATCAAAAGATGGACGAGTCAACCTATGACAATCAGCACCATCAAAGCAAGAGACAGAGTGGAATGGTGCATCATGGTAGCCAACCTTTGATGCGGAGATGGCACTCAATGATGGTGATGAAATAATCACACACTCAACACACACTATTACAATTTGCATGAAAATACAGCAAAAGAAATCCACAAATAAATTGTGAGACAAACAAATGCATCATACCATGGAACTCTCAGTTCCCTTTCAATAATTTTATTCAGATGTGGCACAGACTCATGTCTTATCAATTTCTTAATTGGTTTGGTTGCCAGAGCTTTCTTTACTGCTTCCATCTTAGCAATGTCCATTTTACTAACATGTTTGTTTTTCTTTTTCCTGTGTGTGAGAAGAATGTAAATAGAGACATTTTAAAAAGATGCAATATTAAGATGGCTTCATGTACCTTCTTTTCTACACTTTTCTTTAAAAACTTATAAACTTTCTCACTTTTCCCTTTCCCTGTGGGTACGACAGTACATCACGCACATATTTGAATATAAAATTATTATTGCAATTAACAGAAAATAAACATTTGCTTGAAAAAGCCCAAAATAATAATAATAAACTTGCACAAATCTCAGAAAAAGCTTGTGTTTTTTATGTGGATTTCAATGGTTCATGATTTACTTTGGATACATAGAAATCGTAGTTATTCTCCAGTAAGGAATAATCATCATCAAGTACCGGGCCTAGTGGCGTAGGTGATCATGTCTCTCCACAACATTCGATCTCGGCAGCTATTTATCATTTCTGTTGTTGACCTTCTGCCGAGCCATTCTCTTAAGCTGTCTGTTATTTTTTCTCTTTGCTTCCCTCTATCTCTTCGTCCCTCAATTTTTCCAGTTGTTACAATATATTCAAGTTGTTCTCTTCTCATTACATGGCCAAAAAATGATGATTGTTTCTTCCTAACATTGGAAATTAGCTCTCTTTTTGCTTTGACCTTTCTCAGAACTTCTTCATTACTCTTCTTAGCTGTCCATGGTATTCTCAACATTCTTCTGTAAAACCACATTTCTACAGACTCCAGTGATTTTCTTTTCTGTTGTCCTATTAAGGAATAATAAGAAAAGTAAATATAAAGTACTTTGATGTCATACAAGTTTATGACAATATTTATTTCCAACACAAAACTTACGTTTTTGGTAAAATTACATATTTTCTGCCAGCTTGTAATGCCTTCTCTGCTAATGTTAGTTCACTATCCACTGAAAAGTTACAATTTAAATAGCAAATTATTATGACTTTATTCATTATAAATTCAAGCCAACAATTCTACTGTCATGAAATCACTATTTTTTTACAATTACTTAAAATTATTTATATTTTTTTCCCTTTTTAGTCATCCCTAGAGTTAATTTCACAGACCAGAAAGTTTGATCTACCTTGGTATTATTTTCTTGGTCCTAGTTAATTTCTATGATATGGATTCAAATATACTTATTCTTCAAATAACTTAATTGCACTTGTAACTGACAGAAATAATTTAACTCAAACCAGCAACAATAATTCTATACCAGGAATGCAAAGGACCACTGATAGCACTAACTCTATATCTTAATAAAAAAAAAAACTACTGCCACAGTCTGCTTCCATGCCCTTTTCTACTTTTCACTTTCCTGTGGAGCACATATTTTTAACACTCCAAGTCGTCCTGCTTGATGCCATTCTCTAAAGATTATTCCATGTCCTCCTTATCTCCTACTTATGTGCTTCAACCTATCTTCTCCAAGCATATTTTGACTTTTCCCTTTGTCTCCTCCCCTGGAGATCCTAAAAAAAACATGGCTTGTCAAGTAATAGCCTCAGTTAGCTTGTCCAGAGTGTGTCCTATCCAACACCATCATCTTTCTCACATTTTTTTGTCAACTGATGTGTGCCTGGTACTTTCTCATATTTCTATGTAATTTTGTCCTGCCATTTCCATCCTTTTATTCTGTTAAAAAAAAGTAAAGAGCCCACATCACACCAAGTGGCATATAGGGAATATGGTGTTAGTGACCATAAATTTTACAGACCTTCAGCACATGATTTTTGGGGTAATGTGGTTGGTATTACGCTCATGCCACTTTACTTTCCCAGAAAAAAAATCCACTAACCATTTAAGACTGGGTGAACCCAGAAGCCGTCGGTTGGGATCGAACCCTACCCCTTGTCCTTTGTAGTCTAGTGCACTAACCACTGAGCTATAGTGGCTCCCTTTTATTCTGTACAACCATATATTAATGAATGCCTTTATCTTCTTGACTGTGGTTTTTGCTGTTCTCATTGTTTCACAGCTTTCATTCCAAAAGTAAATTCATTAAAATATATCTTTATATTACAAACAAAATCATTTTAAAGCAAGCTAGGTCCCATTTTGTAACACCACAAGATTCTACAACCATGATGGTTTCCCTGCTTAGGGTTGTCCCGATGCGAGTCTCAGGGTAAGGTTGTCAGCCTCACCCCTAACGGTCAACACAAGATGAAAAATAAACAAAGCCTGACAGCATACATAGATTGTTCTTGTGGAATATCTTGAAACATTACGGAATATCACCAAACATTACTAACATTATAAGACATATATGATGGCTATACTTGTGCAGTTTGCACAGAGGATGGAATGAGTATTTGGTTTCAAATTGAAACAGGAGTCAGACAGGGATGTATACTATCAACATTGCTATTTGGAATTACCATTTATTACATAATGAGTAAATGTTGCAAAGGCAATAATGGCATTAAATGCTATGACATGAATTACTTGGTGGATCTAGATTTTGCAGATGATATAGTGCTCCTAAGTGTAAATATCAAGAAGATGCAAAATATCACAGATACCTTATCATCCATGGCAGAAAAAATTAGGACTTGAAATCAACAGGGATAAAACAAAAATAATCAAAAATAACAATATCTCAGAGGGTAATATATATCTCAATCGCTGGGCATTGGAAAGAGTAGACCACTATATATATCTTGGTAGTAATACAGATCAAGAAGGTGAAACAAAGAAAGAGATCAGAAGCTGGATTGCAAAAGCAGTAACAAATTTGAAAAACCTGGACAAAATATTGAAATAAAAAATACTAAGCAAGAAAACAAAACAGAATATTCAACTCAAATGTATTATCAACACTTACTTATGCATAAGAAAGCTGGAAAACATCAAAAGAGGATGAGAAAGAACAAAATGCTTTTGAAGATAAATGTCTTAGAAAAATACTCTGTGTACAACAGAATTAATTCAAGATTAATATTGAAATAAGAGAAATGGCCATGTAACCAAAGATCTCATCTACAATTAAGAAAAGAAGATGGACATATGTTGGACATGTGCTGAGAAGAGACAAGAGGATTCCAAAACAGGCCCTTCTATGGGAAACATTAGAATACAGAAAAAGAGGAAGACCTAAAGAGATACTATAAAGAATACTTATAAAAGAAGCAAAGTTGGCAGGCAAAGACTCATTAGATAAGATCAAACATCTTGCCCAGAATAGAGATGGGTGGCAAACAACACTAGAAGCACTATACAATGTCTAATGGCACGGGAAGGTTCAAGTATCAAGATCCCATCTTTCATTAGATCTATTTACTTTGCAAATAAATTTTAATTAAATAAATGGTAACTGCTTCCTTTTATCAGATTGATATCCTTCCCTCTTCATTAATTTGTTTCTAAGACTTCTTATACAATTACCTGTTTCTGTATAATTTTTGCTTTCATCAGTAGCTGTTAAAACAACATTCTCTTGTGAAGCTGGGATGCTCACATCCTGAAACATTAATTCAATAAGTGAAACATTCATAATTCTCATATTTTAAACTTGTATATTTGTAAATGAAACAATGCATGGAAGATATGTTTTGAGTGCTACTAAACAATAGCAGGTGCCAGACAAGTAAAGGTTATTTGTTATGATGTATCAGCAGTTCATTTTGTCAGTGACCAACTTTTGACTGAGCCTCCTCACTGTCAAATTACAAAGTCCATACTGGGAGCAGACTCAGAATGAATGAATATGAATAGTCCATATTGGGAGCAGACTCAGAATGAATGAATATGAATAGTTCATACTGGGAGCAGACTCAGAATGAATGAATATGAATAGTTCATACTGGGAGCAGACTCAGAATGAATGAATGAATATGAATAGTTCATATTGGGAGCAGACTCAGAATGAATGAATATGAATAGTTCATATTGGGAGCAGACTCAGAATGAATGAATATGAATAGTTCATATTGGGAGCAGACTCAGAATGAATGAATATGAATAGTTCATATTGGGAGCAGACTCAGAATGAATGAATATGAATAGTCAATATTGGGAGCAGACTCAGAATGAATGAATATGAATAGTTCATATTGGGAGCAGACTCAGAATAAATGAATATGAATAGTTCATATTGGGAGCAGACTCAGAATGAATGAATATGAATAGTTCATATTGGGAGCAGACTCAGAATGAATGAATATGAATAGTTCATACTGGGAGCAGACTCAGAATGAATGAATATGGATAGTTCATATTGAGCTGTTGGATCTGTCTATTCAAAAATGACAAGTTCATTCATGCCAGAAGCTGCTCAGTAAAAACAGCATTCAGCATAATAAACTAATATTATCAAACTATACAAATCATGATTGTCTGCTACCAATCATCTGTCAAGATGAAAAAGACCATATAAAAAAGAAATAGTGCACTAGAGATACCAACATTTTGCATAGTTGAGAATTATGTTGGGTCTGCTGTCCATATAACCATGACATTCAATTATTCAAACTAAAACCTATACGATAGTTACTAATATTGAGACACATCACTATGTCAAAAAAAACTCAAAGCCAAAAAGACTCAAAGGGAAAGAGTAGGTCATCCTGAAGTGATAGAAAAATATCAAAAAGTTGTAATTGTTCTTGGCAAGGAATGCAGAGATTGGTGCTGTGGATCTACAGATATCAAAATTAAACAGTTAATGCACATGTAAACGCTTGCTCTTTCAAATGCAGAATTTCCTCCACCAAGTCTGACCACAATGTTTGTCTAGCCCATTAACTGTAACATTGAACACCTATATTTGTTTATACAGAAATACAACTTCAAAATTTCTGTGAGTAAAAGAAAGTTATAATTTTTGTCACCACTTCAATTTTGTTAAATTTGCATTTGGATTAGGTCTATGATTTTGTGCTCACCATGCCGGTGACCATAAGTGATTTAATAATATTTTATGATCCGATTAATTCATAACATTTAACCTCTCATATTGACATTGAACAGCTATATTTGTTTATACAATAATATCATTTTATAGTTTCTGTAATTAAAAGTGAAAGTCATAATTATTCTGACGATTTTAATTTTGTTAAATTGTCTTGGAAGTTGAACTATATTTTTGTACAGCACTGGTAAAAATGACAATCATAAACACTGAGTTATAAGGACGGCAATTGGTATTGTAGCAAATATGCAAAATGAATTGAAACATCAGACACCACAATGTCGGTGGCATTACATAAACAATAACTATTTTTAAAGCGGAAAAGTGGGAAATGATCATAAAAGCTATGTAGACAGCTATCGGAATGTAAATTAGAAACACCCAAATTTTTGTCAGGGGAAGGGCTTCATTTGCATCATTTTAGAGACTCATTTGTGTTATCGAGATTTAGGTCATTTCAGCTAATGAACATGTCCTGAATAGGCATGAGTAGCTTATGACTTTGATAAAGACAATGTTATATTGATGAGTCTGTGCTGTGAGGCAAGAGATGGATCTGTGTTGTGAGGTAAGAGATGGATCTGTGTTGTGAGGCAAGAATGAATTCAGAAAGGGTTTCTCAGCTAGAGTATTGGAAAGAATGAGCATAAAGCAAAGTATAGTTTCAATAATTCATTGGGTGTCTTCTCTACATCAAAGAATGGCTACCATGGAGCACCATTTTACTCTGTCTCTTGTCTTGATGGTGCACGTTGTCATAAGTTTATATGTTTCGATGTTATCAGTCCACTTTAGTCTTGGTCTGCCTCTCCCTCAACTACCTTGAGCCTTCCCTTCCAAGATCACTTTTAGAAGGGTAATATGTCTCTTCATAGGTCCAAAAAATTTCAGTTGTCGTTTTCAAATTGTGTTATGTAGTTCTTTTTTTCTTTGTCAGTTATTCAGAACTTCCTTGTTAATTTTCTTTTTTTCCACCCAATTCTCCCCATTTTTCTATAGATGCACATTTACATTTTTTGCTTTATTTTCTTATTTAATGTCCATGTTTCTTTCCCATACAGGAATATCGAGTAAATATAGCATTTTGCAATTCATAGTTTTAGTTCTGATGTTACTTGCTTTAATGTAAATATATTTTTTCATGTTATTAAAATTGCTTTTAGCCATTTCTATTCTTTTTTTAATTTTTGCCTTGTTGTTGTTATGGATCCAGTGACCTTTGAGCTGATGCCCTTCAGCCCAATGCCATGTAGTAGTATCTACAGGTATTTTTATTATTTTTACCTTACATTTCCCATCATTTGTTACAAATGTCAAAGGTTGGTGCATTCTTTGACTCTTTCTAGGTTCCTTCCATCTGCTTGAATATCTCCTTGTGTGTTCTTTCTGTGACTTTTTTCTGCTAATAATCATAGTTTCAGTCTTTTTAATATTTATTTCCAATCCATATTCTTTGCTTGTTTTGTTTGTTTTGTTCACTAGTTGTTGTAGGTGTAGGCACAGTTTACTCTACTAAAACCTCAAGTATTAGGATGACTAAAACTATGATCATAAACAAATAAAATACTCAAAACCCACAAGTGGATATCAAAATTGAAGGAATAGATCTGGAGACAGTTCAGAACTACAACTACCTTGGACATACTATAACCAGTGATGGAAAATGTACAACTGAAATAAACAAAAGAATAGGAATGGCAAAAAGTAATTTTAATGTCATAAAGAACATGCTAACATCAAAACAAATAACACCAGGGCTAAAACTAAGAATAGCAAAATGTTATGTCTTCTCAACATTCCTATATGGTGCAGAAACGTGGACATTAGACAAGAAAACAGAACAGAGAATTGAAACCTTTGAAATGTGGATATATACAAGAATAGGTAGAATTGGATGGAAGGAAAAGAAAACAAATGATGAAGTCTTAAAACAATTAAAAATGAAAAGAGAACTACTAAGCACAATTCAAACAAAAGAAATGCGATTTTTGGGCCATGTTAAAAGACACAACAGCCTACTAAAAGTAATCCTGGAGGGGAAAATACAAGGTAAAAGAGGCAGAGGCAGACCAAGACTAACATGGACGAGTAACATCAAGTGGACAAACCAGCCTATGACAACCTGCACTATCAAAGCAAGAGACAGAGCAGAATGGCGCTCCATGGTAGCCAACCATCGTTGTGGAGATGGCACTCGATGATGATGATGATTAGGATGGAGATTTAAAGAGTCATTGCTGCTCCATAGTGGGTTTTAAAAACAGTTGAAGGGGGAAAAATATCATGATGGACTCTCAGTCAATGTTTTGGAAAGTACGGAACCAAAGTCTCAGGCATGAGTAGGGGTCATGTAGAAAGTCACAAACCTTTATAAATATATGTACGGGTTTTCTGTCCAGCTCACATATGAGTTTATACTTTTGAAAGAGTAGATTAGTTGGCTTTAGATGCGCCTGTGGCATGGATATAAACAAACCTATTAATGACATATTAAGGACTTTTAATAACTGTTTGAAATGTACATGGCTATCAGTATAGATATGGTTTTGAAACTGCAACAATTTGAATACAATGTAATTCCAGTAGGAACAACAACCTGCAAGGATGAGCTAGGGATGTCAACAACCAGTGAGCTACCGAGAACATCAGTGTGCACAATTTGTCATTTCCTGAAGACAACTGAAAAGCTGTGGATTTACCCTGAGTACTGCGATGTCAACTCCAGGAACAATAAACAACTTCAAGCTTTGGAAAATTCGTTAACATGTTGGCTACATCTTAGCCAAGACACTTCTTTAAATCTTCTTCTTTTTCGTCTTCTTTCCTTCCTCATCTGCCTTTCAGCGTCGAGGGGAGATATAATTTGCGGTTTTTTGCTCTACTGTTTACCTCTGCTGCTGTTATGTTTCCTAGTGCTTCTAATATTCCATCGATCCATCTTTTTCGTGGTCGACCCTTGGGTCTGGTGTTCTCACAACGTTTATTGAAGGCTCGTTGTGTTGTGTTTTGATCTTTCTACCTTGTCATGTGGCTGAACCGTTTTATCTATTGTTTCCTTATATATTCTATGGCGGGGGCTATTCCTAGCTTTTTTCTCAGTTCTTCATTTCTGATCTTATCTCTCAGACTGTTTCCTGTCATTGGTCTAACACATCTCATTTCTGTATAGGTTATTTTTCTTATTGTTCTTGCATCTAGCATCCAGGTCTGGTATTGGTAGCACAACGTTGGGATGAAGATTGTATTGTATAGTGCTCGTTTTGCCTCCAGAGTTATTTCCTTGCTGGACAATAGTGGTGATAACTGTCCAATGATTTGACAAGCTTTGTTGCATCTTGATTCTATCTCTGCTGTTTGAGAATTATCGAATATATTATAGTTCTTTAAATGAATGCACAAATAAATTAGCTACATAGATTTAATTCACTAAGCTGGAAGTTAAAGAAAACTTACTTCTTGTTTTTCAGCTTCATCAAGAGCACCACAGACTTTCTGAGCTTGCATCTGCTTCTTTGCTTTATCTAGAAGTTTTCTTTGTCGCCCAATCTAATTTGTGATTTATATATATATAAAATGAATAATTTGTTACATAAGCTTAATAAAATTATAATTAAAACAGTTCTTGAAAATGAAATAAAACTATAATTTTAGTAAAAACTAATTTAACCACTACTATAATTTAGTAGCACAAAATGACAGTAATGATTAAAATAGTTTTTACTAAAATTATTTATTTTATCTTTTCATGGACATTGTTTGTTTTACTCCTTGTGATTAAGAATGTATTTGCATTAATCCTTGAAATCCAGTTTGTACTACTTGTTGTCACTGTATTTGTTTATAATATATAATGCAATTAGAATCATCATCATCATGTGCCATACCGGTTGGCGTAGGTGATCATGTCCCTCCACAATCTTCTATCTGCAGTGCATCGTATCAGTTCTGTTGTTGACTGTTTTCCATGCCATGACACCAAGCTATCCAGTATTTTCTCTCTTTATCATCCACGATCACTCTTTCCTTTTATTTTGCCAGTTGTAACCAAGTATTCCAACTTTCCTCTTCTCATGTTGTGCCCGAAAAATGTTGATTGCTTCTTTCTGATGTTTTTTAAGAGCTCCCTTTTTGTGTTGGCCCCTTTGAGAACTTCCTCATTGCAATTAGAATACAAGAACAAAAAATGTATGTGCTTATATTTTCTGCCTCATTGGTCATTCTATGGGTGTTTAACCACTTCTTCTTTTGCTGCATTTCCCTGGATCGTTCCCCTCATCATCAACTTTGAATGAATGTTCAATCGGTGTAGATTTGATATGTTGTGCTTTATAATGAGCTGTGATAAATGTGTCTTTTAACCAAAGACATGTGACTTCAACTTGATATTTTGTGTACATGGTTACTATTCCTCTTTTATCCCCTAAGCACTTCGTCAGTAAATAGTCTGTATTACAAAAGCCACCCTGGAGAAGGGGAGTAAGAACTTGAAACGCTGTTGAGTCAAACTCTGATGGAAACTGTCAGCTTAGAGTCAGTGACCACTTTTGGCTCACATTCTTTCTGGTGGCTTGGCCCTATTTTATACTTTGAGTCTGCTTCACTGTAGAACAAAAAAACTTAAGGAAGGAACATGCAAGCTTATGAAGGAGCAAGAGATTTACAAATTAAACTATTTCATCAGAAACATTGGAAGTCTTCAGAATAGTAGAGAAAACTGTACACGTAATTTCGTAAAGAATTTTGACTAAATTTACATAGAGACACTATCATTCTGCATTATTCTCATTTTTGCAGGATTTTATTTATTTATTTTAATATTAAGTTGCAAGCTCTGGGCCCTATCTCTGATTATTACCATAATTTAGTCTTTTTAATATTTAAGTCAACAATCTTTGCCTTTGTTGCTGGCTTCCATAAATAGCTACTGTAGCTCCTACTGGTGATCTGCTAGTAATGTAATATCATCTACATATCTGATACTATAAATTTGATTTTTGTTGAGGTTTAATCTTGGTATTCGATTTTAATTTTGGATACCTTTCTATATAGAGAGCAAACAAGAACTGAGCCAAAATGCAGGTGTTTTATTCCTCTCTTTACATCACTAAATACTCTATCTTATCATATAATTGCATTTTTATTCCAAATACAGTGGAACCTCGTACCTCAAAGGACCCTAACATAGATGGTTCAAGAGTTAGAAGACCAAACTTGAGAGAATTTTGATCCAGATCTTCATGACTTTAGTAATGTTTCTACTACACAGTAAGCAAAAATATCACCTGCAAATACCATCTGCTGTGCACCCAAGTCACCTCTTGCAAAATGTTCATGTGTTTTCAGTGCTTTTTTTGCTTTATTTTTTATATGCTTGGTGAAAGAAAAAGGGGCCAAGAGGAACATTTCCATTATTTAAATTATGGTACAATCCTCTGTTTAGATCAGAACACAGGTCATTGTTGAAAAGTGGCATTTTCCTTCTTCTTCATCAGGGTTCACTCATTAAGTGGCTTTTGGATGCATTCTGTCACCAATTTACAGCAAAGCTGCAATAAGTGTGCCTTCAGGCCTGAAACACACATCTTCAACATGGGTCAAAATTACATCAGAAATTTAGCCTGTGCAGTGGCTATTTTTGGCCTAGCCTTTTCAGCTTTTAACTGCAAGAATTCTTTATCCTGCGTAAGTGCACACAGGACCTCCTGTTTTTTTGTCATTTTCTGAGAGGACATCAAAAGACATCAGATCTCGCTACCTAGACCTCATGGAAGGATAAAGTCCTTGAGAAATCCACAGACTCAAAGTTAAAAATTTCCACAGCTATGAGGGGATTAAAACCCAGGACTTTCCTGTCCAGGGTCTGATGTCTTACCTCTAGACCACTCATCCTTGTTTACTAAATCTAACTTACATTACATTCTATAGTTGGTCCACTGTCAATTTCATCATCAAATAATTCTGCTACATATTCCTATACACAAAAAATATAAAAGAATAAAACTAATTATATAAGATTTAGACATCACATCAAATGTGTAAACAATAAAACAGACCTCAAATAAAGTTGTACTGAAGTCTTGTGGCACAGCAAGAGCTCTATCACCACCAAACGTATTTGGAGCAGTCTGGGGTCGCCTACAATAATATAAAAAAAACCTCATGATAAATTTACTGTATGTTAATAAGGAGAATGTTCAAAAACTGTATAAAACAACTAATAACTTTTGGCAAAACTGTCAGCAGATATCATGGCAGCTGTGTGTAGATGATTTGCACATGTTTAAATTATTTGTGCGACAGCCTAGTTGTGAAATAATGTGCTGCTATTCCCCATTGTAGTTATGTTTACTTCTGACAAGCAGGTTTGACTGTGAACTTTATTGATATTTCAGTGGAATATTATTTATTCTTCTTGTGTTAACATGCTTAACTATCATCTAAAGGCCACAGTGTGTTCACGGATCAACAGGCAAACATCTATTTTGACAACAATGGCACCTACCGGGAATGTCAGTCCCGAATGTACAAAATCTGTGATGGTAGACAAGGCAGAAGAATAAAAAAATGATCAATGGCTCAGAAAGTGAAAACAGCAAAGCGTGTGGTACACAAGAGGCGTATTCAGGGCATAAAAGATGAATATGGCTGACTACCATGAAAGAGATTGGAGCCTCATCAAGTAATGTTCAAAGAAAGCCATGGTGAGAAAAAGAACAGAAAATTGAATGTAATGTGGATTTTGCAAAGTGGATTTATAAAAGAATGGGAAGAATTGGATGGAGAGAAAAGAAAACAAACGATGAAGTCTTAAAACAACTAAAAATTAAAAGAGAACTATTAAACACAATTAGAACAAAACAAATGAGAGATTTTTGGGGCATATTAAAAGACACAGCAGCCTGTTAAAAGTAATCATGGAAGGTAAAATACAATGTAAAAGAGGTAGACCAAGACTAACATGGATGAGTAACATCAAAAGATGGACAAGTCAGCCTAAGGCCACCTGAACCATCAAAGCAAGAGACAGTGCAGAATGGCGCACCATGGTAGCCAACCTTTGATGCAGAGACAGCATTCAATGATGATGTCAGCAATTATTTTTATTAAATTCACTTCATTAAACTGAAAACTACTTCAATGATACAATAAAAATAGTCTTCTTCTTTGTTTACATGGTGAATTGAAACACACAATGTTTAACACTTTGTAGCCCAGCACATCTTCAACATTTGAGGTAGTCATACTAACAACCGGAATATATTATGACAACAGGAACAAATTAGGGAAGAATAGACAGAGAAGAACTAAATGAAAACATGCAAAATAATTTAAAAGAATGGTTTTTTATGAAGTTATAAACAGAACTTAAAAAAGGAATGGGAATGAATCACCAGGTCACATAACCTTTGCAGAACATTGTATTCACCACAGCCCATCTGAAAGTATCTCTGTCTCTAGCCAGGTCTCCCACTTCTTCTGTTGTCATGTTCAAAGTCTCTTTAATGTCTTCAAACCACCATCTTCTTGGTCTGCCCCTCATGTGTCATCCAGGAACTATGCCATTATTGTTTTTTCCAGCTCACTGTGCCTTTCGACATGGCCATAGTACTTTAACTTCCTCAGTATTATTTACAAGCCAGCTCTTTTCAAAGTTTAAGTCTTTTAATATATCTTCATTGCTCTTTTTTATTATCCAAGGCATCTTAATGATTTCTCAGCAGAATTTTGTTTTTAATGAAGCAATTTTCTTTCTTGCTGTTTTACATACAAGCATGTATATATACGTAGGGAGGTCAAAAAGTAATGCACACCAATTTTTTTCTCGGCTAATAATAAAGATAGGAATGTGAAATTTTGCACACTTGGAATATGACATGTTCCAATTACGTGCACCAAATTGCACAGCATTCTGAAAAATATTACGCAATCTATGAACCGTTAAAATGGAGCTTGTCAACAATGTCCGTTACAAACAGCGAATTGTCATAGAATTTCTGGTTGCGGAAAAAAAGAAACTGTGGCAAACATTCATAAACGACTGTGTGCAGTGTACACATGTTCTGCAGTCGATAGGAGCACAGTTAGTCGCTGGGTTCAGAGAATTAAAGCTGCAGAAAGTGTACGAGTGGAGCTGCATGATTTACCGCGTTCTGGACGTGTTGCCTCGGCTACCAGCACAGACATGTTAAACCGGGCTGATGCCATTATTCGTAAGGATAGGCGTATCACTAGTCAGCAATTGGCATTGCAGCTTACAGTCAGCAAGGGAAGTGCAATCGCAATTTTTAAAACTCTCGGATATTCAAAGATTTGCGCTCGATGGGTTCCTCGGTGCCTAACAAATGATCACAGAGTTCAAAGGAAAACATTCTGTTCTGAATTGTTGGAGCGTTTCGGTGTTGAAGGAGAAATGTTTTTGTCAAAAATTGTTACCGGTGACGAAACGTGGGCACATTATTATGAGCCTGAAACAAAATGCAGTCAATGGAATGGCATCATCCGCAGTCACCAAAAAGAAAAAAATTCAAAACATCTCCATCAGCCGGAAAGGTGATGATCACTGTCTTCTGGGACATTGATGGTATGATTCTTGTTGATGTAATGACAAGAGGTGAGACAATCAACTCGACAGCTTACATCAATACACTGACAAAACTCAAAAATCGGTTCCACAGAGTTCGGCCTAATAAGCCATCTGCAGATTTGTTGCTTCAACATGACAATGCACGCCCTCACACATGTCTGGTAACACGGGAAGCAATCAACAAATTTGGTTGGACTGTACTGCCCCATCCTCCTTACAGCCCTGATCTGGCTCCCTCAGATTTCCATCTGTTTGGACCACTCAAAAAATTCCTGCGTGGGACACACTTTGACAATGATGAGGATGTGATCCGTGCAGTTAAAAAATGGCTACGCGAGCAGGACAAAACTTGGTACAAACGAGGCATTCATGACCTAGTTTCGCGTTGGTGTAAGGCAATACGCTTGGACGGAGATTATGTTGAAAAATAGGTAGTGTAAAGGGGATGTTCAGCTACAATCTGTGAAAATTTCACACATTTTGCCCGAATAGTTTCCGAGAAAAAAATGGTGTGAATTACTTTTTGACCTCCCTTCAGTACAATATATGCCTAATCATATAAACATGCAAGGCCTGAGTCCAACAAAGTACAACTTAGTGTTCATCATATAAGCTTCGTAAATAGCAATTTTGTTTTCTTAGTCAGCCTATTGCTTTACAACTCTTCTGCTATAATCTGACTAGGATTGTTAAGTCACTACCTATCATATTTCTTTTTTCTATATCCAGCGACAGAGATACAGATTCTCAATGACTATGGATTCAAGATGAAATTCTAAATTTAAAGAGAAACAAAAATATTATTTACTAATATTTGTAATGTATTTTTATTTATTTCTACACAAGAAGTTTTCTTACTTTTGTAATATGACAGATTGACCTGCACTAACAGAATCAGCATGACAAGCTTGAAAAATTGGTATTCTTGACTTGGGAAATGGATCTTCATCAGCTTCATCCATAACTATGGCTGCACTCACATCTGCAACTGAAGATTTCGTTTAAGATTTAGTACTACATGCTATACTCAAAGTAGAATAATATTATAACATAAAAATACAGAGTATAATATTTGCAATAGTAAAAGTTACATGGTGATGTATCAGAGCTTGAGAACCTAGTTGAATGTCTCAATAAGAAATCAAGTGTATACCCAATGGAGGTCAATCCCGAAAAATAAACAAAGTAATGACAAGCAAGACCTGTGCCATTGAAAGAATAATCACAATAAAAGGAGAGCTATTTGAAACCATCAACCAATTTAAATATCTAAGCCTAAGTTGCATTGTAATTGACAAAAGTTCAAAGTCACAAGAATTAGCCACATTGTGTAGACAGTGCAGCTCTGACAAGATGAACACATTTTACTACTAAGGTACTGATAATGTACAGTACTGACATTAGCATTTCTATATGCCTGAAAAACATGGACCTTACTGCTGATTTAAAAGAAGAATGTTCTCAAAATGAGATGGTGTAGATAGATCATGACCTACATAGATCATATCATCAATGGGGAATGTGTAACAAAATCCAACAACCCATACAATCAATTAAAGTCTTACTGTCAACAGTAGAAGAACACAAATCTAAAATGGTATGGACATGTTACGTAATTTACTGGCCTTGTTAAGACCAAGAAACATAAGTCATGAATATCACAAAAGAGAAACAACATCAACATAACTATAGATGGTAGATAACTAAAACAAGTAGAGGAATTAAAGTACCTGGGAAGTCTAGTGACAGATTGCAATTCACAAACAGCAGAAATAGACTCAAGATGCAACAAAGCTTGTCAAATCATTGGACAGCTATTACCACTATTGTCCAACAAGGAAATAAATCTAGAGGCAAAATGGGCACAACACAATCTTCATTCCAACATTGAGCTACCAATGCCAGTGCAGGAACAACAAGAAAAATAACCTCTACTGAGATTAAATGTGTTAGATTAATGACAGGAAACAGCCTGAGAAATAAGATCAAAAATTAAGAACTGAAAAGAAAACTAGGAAATGCTAAACACCCAATTAAAACCAGAGTTGTTGCAACTTGTTAGACAGAATAAGAAGATAAAGTTATATCAAACTGATAAAATAATTGCAAAGTATGGACACACTTCTCTTCAACTCCCACCTTATCATTCGCACCTCAACCCAATATAACATGTGTGGGCTAAACCTTAAGGGTGGTGAAAAAAATAAGATTTCATGAAAAAGAATTACTGAAATTCATCAAACAGTTTCCGAGATAATTGAGAAACTCTGTGGGCACGAATTTCAGAACGAACTATAATTATGGAAGCTTGGAGTGAAACTGTGAAGTCACTGCCAAAAGTACTCCGATGATCATCAAGGCTATAGAAACTAATAAAATGACAAATTAATGTGTTTTTTTTTAACCTTGCTGTTCAGTACATTAGACTTCAGCACACAAATTTTAATTTGGATTTTTGTTCACTCACAGGTGGTTTTATTTGATCATCCTGTAAGGAAGCAATTGTTCGTGCTCTTTGTTTAAATTGTCAATTGTCAGCATGGTTATCATGCTCATCCTGCATAGATTTTTATTTGGATTTTCTTCCATGCTTTACATTGACTTGTGTGTGGTTTCTGTCCATTGTGATGGTGCAATACAAAAATCAAACAAGGGATGTTTGAGAACTCCATACTTTCAAAGTATTTGTATTTATTTAAATGCTATAGAACAGAAAATACAACCACAATTGATAAACATTAAAATAGAAGACATGTAAGAACAGCTAGACAGACTTGAGAACAGAGCTGGAGAACAACATAATATGAAAATCAACATAAACAAGGCAGAAGTAATAAAGATGTGAAAAGAAACACAAGAAACCAGAGGGAGGAAGGGAGGGAAGGAAAAAATGAAGAAAGAAAAAAGGAAGGAAGGAAGGGAGGGAGGGAGGGAGGGAGGGAGGGAGGAAAGAAGGGAAGGGAAGGGAAGGAGGGAGGGAGGGAGGGAGGGAGGGAGGGAGGAGGAAGGAAGGGAAGGAGGGAGGGGGGAGGGAGGAAGGAAGGGAAGGAAGGAAGGACGGGAGGGAGGGAGGGAGGGAGGGAGGGAGGGAGGGAGGAGGGAGGGAGGGAGGGAGGGAGCGAGGGAGGGAGCGGGAGGAAGGGAGGAAGGGAGGAAGGGAGGGAGGGAGGGAGGAAGGAAGGAAGGAAGGAAGGAAGGAAGGAAGGAAGGAAGGAAGGAAGGAAGGAAGGAAGGAAGGAAGGAAGGAAGGAAGGAAGGAAGGAAGGAAGGAAGGAAGGAAGGGAGGGACGGAGGAGGGAGGAGGGAGGGAGGGAGGAGGAAGGAAGGAAGGAAGGAAGGAAGGAAGGAAGGAAGGAAGGAAGGAAGGAAGGAAGGAAGGAAGGAAGGAAGGAAGGAAGGAAGGAAGGAAGGAAGGAAGGAACAGACAGAAAGAACAGACAGAAAGAACAGACAGAAAGAACAGAAAAGAAAAGAAAATATCATGGCTGGCAGACTGACTGTCTGAGAAAAACTAAAAATGTTATGGCCCAGCAAGTCAGCTGTAGCCGCGATAGCTCAGTGGTTAGTGAACTGAACTACAAAGGACAAGGGGTAGGGTTCGATCCCAACCGAAGGCTTCTGGGTTCACCCAGCCTTAAATGGGTGCTGGATTTGTTTTCTGGGAAAGTAAAGCGGCACGGGCATAATACTGACCACATTACCCCAAAAATCATGTGCTGAAGGTCTGTAAAATTTATGGTCACTAACACCATATTCCCTATACGCCACTTGGCGTGACGGGGGCTCTTTACTATTTTTTTTAAGGTCAATTGTCATAAACTGCTCATCACGAACAACCCAGGAGAAATGCACGCAAGTGATTACAATGGAGCTGGTTGGACTAAGCACTAAAAAATATTCAAAAATAATTATAAAACTTCAGACATAAAATGAATGAGGGGCAGACCAAAAACAAAATGATGGAGAAGAGTGAAAGCAGAAATCACAGTAGAAATCAGATTTAGGGCACTATGTGAAAGTTGCCCACAGAATGGATAAAGTAAAGAGATTCTGAACTGATTCTGAGGTTCTAACTGTGTTTAGTAGTTCTCTTGTCATTTATAGTTTTTTAAGACTTCATCGTTTGTTTTCTTTTTTTTCCATCCAATTCTACCTATTCTTCTACAAATCCACATTTCAAAGGCTTCATGACTTCTGCCATAGGATTTCATATCATTCTACAACTTTCTATCTCTAGTGCTGTTTATCATTTTCGCTGCTTTCAATTTCCACAATATATTCTCACTGCCACCATCTCATACATGGCCAAAAAATTAAGTTTGTTTCCTCCTGCCATTAGAAATAAACTTTCTTTCTTGTGGCTCTTTTAGAATGTCATTGTTACTCTTTTTAGCTGTTCATGGTATTCTCAATATTCTTCTATAAAACCACATTATTGTGGTCTCCAACAATTTTCTTCTCTGTTCTCTGATTCTCCACGATTCACCTCAAATGTCAAGGTTGGCTTTATGTAAAATGAGGAACTTAATTTCTTAGCTCCATTGTCAAATATGGGTTACATAAAATCTTTCATAAGAAAATAGGGAAACTAATTAAAAAATTCTTAGTTTGACCATTTAAAATATATGCTTTATCGACATTTATGTTTTTAATAAATTATTAACATTTATGTACCTTGTGCTTTTTCTCTACCAATAGTGGTCAGGTTTTCTGATGAATTATGACGCTTCAGCAGAGTTCTACAAGAAACATAAATAAGGGAATACAGCAAAGCCACGTCAACATTATTTTTAAAAAACCTCAACAAAGCATAATTTTGAGTGTTTGATTTGCATCATTGCCATACATAGTCATTTATGATGAAGCATAAAATAAATCTTGAAACCAAGAGATAAGAGCTTTGAGTGACCTGAAAAGAAAGAATTATATAAGAGAAAAGAATGAGCATTGAACCAATCCTAAATTGCATACAAAAACAACAAATAAACTGGCTTGCCCATCTAGACAAAATGAAGTGTGATTCCTTACCATACAAAGCATATATCAGGAGAGGAGAAGAGCAAGAGGCAGATCCAGAGTAAGATAGACAGACATCAAAGAAATGCTTCAGCAGCATCAAAATATATATATATATATTGTGATCAGAATTTTAGTATCTCCCTCTACACTCAAACAGGTACAATAGGAATTGAAGAAAGATTTGTAATCTTCACATACAAAAAAAAATAATTAAAAAAACATGTTACTTCCTTAAATATTTCAGGAACATAGTTCCTCTGTGTAGTGATATAAGAATTACTGTGATAGGAAACTCTTCATAGATATTTCAGGAACATAGTTCCTCTGTGTAATGATATAAGAATTACTGTGATAGGAAACTCTTCATAGATATTTCAGGAACATAGTTCCTCTGTGTAATGATATAAGAATTACTGTGATAGGAAACTCTTCATAGATATTCCAGGAACATAGTTCCTCTGTGTAATGATATAAGAACTACTGTGATAGGAAACTCTTCATAGATATTTCAGGAACATAGTTCCTCTGTGTAGTGATATAAGAACTACTGTGATAGGAAACTCTTCATAGATATTCAACAGAAGTTAATATGATCCTCAGATGGAGACCCCATTGAACAAGTTCTTCAACCTATCAACTTCTTGACATTATAAGAGGCACAGGCCTAATGGATTCATGATTCCAGGCACCATCCTCCTGCTGTATTCTGAGCCTAAAAGCTAAACATCTTCATGGTCTATGTTGCTGATCACAAGAAGCTAAAAGCACCAGGAGAAGAAAGAATTGACTCATTTAGCAATCTATGTTTTTTGTTGTCAATGATAATAATAGGACTTCATATCACTATTCATTGACACAATAGTGATGTGAAGTCCTATTTCTGTAATAATGCTTATGGACTAAAGTCGCCAATGATTTATATCTCCTGCTTCTATCGTTTTTAATTGATTGGTTGCTTGGTTTTTATTGAATCATCAGTCATTAGCCTATGCCTTTCAGCTCGTTTTTTTTGCTTCAAAATATAACCATTAAGGTGGTTACCAAAGGCTCTAGAAAACCTCAGCATTTATTGCCTTGCCTTAGAAGTCTGGAAACGTGAATTATGGTGTTTTTAGAAAATTAAGTTTCATGAACCACAGAACAAAATTCTTACTTAAAGTTATCCATAGGAAGAATTCAAAATTTAAAAAATGAATATGGTGTTTAAAAAACATAACAATTTTGCTTCAGAAAAAAACAGCAGGACAACAGAAGCTACCCTCTACATGAGAATCTTCTTCTTCTTCTTCTTTCCTTCCTCATCTGTCTTTCAGCGTTGAGGGGAGATATAATTTACGGTCTCTTGCTCTTCTGTTCGCCTCTGCTGCTGTTATGTTTCCTAGTGCTTCTAATATTCCATCGACCCATCTTTTTCGTGGTCGACCCTTGGGTCTGGTGTTCTCACAATGTTTGTTGAAGGCTCGTTATGTTGTGTTTTGTTCTTTGTGCCTTGTCACGTGGCCAAACCATTTTATCTGTTGTTTCTTTATATATTCTATGGTGGGGGCTATTCCTAGCTTTTTTCTCAGTTCTTCATTTCTGATCTTATCTCTCAGACTATACATGAGGGTGATAATAGAAATGTACAGATATAAACAAAACAGTTGATTCTTAGATTATATAAAAACTTTTGACAGAATACAACATAAACAACTGATGATGATGATGGAGACATAAGACTGATGTGTAACTTATACTAGGAACAGGCAGCAGTGATAAGATAAAACAGAGAGAACTATGTATCTATTGACATGAAGAGATGAGGTAAACAGGGCTGCATTATGTTTCCATTTCAGTTCTATTTATATAGTCAGAAGATCTTTAAAGACACCATGAAATACTAGTTTTAACTGATCTAATGGCAGAAGCTCCAGAAAAACTACCACAGATTTTTAAATTATAAAAAAAAAACAAGAAAAGCAGTGAATTTGGATTGGATTGGATATAAATAGTAAGAAGATTAAAACTATGATAATAAATGGAAATAATACACAAAATCAACAAATAGATATCAAATTATATTGAAAGGACCTAAAGAGAATTCAACAAGTAAACAAAACAGTGAAGAGATTGATCACTTTATCTGTCTTGGAAGTCAAGATTGTTGGATATTTTAATTTTGAGATACATCGTTAAATGCGAAAAAAAATCACAAATTTTAAAGAAATTGTTCATCTCTCTCTCTCTCTCTTCCCCCCCCCACCCCACCCCAATTTCTTTTTGCTGGAAATTTTTTCAGTTGTTAGCAGGCAATAAACAACCCTTTGTGACTCAGGAAACACCAAAAATAATGTTATGAGGTAGCCAATAATGTTATGAGGTAGCCAAACATACTGACGGACTTAATGCGACTGCACCGATACACATTGTAACATGTCTGGTCCATGAGGTGAAACTCAGGTCATTATTCAACCTGAGCTAGGAATTCTGAGTGCCAGTGTTTTGCCTAGTGTGAACACACAGCTGTGTGTCAAAAGTTCAGAGAAAATACTATTTTTAGAGCATCTAATGTTACATTTAAGTGTAGTAATTTTTACTACGGTATCATAACTGGGAGAGGTTACAGATAAGTACAATAACCTAGGGTTAAAAAGCAATATATATATATATATATATATATATATATATATATATATATATATATATATATAGGGTTAAATAACAATTATATTATAATTTTTATAACCTCTGTGAATATATATATAACACATAATATGATTTCTTCAATTTCTTTCCAATAAATTATGGCATCCTTCTTAACATTAGATGTGTTGTTGAAAATGTGTCTGTCTAACTTAGAGAGCAATTTGATTCTAATTTGTCAATTTTATATGCTTTTTAAAAATGCGTACTACTAACTTATTTTTTATTTTTTTTCCAGTTTACTTTCATTAATTTTAAATGACTATATTAAAGATTTTCGTAATAATCTTCATACTTTTTTTTCCTTCTTGGTAACTATTTATGTTGTGTGTTTTTAGGTCAATTTTTATTTTTAATAACAAAATAATATGACCTAATTTCTTTGTTACTAAAAATAAAAACTGACCTAAAAACACACAACATAAATAGTTTAAATTTGACTCCCATCCCCAAATT
Source organism: Megaustenia siamemsis (assembly GCA_032433765.1). Taxonomy (NCBI): domain Eukaryota; kingdom Metazoa; phylum Mollusca; class Gastropoda; order Stylommatophora; family Ariophantidae; genus Megaustenia; species Megaustenia siamemsis. Next base: position 32,937,028 of record JAVIAB010000001.1, on the reverse strand, counting down.
GTGTCGTGTTGCCAGCACAGTCACGCACCGGAAGTCATTTGCATAATAATATGACCTAATTTCTAAGCAAATGACTTCTGGTACATGACTGTACTGGCAACACAACACAATTTGCGATGGGAGTCAAATTTAAATTATAAATGAATTTCAATGTCAGTAGTAAAAAAGAAATTCAAGTGTTCTTGTGTGTGATTTCGAAAAATAACACAAGAAGAGATAGAATACCAAATGAAACCATAAGAAAAATGGTAGGAACAAAACCCTGCCAAGAATATATAGAAAAACAACAACTTAAATGGTTTGGCCACCTGGTCAGAATGCTCAAAGGCATTCTTCTCGAGAATGCATGGAAAAAGACCAAGAGGAAGACCCAGAAGAAGATGGATAGATGCAGTGACAGAGACATGTAACAACATAGGAAAATCAGTAATTTGGACAGTTCGAGCAGCTCAAGAATGACAAATGATAAAACCTCAACACCTATTCGGTGCCAGTGAGAAAGAGAAAATAAGAAGAAGATTAAGCAAATAATTTTGTAATTCCAAAAACATGAACAATAAACAAAAGCTCATCCAATCCCCTATTTAGTAATATATGTTAAGCCTATGTTATGGATCCAGTAACCTTTGAGCTGATGCCCTTCGGCCAATGCCATGTAATAATATCTGCAGGTATTTTAAGTTCTGCTGTTGTTCCGTACAGAGTATTCCATTTGGAGGGTCTTTGAGGAAGTATATTAAGCCTAGGTTCTAACCAAAGATTTACTTTCATGGTTGTCCACAAAAAGGAACCTGAAATATTTCAAAATAATAAAAAAAAAAAGGATTTCTATGAGTTAATCTAATTCTATCACTAGCTTTTTTCATACCTTTCCTTAGCAGCTATGTCTTCTTGAGAAATTATGTCTCCTTTCTCTTCATCACTACTGTCACTGTCTGTATTCCCTTGTGCTAAACTCTTCAGTTGTCCAAACTCATCTAGTTCCTCCAGATAATACTGTGTGAAAATAAAAAGTAATTTATAGAAAAATTATTAATGAAAATATTCCTCTAAAAAAGGGGCTGTGATCATTTGAGAGAAAGATGGAGGTGGGTGCTTTGTTTGCTTCATCTCTTGTTAAAAATTTAAAGAGTACATATCATGCCTTGTTGTGTATTGGGAATATGATGATAATGCTCATACTTTTCATAATTTTATGTACATTTATCTATCTATCTATTGACCTTTCGAGCCGTAGCTGGCCCATAGGGCGTAGACCAAGATACTCCTTCTCTTATCTGAATTTTTGTTCTAGCAGTTTTCAATTCTTTTAAAGATATTTTATCAAATCTCGTCATTTGTCTCTGTTCTGTGCAAGCAGCTCAATCTCATTGAGGGAGTCGAATCCTGGTGCTCTTGCCTCTCTCATCAATGTTCTTCTCAGTGTCTCTCTGGGTCTTCCTCTTTTTCTCTTACCTGTTGTTACCCACATGAGGGCTTGCTTTGCTATTCGGTTATTATCTCTTCTCATCACAAGTCCAACATGTGACCATCGTCTTTTCTTTATTACTGAAGATATTAGTGGTTGATTGGCGATTTCTCTAATTTCCTCGTTTGTTTTGAATTCGTTCCACGCTATACCAAGTATTTTCCTTAGACATTTATTTTCGAATGCGTTCAACTTTGTTTCTATATCTCTTGTTGTTTTCCAACTTTCACACGCATACGTAAGGGTTGATAGTACATTTGATTTGAAAAGTCTAAGTTTTGTGTTTGTGCTGATGTTTGTACATTTATAGAAGATATATATTTCCCTACTTTCCACTGAGGAAACTGCAACAAGGAATACTATTCAGACAGTGCTTCAATGGTTCCCTGCTGCTTATCTGCCATATTGACCATAAGACAAGAAGTCAAGTACAAGGTTGAACATGTCACCTACTTATTGTTGTACAGTTATCATCGCATCAAGTCTTTAATAAAATTTTATAACATAATCATCAAGTGAATTTGTATGTGAACAATATCTCATCTCTATCAAAGTTCTCTTAGTACAGTCATCATCTGTATTTTCTTATATACTTTCATGTGAGGGCCAGTTTGTTACAATTATAGGCAACAGCTGGTAATGATAGCTCAGTGGTTAGTGAACTGGACTACAAAGGACAAGGGGTAGGGTTCAATCCCAACCGATGGCTTCCGGGTTCACCCAGCCTTAAATGGGTACCGGATTTTTTTTCTGGGAAAGTGAAGCGGCATGGGCGTGATACCGACCACATTACCCCAAAAATCATGTGCCGAAGGTCTGTAAAATTTATGGTCACTAACACCATATTCCCTACACACCACTTGGCGTGACGGGGCTACTTTCCTTTTTTTTTATTATGCATTAAATTGGGATGAGTAATAATTCCTTCCATTTTATCTCTTTCAAAATATCATTATTTGTTCCCTTTTCTCTAGAGAAGATATAAAAGTTTATTGATGCCAGATTATAAACATGAGAATGTTTTACCTGTGGAAACAAAAGCTCTTTTACTTTGTGGGGTGCTGCCCCTAGTTTTGGTGGCGCTGGGTTCCAGTAGACTTGAGTTTCATCAGTCCTGATTTGCACTGTTTCACCATAAAGTGATAGATCTAACTGACCGATCTATGAGTAAAAATGTATACAGTCCTTAGAATAAACAACAATTTTGTTTTAACAAATTAAACAACACATTATATAAGGGAATGCTGCAATGGAGCCTAAGATGCCCTTAAGCACTTGGGCTAAAAGTAGTTAGTGATTCATAGCTCAGTGTAGTCCAACCCATAGCCCGTGAGACACATTTGAGTGGTCAGTGGACTCTTCAATGGTTTTTGTTAATAGAAGATAAACATATACCATAATTTTTAAATTGTGGGTATTGGGATAATAAATCAGTCTTTTCTGCAGGTCTATAGTTCACGCGGTACAAAATAATCTACACTCATGTAACAGTGTGGCCTCTGCTTAATGAAATATAACAAGTGATAATACTTTCGACTAGACTAGAGATTCAAAAGGTTCTTATAATCACTTCTTCGAGAAAATTGGTCTTTAGATCTTTCCAGTAACAATATTCTTATGCACTTGTGAAATTAGGTTATGGCAGATGACCAGAGAATGGATGTGAAGTTATCATCTTGTTATGAAGTCCTGATGACTGGATATTCCAGCGCAGGTAGATAGATGTGAAGGAATTTTACCTATAGGCCTACTGACCTTTGAAACTTGGCAACTTCAAAGAGATTTAGAAAAAGTTGATTGATTGCATTTGATATAGAGTGCCCAATGCCAGAACAAAGCTTTAAAATTACTGGGAGCGGCTATCTGAAGATGTAGATAAGATTAACCAATAAAACTGCCTATCATATTTTATCCCATGAATATAGGCGGTAGCAGAAACAATAAATATATATACATATGCAAATTGTCAGACAGTTCTTAATTTAATATTCACGCATACAGTTTTGAGCTAGTCTTTTTAAAAAAATGTATTTGGAATCATTGCATTTTTTAGTTTTTGTTTGAAAGTTCACGGATGGTTTTAAAGCTCAGAGCTGAAGGAATTTAGGAGCACAGTAAATAAATTTGTTTATGTTCTAATTTTTACTAATAAATTACTTGTCTACTTCTAAATTTTATTACCTACCTACATGTTTATCTTCTCCACACAAGCCCACATACACACATGCACATATATATTTCTTCATTCATTTTTTATTCTCTGACCAAAGATGACACGTACACCATAAGTCATAGTTCTCCATGATTGATGATTTGCTGCTAGTTCTTGTCATTCTTTGCTGTTTTTTAGTCCCTGATTGAGCCTTCCCTAGTAATTGTTCTGCATATTCTTGTTTTCTTTTACCACATTGTTTCCAAATATATGATGGCCTGCGACCCATTGCAGGTTGTTGTGTTTGGCCTTCAGGCAACAAAATGTTGGACCACACAGTCATAACTGACTGTTTCTACTCCACTTCTCTTTGGTGCTTCAGATAACAGACTAATCAGTCTGAAAAAATGATTGATTTGATGAGGCAATTATTTGCCTGTTCCCCCAGGGTTATTGGTTATCAGTTTTATTTTTTCAGTATTGATCTCCATGCCATAAACAGCAGATGTTTTACCTATTCATCATATAAAATTTGTTAGTTCTTGTTCAGTGAAGCTTAGAATTAGAAAATTGAAATATTGAACAATAGATAGAATAGTTAGAATAAATAAAGAAATAAAAAAAGAATAATTATAAAGAAATGTCATTTATTAAGGTTAAATTTATAGGAACTCTTTTTTTTTCCAATTTTCTGTGTGAAAAAAAAATGCATAATTTTAATTCTAAATGTAATATCTTAAAGAACATGCAAAAAATGTCAGACAAAACATCCAAAAACTCACCAGACTATTAGCTTTTTGTTGCCACTCTAACAGTGTAGATGGACCAGTATTTCCTTCTACAGTTGTCTTCTTGGTCTCCTGGACTATTCCAAGTGAAGGTTCATCAAATTTTATGCTACTCCTGTGTAATGATTCAACTCTTTCCAATAGAGTAGTAAGTTCTCCTGGCTTGAACTGTAATGTTAGTGGATCAAAAATGGATAAAGTATAAAATAAAGGGCACTGTAGAAATAGGAAAAAATATATCAATTAGACTAATTAGCTAAACACTGAAATAATGCCATGTATTTTTCGCTATTTTAAATTATATTTCTGACTCATGCAGCTGATCTTTTTACTAAATAACACATATTATAATTCAGAAAACAGATTATAATATCATCAAACACCATGCTTATTATTATGTGTCTCCACAAATTTCTATCTCTAGTCTTTTATCAGTTCTGTTGATGACTTTCTACAAAATGTTCTCATAAACTATCTACATTTTTTCTCTCTGTTTCCTTCTATTTCTTCAATCCTAAATCCATCCTCTCATCACCCTATTCCAGCTGATCCTTCCCAAAACATGACCAAATAATTATGACTGTTTCCCTCCAGTGATGGTAATAAACTTCCATTATGCACTTGCTTCTTTTAGAACATCCTTGTTACTTTATTTTTTCCCTTTGCTGTCAGTGATATTCTCAGCATTCTTTTCCATATTTATACTCATAAAGAATAAATATTAAATTAGTTGATGAAAAAAATAGCATTTAACTATTTCCATACAATTCGCCACAGCCTGAATTATGGCTGATTTCAGACAAATATGATCTGACACACTCTGCATTGTTTTTAATTTGTTTCATGTAAACCATATTTAAAAAAAGAACACTTATAAGAGAAGCAGAGTTGGCAGGACTCATTAGATAAGATCAAACATCTTCCTCAGAATAGAAATGGGTGGCGAAAAACACTACAAGCCCTATGTGACATCAACGGTGAATATTTAAACTTTTATTCCAATTATATATATTATTTAATATAGTTTCCTGTAAAAATTCTTCTTCCTTCTACGTGAAGCATTTACACACAAAAATTATGCTATAGAGTGTGATTTTTTTGTTTGGATTAGTAGTGTTTATCATCAACAAAAATCATCTGACCAAAATTGCATTGAGTAGCAGTGATTCTAATGCTAAAATTCAATTGATGACATCTGAATAAACCAATTAACTTTTTTAAATGTTTCGAAAAATGATAGTATTCCAGTATCAAAACCAACAACAGGAGCAGTGATTTGAAAGGTTTTTATCTGGATTTAGACCAAAATAAAGTCTAATGTTGGATATTTGTGATCAACAAGATTTCAATAAAGAGGAATATAATACACTGTGGTTGTGGATGACAAATGATAAGTTATTCTTATGCTACATCAACAAAACTTCCAATGCTGCTTGAAAAAAATTGTAATTGTTTTTTCAAACAAAATAATTCATATTGGACTACATTAACCCAATATATATGTTGGTTCAATTGGCAATTATAGTCTCAATTTTACATTTTTATTTGTTTGTTTTGATCATTTATTCCCCATTTTTCTTTCTACATGCCTTGTAGCATCTTTTTATTGGTGAAATGAAATTCCTTGCTCAGTTATCTAAAAAAATCATACACTATATGTTGTGCGTTAGTTAAAGATAAAGCACATAGACTGATATTTAAGACCATAAGGTCCATGAAAATTTTGTCTCTGAAATCTCTTCCATTTTATTGATAAAAACTTCCATACCGAAAGAGTTAAATAACTTACCCTATATGGCTGATCTGGCATCACACTCGGAAACCTGTCTGGTGTGTGGTATTTCCTTCCAACATGCATCAGTGATTTTGGAAGTTGATAATCCATAGTCATGCAGCAAAAATGGTGAATATTTTTAGTAAAGGTAATTTCTGATCTGATCACATTTTGTTTGGTACCTGCAGGTAACCATGTAGACAAATGAGAAATGTGTGGAGCATTTGTTCTACTTCTCAACTCTGTAACTGCAGTTTTGCATTCCTGAATATCCATCTTTTCACCTTGAACATTCAGAATATCTTCCAGTGTTACATTTGGAGGTGCCAGAAGGTCTTCCCAAGCCTACACACACAAAAAACAGAAATAAGTAAGAAAGCAATGAATGCAAATGTTCATAAACATGTACAACACAGAGATGCTATAGAAAGGAAAATTGGAGTTTAATATTTTGTTTACAGAAATATCCAAATGGGGGGGGGGGGAAGGACACATAGCAGGTCATGGTGCTAGGCCACAGATACTTATAAAAATTGTCTATTGTTACGAATAAAGAGAAAGTCAAATTTATTTATTTCAGTTAAATTACCTGTTGAATATCTGGAAGCTCAATAACTTGATCCTCCCAATCTTTACCATTAATTACTTGGTGTGGCTCTTCTGATACCTGCATATTTTTAAAAGGACAATAAATATTATGACATAGGCCACAAGTAGGGAGCATGTAATTGAGAATTTGAGAGGGGAAACAAGAGCATGGCAAAATGTAAATAACACAAGTGATATATAATGCATCATCATCATTATGTGTCATACCGGTTGGTGTAGGCGATCATATCCTTCCACAATCTTCTATCTACAGTGCATCATATCAGTTCTGTTGTTGACTGTTTTCCATGCCATGACACCAAGCTATCTAGTATTTTCTCTCTTTGTCATTCGCGATCTCTCTTTCCTTTCATTTTGCCTGTTGTAACCAAGTATTCCAACTTTCCTCTTCTCATGATGTGCCTGAAAAATGTTGATTGTTTCTTTTTGATGTTTTTTAGGAGCAAGGACTAAATAATGTATAGTTAGAGTAATTGCTGTGTGACTATAGCCAACTTTTATCAGTCATGTTGACAAGGAGAAAAGAAATGTTTTAGCTATTTTTATTTTCAGTCACTACAAATAATTTACCTCTGATTCTTGTACTAGTTCCCCCATCCATGAAGGAAAACTGTCTGTCATCTGTTTTATCTCTGATATCTCTAAAGTTTGTGTTGATGCTGAGGGCACTACAAAATAAAAACAATATAACAAAATATAACACAAAAATGCAATTGGCATGTGATGCAATTTTTTAAAAAAATAAATGTTAACCTAATGTGTCATTGAAGGATTTTTTGCCTTGAAACAAAATGCTTAAATATTGCTAATTATGAGTTTATTTTCTTCTTAGTGTCCAAATTTTGGTGTCTACACCAGACATACATATAAAGAATTTGACTATAGCTTAGAACTCCAATAGGGCCATACAACTTGCTGCCAAAAAAGTGAATAATACAATGTGGATGCCCCATACTGTGCAATACTGGATAATGAAAGAGTAGGTCTGTATGCTGAAATAGGGGGAAAATGTGAGCAAGTAGACAATGAAACAATATAATCTGATGCCAAATGTCATACAGTTCAATTGCAATGATTGATTCTTTTGGTAAGGCTTAATTTTTATACAGTAAAATAAGGGCAATCCTGTAATATATGTTTCACAGTTTTATCTTTAGCCCCATGTTGTGCATCAGACAGCCAAAGTTTATACTTTTGCTTATTCAGATTGATACAATGCCTTCTAGGCAAGAAGATAATAGGTTGCTCTAGTTGGTTAAGTAAATGGTTACCAACACTGAGACATTTCTGCTCTTTTCTATTGAACTGGATGATATTTGGCATCAGAGTATATTGTTTCATTGTCTACTTGCTTGCATTTTCCTCCTATTTTAGCGTATGCTCCTGCTCTTTCATCACCCAATATCTCACAGTATGATGGCACCCACATTGTATTATTCACTTTTTGGCAGCAAGTTTGTTTAGTTCATTTCTCATTTGTGTGGTGTTAACACCACTCTCAGAGATTTGTAAAACAGATAGAGCATAGTCTTGTAAAAAATTCAAAGTGCATAGTCTTTTAAAACAGATAGTGCTTTATCTGAAATTATGACTACTTCTAACTACAAGCAATATATATCCTATTGTATTTGTTTTATATCTACTTAAGCTGAACATAAGCTAATGTATGCATAAAGTTAAGTATGAATAATTACAAGGAACAATGAGTTAGTTGGGTTAAAATAAAAACTCTGACCTAAATAAGCTGCAACTGCACTGAGTGTATAGCTATTAATCTCTTATCATCATCATGTGCCATACCGGTTGGCGTAGGTGATCATGTCCCTCCACAATCTTCTATCTACAGTGCATCGTATCAGTTCTGTTGTTGACTGTTTTCCATGCCATGACACCAAGCTATCCAGTATTTTCTCTCTTTGTCGCCCACGATCTCTCTTTCCTTTTATTTTGCCAGTTGTAACCAAGTATTCCAACTTTCCTCTTCTCATGATGTGCCCAAAAAATGTTGATTGCTTCTTTCTGATGTTTTTTAAGAGCTCCCTTTTTGTGTTGGCCTCTTTGAGAACTTCCTCATTGGTCTTTTTAGCTGTCCAGGGAACTTTCAACATTCTTCTGAGAAATCCCACCTCTGTGGCCTCCAATCGTCTTTTCATTTGTTTGTCCACTGTCCATGATTCGCTTCCATAGGTCAGAATTGGTTCTATATAGCACCAATGAACTCTCTTTCTCATTTTTATTTACATAGATTTGTTGCATAAGATATTTTTAACCTTTTGAAATGCTATTTTGGCCTGAGCTATTCTGCTTTTTATTTCTGTGGTGCATCTCCCATCTGATGTTATTATTGTGCCCAAGTATGTGAAACGTTGCACTTGTTTCAGATTTGTCTCATTTATTTTTATGCTGCATGATGGTGGTGATTGTTTCTTCGATATAACCATTACTTCTGTTTTCTTACTATTCAGACTGAGTCCTTTCTTGTTGCTTTCTTTTACTATTATGTCTATCATTTCTTGTAGTTCATTCTCTGTCTCTGCTATTAAAACTGTGTCATCCGCATATCGCAAATTATTTATGTTGTGACCGTTGACTTCAATTCCTTTTTTGTCTACTATTGATCTCATAATATATTCGCTGTAAAGTGAAAACAAATCCGGCGACAGAACACAGCCTTGTCTGACTCCTTGCTTTATATATTGGAATTGTCCTGTTTGGTTGTTAATTCGTATAGCTGCTGTTTTTATTAATCTCTAGCCTCATAGAAAACCCCAAGCACACAACAGAACTTTGACATAAGAAGTTGCTTTAATGAGTTAAATAATATAACTGTCACGTAATTAATTCTTCTTCTTCTTTCTTCTTCAGTGTTGAGACTCATACTCAGTATATTTCACAGAAAGATGAGCCACCTCTACGAATTTAATATACTTTTGGAGGGTCATAAAACACTGTGCTCTAATGAGTAATGATTTTATAGCAAAAAAAATATTAACTCGAAATTATGTAACGAATTCAAGAATGAATACTCTTTTTATATAATAAATTACAAAAATAAATACTCCTGTTCAAGTCATTATTATGGAATCCCCAAGGAAAAAGACAAATAGGAAGACCAAAATATTTTTTGAAAAGATAGATGGAAGCAGGGATGAAAATGATGGGGAAGACATGGAATGATCTTAAAAGAACAGCAAGTAACAGAATGGCTTGGAAAGTGTTTCTTGAAGACATATGCTCCACAGGGGGCTGAAAGGTAGAAGAAGTCATTATTTAATATTACAAGCAAATTTCCTAACAGAGATTGACTAACCAAAGGAAGTTGTGTCACTAGTGTCCACTGTAGGACTTTCCTCCATTTGTGTTAGCAAATCAGAAGTTGTTGCAGGTGTAACCAGCTCAATATCAACTGTGGATGTTTGATAATCACTTTCTCCTGTGATATTCATCTCTTCTGCTTCTCTTGTACATGTGGCTTCATCTACAAATGCATATACAGTTTTAAGAAATGCACAAGTATAATACATCCCCCTAAAAATCATGACAACAAATATATGAGGCATGTTCAAATGAATCCCGCCCAAGCTGCACCAGGTGAATATATGTAAGAGGCATGATGTCATAACTGTCGTAATAAGCACACACCAATGAACAATTGTGTACATGTTAATTCTCCACATAGTATTCATTAGTTTTGCTGCAGACCATTAGAAAAATAGCCAGTGTGATACAAAATCCATCCAAGGTAATAAATAAAGTAGTAAAGTGCCCCCATCGCCCCAAGTGGCGTATAAGGAATATGGTGCTGGTGACCATAAATTTTACAGACCTTCGGCACATGATAAGGTAAGGTAAAGTACGAGACTTGAATTGACATCTTAGCACGCGAGTTTTCACCCATCTGTGCTTGGCTGCCTATCCAGAAGTGTTCAGAGATTTCTGGACAGTGTCACTTCAAGCATTGAAACTCATGATGCGAGGTGACATTCCTCACCTTCCCAGAGTAATACCCTGGTAATACCCATTTCTCCCAGCGACTGGGTCAACCATGGGGGTATTTTTTTTCTAACCATGAGTACAACTCACAATGCTTCCACTTCATTGGAGAAATGAACAGAAGTTGTCCAAATGTTGGTAGTCCAGTCGGGTGGTTTTCCCAACTAGACTACATGATGTTTTGGGGTAATGTGGTCGGTATTACGCCGTGTCGCTTTATTTTCCCAGAAAATCCGGTACCCATTTAAGGCTGGGTGAACCCGGAAGCTGTCAGTCAGGATCAAACCCGACCTCTTGTCCGTTGTAGTCCAGTTCACTAACCACTGAGCTATCGTGGATCCATCCAAGGCAATGACAGACTTTAAATAGCCTGGCATGAACATCCACTACAAAGCCATCCACTACAAAGACACTCTAGACAACCTGCATACAGTCATAAAGAATAAGAGATCCTGCATGATTTTACATGGTGTTATTCTGTTACACAACAATGCTCATCCACAGGTTGTGAACATTGTGCAGGAAGTATTAGTGAGGAAATGATGGGAAACACCCTGCCTACAACACACAGCCTACCACACTCAGCATATAACACCCAGACAACAACACCCTGCCTACCACACCCAGCCTACAACACCCAGCCTACAACACCTTGCCTACAACACACAGCCTACCACACTCAGCATATAACACCCAGACAACAACACCCTGCCTACAACACCCAGCCTACCACACCCTGCCTACAACACCCTGCCTACAACACACAGCCTACCACACTCAGCATATAACACCCAGACAACAACACCCTGCCTACAACACCCAGCATACCACACCCAGCCTACAACACCCTGCCTACCACACCTAGCCTACAACACACAGCCTACCACACCCAGCATACAACACCCAGCCTACAACACCCTGCCTACATTACCCAACCTATAGCACCCAGCCTACAGCACCCAGTCTACAGCACCATACCTACAGCACCCAGCCTACAACACCCAGCCTATACAAAACCTTGCCTACAACACCCAGAATACAACACCCAAATATAGCACCAATCTGTTACCATGTGATTTTAATTTCTTTGAACCCTTTAACAAACTTCTAAAGGGACAACAATTTGACTCTGATGCAGACGTCATGGCATCGGTGACAAAATGGTTTAATGAGCAAACAAAGTAATTTTTTTGGACGACAACTGGCATCTACCCAAGCAGTGGTATGCATATCTAGATACCTATATTATTATACCTTTTAGTATTTTATTATGTTCCTATTTTGTAAAGCTGTCACCATACCTTGTAGGAGTGTATGCTACACCCCACCACTTGCTCCTGTTACCAGCTTTACAGCAGCACCATAATTATTTGCCTCTCCCACCCCCTCCTTTAAATACATATGACAATTTTTTCTAAAGAGCAGTGGTGTTTACTTACTTCATGACACTTGCTTTACTTAATTCTGCCACACCTGCTGATGCACCTTACATATGTTTGTAACAAAGCCACTGGGATGGGTTTCATTTGAACATATCTTGTGTTTTCATGAAAGTTATATGCAGTGAAACTGATTATATTAGTTATCTACAATTCCTCTTCTTCTCCTGTTTTTTTCTTCTTTTTCCTCTTTACTAATCAGATAATGCAAGTTATTAACACTTCAGCACCAATGCTATTTATGTGGAATTAGGTACTGGCAAAAGTTGTGATTATTTTATACAAGAGAAGAAAGCTGGCAACAAACTTCCTGCCTGTATTCAGCACTGTAACATTCATGAAACACAAGTATAACTTCAGAATTTCATGAGTTTAATTTATTTTTTACTTCAATTGTTTTAAGACTTGACTAAATCACTAATCCCTATTGGACCAAAGATTAGACTAATTTTCAATGAAAATGTATAAAAATGTTCAAGAATAGCAAAAGACAATAACAACATTACGTGGAACTTTACAAATTTTACTTATGATGAAAGGAGTGCCAACATGAGACAGACCTAAATGTTTCAGTGAAATATGACCATCAAAATTAAACTGAAACTGCCAATTCTATGTTTGCCCACCATCATTGATGTGTTGCCATCTTGAAGAAAAAATAACTTTGGTTTACAAGAGAAAATGATTTAAAGGGCAATGGTTTGTATTTATAGAACAATATTAAAAAGCCAGAAAAATGTCAAACATACAAAATAGTATCCACCACTATATAAGTGAAAAAAAATGCTAATTTTATGGAACCACATATAAGTCAGGATAAACCATATACTTTATGGATTCTGAGTCAGATTTTGCTTGGTAAGTTGTACAAGTATAGAAGCATACTTATAATGAAGCATAAATATTTAGGTCAAATATTTTTAGCAAAATACTTTTTATTTTAAAATTAATTTAATCAAGCATGTAATTTCTTATTAATCATAGAATTCGATTTATACATAGATGTCACAGATTAATAGAAGATTATAAAACAAGTAGATATGCCATTATATCAATATACAGAAAGAGCACATAAAGTGTTTTACTTTAAACACCACACACTTAACTAAAGCTAATGAGCAGCAAAAAAAGTGAAACTTATACCCTCTTTATCTTCCAGGATAAATTTTGCATTAGTCCGTGACATAATTTTGTCCATGATCTGCTTTATTTTGCGATCAGCCTCTGTTTCTCTGAATTTGTAAAGAATTATGAAAAATTATAATTGTGCCAAAAACAATTCAAAGATATGTACAGATCTTGTTAATATTCTAAATCTGCAGCCACATTTAAATATGTTTTATGAAGATTAAAACATTACACAATCAACCCACAATGGAAGAAATGATCAGTAAAAGAATGGGAATGGATAAAACATGCACTTTGAATGCCAACTACAAGCATTACTAAATAGGCTCGCACACGGAACATGTACTATAAACTAAAAAAGTAGGAAGTAGATGCTTTGTGGATGTAGACACAAGAACTAAAGAAAAAAAAAAACTAACATTTCAATTCTGAAAGGTCTTCAACTAGGATAAACATGAACAAAACCAAAGACAAAACTAAAAATGAGTGGAAAAAATCTCAAAGGGAGTATACAAATGTAATAAAATATAAATATAGACATTGGCTGTTAATTGGTTTAGTCCATTGATTCATTAGTTCAGCAATCTATGAACCTATACTCTTCTACACTTTCATGCTTCTGTTCTTGCAGATTTTGTGCTCACGCAGGTCTTGAGCCAGTAAAGGAATGTCACATCAATATAAGACACAAGTTACTACTATGCTCTGTTTTAATATATACTCAAACTCTGGCAGAGTTAACTGTGCTCATTCCCCACCACCAGTTCCTGCTGGCTGCACCACAATTTTATAAGACTCCAGGAATATAACCATAAATTCTGGGGCAAAGGAATTGTCACCAAAAAAAATGTGTAATTTGCCTCTCCATCTCAAGCTCTGTGTAATGCAGCACTGGTTCATTCCCAATCAGAGAGAGTGCATGACTTTAATTAATAAATCATCATCATCAGGTCTCATGTCCTTTGCAGAATGTTGCATTCGCCACAGCCCGTCTGAAAGAATTTCTGTCTCTAGCCAGGTCTCCCACTTCTCCTATTGACATGTTCAAGGTCTCCTTGATATCTTTAAACCATCTTCTACATGGTCTGCCCCAGATTTGTCACCCAGGAACCATGCCTTCCTTTATTGTTCTTTCCAGCTGGCTGTGTTTTTTACATAGCTCTGTTTTACATTCTTCTGTAATTTTCTCCTTCAAAAGAGTTTCAACTACAGTTTTCAGAGCTTCTGACTCTGTCCTAAAGCTAATTGAGTTCTCTACTGTAGAATCTTTTCAGTGTTCCATTTTTTATTAGGCATAAGAATATTCCTGCTCTTCCAATGCATTGGTTGCTGATCCATCATTTGTGCAGGCATGTGTCCAGGATGAATTTGGGCAGTGTTTTTCTATATCATCATCATCATCAAGTGCCATCTCCGCAACGAAGGTTGGCTACCATGGAGCGCCATTCTGCTCTCTCTTGCTTTGATGTGCAGGTTGTCATTGGCTGATTTGTTCATATTTTGATGTTACTCATCCAAGTTAGTCTTGGTCTGCCTCTGCTTCTTTTACCTTGTATTTTCCCCTCCAAGATTACTTTTAGTAGGCTATTGTGTCTTTTAACATGGTCCAACAATCGCATTTGTCTTGTTTGAATTGTGTTTAGTAGTTCTCTTTACATTTTTAGTTGTTTTAAGACTTCATCGTTTGTTTTCTTTTCCTTCCATCCAATTCTACCTATTCTTCTAAATATCCACATTTCAAAGTCTTCAATTCTCTATTCTGTTTGCTTGTCTAATGTCCATGTTTCTGCACCATATAGAAGTGTTGAGAAGACATAACATTTTGCTATTCTAAGTTTTAGCCCTGGTGTTATTTGTTTTGATGTTAGTATGTCCTTCATGACATTAAAATTACTTTTTGCCATTCCTAATCTTTTTTTTTTGTTTATTTCAGTTGTACATTTTCCATCACTGGTTATAGTATGTCCAAGGTAGTTGTAGTTCTGAACTGTCTCCAGGTCCATTCTTTCAATTTTGATATCCTCTTGTGTGTTTTGAGTATTTTCTTTGTTTATGATCATAGTTTTAGTCTTTTTGATATTCATATCCATATTTTTTGCTTGTCATGTTTATTTCATTAAATAACTGTTGTAGATCTTTGGGATTTTCTGCTAGTAGTAGGGGCCTACAGTATCATCAGCATATCTTAGGTTATTGATTATCTTTCCATTAATTTTTAGACCTGACATCTCTGTGATGTTTTTAAAGATTTGCTCAGTGTATAGATTGAACAAGCTTGGTGATAGGTTGCATCTCTGTCTTACTTCTCTTTTTATATTAATGGGTGTAGAGTTCTTTTTGTTATATTTTATTTTAGCTGTTTGCTCCCAGTGGAAATTACATATTAGTCGTATGTCCATGCTATCTAGATGTATCTCTTTTAGGCATTCTATAAGTTGTTTGTGGTGTACTCTATCAAAAGCTTTAGTGTAGTCTATGAAGCAGGCATATATTGGTTTGTTTACTTCTGTGTACTTTTCGATTAATGTTCTCATGCAGAATATGGCTTCTTTTGTCCCACTATTTTTCCTAAATCCAAATTGCTGCTCGTCTAATTTAGTATTGATTTTATTCGGAATCCTTCCTTGTATAACTTTTAGCAACATTTTTGTAACATGGCTCATTAGGCTTATTGTTCTAAAATCACTGCATTCAACTGCACCATTCCTTTTAGGCAAGGCAATGAAAGTTGATGTTTTTAGTTCATTTGGTATGTATCCTGTGTGGGATATGTCGTTGCATATGTCTGTAATCACTTCAATGCCAAAATCTTCTAGTGCCTGTATCATCTCTATCTGTATGCTGTCAGGTCCTGCTGCTTTTCTCTTTTTCATTGTTTTTATAGCTTTTTCCACCTCAGATTTTAAGATTTTATAGCCTGATGTACATTTTATAATTGGTTTCTTGTCCCCTTGATCATGAAATAGTTCTGTTATATATTCCTGCCATCTATCTATTATATCTTTATTGTCTGTTAACATTTTTCCTTTTTTGTCTGCAATGCATCCACCTTCTGTGGCTTTTTTATTTGTATTAGTCATTCTCTTTATTTCTGTGTACATTCCTCTTAAGTCTTGTTTGCTTTCCATACTTTCTATTTCTATACATTTTTGGCTGAGCCAGTCTTCTTTTGCCTTTTTGCACATTTTGCGTATTCCATTATCTATTTTATTGTATTGGGCAGTGTTCTTCGCTTGTCTCCCTTCTTCCATTTTTTCTAAGATGATGTTAGTTATCCATTTTTGTTTGTTGTTCTTTTCTTTTTTAGGTAAGGTGTCGCAGGTTTCTTGTATGTTTTTCTTTATGCATTGCCATTTGGTTGTGACTTTTTTATCAGGATTTTCTCTTCTGTATTGCTCAATACTTTCTTCTAGCAGCTTCTGATATGTGTTCTTTACTTGTATTGTATAGGTTTCTTTAATATCTTTATGGTTTAAAGCTGTTATATCTAGTGGTATTGTTGATGAATTATAGACTTTTGTTTGTTTCTCTTTAGTTTGATTTTCATTTTAATCATTACAGGATTGTGATCTGAATTAATATCTGCTCCTGGATAGGTTTTGGCTTTCTTTACGCTGTTACGGAACCTTTCTTTTATCACTATGTAATCTATTTGATTCCTCTTCTTATCTCCAGGGCTTTTCCATGTATATAGTTTTCCATGTATATAGTGTAGTGTTACATATTATCAGCCTGTTTTCTTCACAGAATTGTATTAATCTTTCTACTCTGTCATTTCTTTTTCCTGAACCATGATTTCCTATAATGGTCTTATATCTACCTTTTCCTACTTTAGTGTTCATGTCACCCATTACAATCAAGATGTTCGAAGATTTCACTTGCTTCATAACTTTATTTAGGTCTTCATAGTATGCCTCTATTTGTTCATCTGTGTAGTCTTGAGTAGGTGCGTATGTCTTTATTATTGGTACGTCAAATGGTTTTGCTTTCATCTTGAGTAGTATAATCCTATCATTATATGTCCAGTGGGTACTTATATATTTTTGTAGCTCTCTTTTTATCAGTATTCCTACCCCGTTTTGATGAGCTGTTGTGTTTCATGAGTATATAAATGTATATTTTTCGTCCTCTATGTACCCACATTCTTTCCATCTTGTCTCTGATATGCCTTAAATAACTATGTTTATTTGTTCTGCTTCTTGAATCAGATTTTCCAATTTCTCTTCTTGATATAGAGTCCTAACATTCCATGTACTTATTTTAAGATCTTTCCTCCGATATAAATTTGAATTCCTCTACATGACTTTCTCTGGAAAAGTACGTGATGAGGCTACAATCTCTTTCACGGTAGTCAGCCACATTCGTCTTTCGTGTCCTGAACATGCCATGTTTTTCTATATGCATCCTAATATTATTGTTTTTCTTGGTCCCCCATTCTGGCTGTTTTATGCATTATGTTGGGAATGGTCATCATTAAGTTAGAGAGGCAATGTTTTTTTCACATTGGGTATTTGTATGTATTGTTAATTGGTTTAGCTGTCTTCATAAAGTTTATTTTATCTGCTTTTTATGTAGCTTTTGGTGGTTCTACAAAGTTGTTCCCCTTTAGTGTACACATAGATGAACAATTCTTTTTATAACTATTCATCTTTTGAGAATTTCTGTATTTTTCTTGGGCTTTTTTTTTTCTGAGAAAAAACCATAAGAAAAATAATATTCATGAAGTTTAAGAAATGAATTAGTCAATACAAGCATAATAAAAACATTGCAGCATCATGGGTATCTCTGACAGAACTAGGCACTCATTCTCACTTGACCTGAGGTCAGAGGTTACTAGAAAAAAGTTTGATTGTTCCACATGGAGTTCTAATTCATCATTTCATTACAGAGACCTTCTCACTCCATTCCTCTGTTTCTTGTGTCCTTGATACTTTCAGCTGTTGTTGCACACACAATCACTAGATTTTCCAGTCTAAGCATATTTCAAATTAAATTTTCAGTTTTCTGTTTATCTCCTTTGTTCTTGCTTCCAAAACCATAAACATTGTAATTTGTCAGTGATAATTAGCATTTAAGTCATTTGCTGGTCATACATGAAGATTTCAGTCCAATGAACTGTATTGAACTGTACAGAAGGGCTGGTGAAGGTCACTGAGACAATTTTACAAATCTGATTAATGCTATATTTTTTTTTTATAACAATTTTTTTTTTAAATTATACTTGTCTAAGCCACCACTACTGTAACAAAAAAATAATATGCCAAAGGTATATTAAAAAAATATGGGTTCTAACACTATAATTCCTAAACACCACCAAGTTGCCAAAGAGTTCTTTCTTCATTTCCGGGCAGTTACATGCTGCCTGTTTTTTTTTCACTTTTGAAAAAGCAAATTGATATTCTATGTGCTCAATTAAAAAATAGGACCAGATTTTTTCATATTTCCACAACAACAAAATATAATCAACGCAAGAAAATAATTGAACACAATCCCACAAGAAACAACAAAACATAATCTACACAGCTATCAACAAACAACTGACCAAGATTAAGAGGATGTCCTTTAAATAAAAGGACAGTCAGAATACTAGTATTATCATTATTTATGTCTATGGCATAAGGTATATTCTTCTAAGAAACTGCGATGCCAATCAAATTTATTTGTTAAAAATGCACATGAAAAGGGCATTTCATAATGAATAAGGTACAAATTCTTAGTGTGAAGTCAACAAAAAAAACTTGGTTGAACAAAATGCCACAAGATGTGTTGAATATATCAAAATATAAACTACACAGCAAGTTATTAATTACTTACATATTATAGGCAGACTGGTCTCGCAAATTAGCAATAATTTCATCTACTGTCCTCTCTCCACTCTTCACCTCAACTGTTTCTTCAGGTCTTGCTTCACTTGTTTTAAGATCTGTTTAGATTGTGAAAAAATACATGCACTGCATAAATTAGCTCAGGTTTAGTTAAACAATGATCCCCATTTTAAATTGCAAAACAGGTTTATAACTTCAGTTTTTTCTCATTATCTATATAATTTACCAAGATAAAAATAATTATTAATACATTAATAGCTGCAATTTGTTTGTCTTTGTATTGCATAATTTTTTTATTTAGTCTTTCTTCATGTAAATCCTCTTTTCATTTCATTAAAATATCTGTTTTAGAAAACAACATAGTCATTATGGATTCATTACTATAATTGAATAAGCATTCTTGTATGATAAATTTCTTCTACCACAAATAAGTAATTCACATAGTCCTTGCTTTACAAACCCATTTGTTATTTAATTCTACATATTTACTTATTGCCTTCCTTAACTTATCATCATCATCATTATGTGCAATACCAGTTGGCGTAGGCGATCATGTCCTTCCACAATCTTCTATTTAACGTGCATCGTATCAGTTCTGTTGTTGACTATTTTCCATGCCATGACACCAAGCTATCCAGCATTTTCTCTCCTAGTCATCCAAGATCTCTCATTCCCTGTATTTTGCCTGTTGTAACCAAGTATTCCAACTTTTCTCTTCTCATGATATGCCCAAAAAATATTGATTGTTTCTTTCTGAAGTTTCTTTGGAGCTCCCTTTTTGTGTTGATCTCTTTGAGAATGTCCTCGTGGATCTTTTTAGCTGTCCAGGGAACTTTCAACATTCTTCTAAGAAATCCCATCTCTGTGGCCTTGAATCATTTCTTTATTTGTTTGTTTACTGTCAATGATTTGCTTCCAAAGATCAGAATTGGCTCTATATAGCACCAATGAACTCTCTTTCTCACCTCTATTGACATAGATTTGTTGAATAAGATGTTTTTTATTTTCTGAAATGCTATTTTGGCCTGAGCTATTCTGCTTTTTATTTCCTTAACTTAACTTGAACCAAATCTTTCTTGCCACCACTAGGCAAAAGTTTACACAAAACCCTAACATCACATATCATAAAACCATAAATGTACCCAAATTCTGAAACTTTGGTATGGTACTTACATTTGATTTAGTGTTGTCAACAAACATATCATGAGAATGTAAACTGATGGCAACTCTAGCTTTCAATTACTTAGCAAATATGTGTCTAGGAACCAAAGTCCTATAAGTTTACCAGATTGCATTTGGGATCATTCATTCATTCACTCACTCACTCACTCAAACATACATATATATTTTCTCTTGATTGTAATTTTCACTTGGGGTTAGTGAAAAGTTAATATTATATTAAAAGTTCATTTTTATTAACACTAAATTTTGATATACATCTTTAACTCTCCCAGTTATGATACCATAGTAAAAATTACTACCACTTAAATGTAACATTAGGTGCTCTAAAAATAGTAATTTCTCTTAACTCCTCTTGACTTGAAATTCTTGGCTCAGATTGATTTATGACCTGAGTTTCACCTCATGAACCAGATGTGTTACAATGTCTATCGGTATGGTCACCATAAGCCCATCAGTATGTTCGGCAACCGCATAGCGTTATTCCGTTTCCCCAAGTCGCAAAGGGTTGTTTCATATTTGCCGATGACCAGGAAATTTCTCTGGTAAAATTGGTGATTTTTTTCTTCACATTAAATGATGTATCTCATGATCTCAAAAAAAAATAAAAATTTCAACAGCAATGGAAACAAATTAAACACTCGGGGGTTGCTGAAAGTGGTAATTAGGAAGGTACACAGATGTAATGTTTGAATATAGAAAAATGTCAAATTTTGAGGAATTTATATTTTGATATAGTAAATTTTGCTACGGTATCGTAATCTAGGGTTAATAAAATTATAACATTAATTATTATATACAATTTCATAAGAAGAGTATTTAAAATTTCTCAATAATCATTTCTTTATTCTTGATCCTTCCCACACTGTTAGAAGTCGCATAGGACTTGTGGTGTTTTTCACCACCCATCTCTCAATAAGCATTAGGAAATATATTAAAAAGCAAAGTTTATGTTTTATTATTATTTCAGTGTGTTCAATTTATGAAGCTCCTGTAAAAGGTTTTATTGTTTCACAAAGAGCGCAGGCAAGTGGAGAAAATGGGGTAAAATAAAAATCCTGATCTTTACACTATGCAGTGACCGCCTTATAGAAATATTTATGACAGGCTAATATGGGCTCAATGGGATAAATAACAAGATGGATGGATGGATGGATGGACGGACGGACTGACGGATGGATGGTGGGTGGGTGGGAGGGTGGGTGGATGGATTGATGGATTGGTGTTGATGGATGGGCAAACAGACGATGGACAGATAGATTGGCGGATGGATTGGATGGTTAGATAGATAAATGGATGTTTGGATGGACGAATGGATAAATGGATGTACAGTTTTTAGCTAAACAGTGATATTAAAAAACTGTTATCTGTTATATTATACATATTTTCAGTGGTTAAGTCTCACTGTAATTCTTATATTAGATCATAGCTTGTATGTATGTATATATATATATATATATATATATATAATCATTATCTAGCCATTTGCTGAAAATTCGGCTCTGACGAGTGTAGCTGAATATTTGTTTCGTTTTCACTGATTCATGGTTTTTATTTCAACCAATACTTGATTTCTGGATGTAGAAGAGTTCTCACTAGAACTTTCTGTTGATACCTCATGACTTCAGAATTTGAAAGTTAGAAAATTGTTAATTTATATTCATTGTTTATTTTTCCAATTTCTGTCACATAATGGCCATGCCCACAGATAGTACTTCTTGCGGTCAACCAAAACAATATAGTGCAGAACAAGCTAGATCTATGTTCAAAACCTTGTTATTGAGTGATTCAGAAATAGAGTATTCATGGTATTTAGACTCAGACAACAATTTTGTTGTTGTGATAATGTTGATAGAGATATAGAAACAAAGTTGAACGCATTCGGAAATAAATGTCTTTGGAAAATACTTGGTATAGCGTGGAACGAATTCAAAACAAACGATAAAATTAGAGAAATCGCCAATCAACCACTAATATCTTCAGTAATAAAGAAAAGACGATAGTCATATGTTGGACATGTGATGAGAAGAGATAATAACCAAATAGCGAAGCAAGCCCTCATATGGGAAACAACAGGTAAGAGAAAAAGAGGAAGACCCAGGGAGACACTGAGAAGAACATTGATGAGAGAGGCAAGAGAAGCAGGATTCGGCTCCCTCAATGTGATAGAGCTGCTTGCACAGAACAGAGACAAATGGCAAGATTTGATAAAATATATTTTTAAAAATTGAAAACTGCTAGAACAAAAATTCAGATAAGAGAAGGTGTATCTTGGTCTACGCCCTATGGCCGGCTACGGCTCGAAAGGTCAATAGATAGATAGATAGATAGATAGATAGATAGATAGATAGATAGATAATGGTGATAGTTACAATATTAATAATACTCATGCTAAAAAACGAAGATGATCTGGCTTAGGTTTAGCTAGTGGAAGTATCTATTCCAGCACTATCAGTGCATCAGAGGAATTGAGTGGAAGTGATTTTGATAACAAAAATGGTACTTAGGGCATATCACACAAAATAAATCCAGTTGTATAAATAAAAATAATAAACTTGACTTGTAAATAATATTGTTGTGGCATAAGATAAATTTGTCATATTTTTCATTCTGGGATAATTTACTAAAATGTACATAATTTTGTTATTTGTGGACATAAATTAATCAAATAAATTGTATTTTGGAGGAATTTGGATTATGTTGTGTAATATTTCAAGACAAATGGATAGCAACACTTCTAATCATGGAAAAAGTAAGTGAATTACAATATTTTGAATGAAAAATTATTTACCTTGAATATTTTATATTTTTAAAATATACTTATTCCTTCGAATAATTACTTATTATAAATATATTGCTATTTTCACATTTTCTGTATACATTTCCCTTTCCAGTGATGTATAACACACACCACATTTATCTAAATTACATCTACATCACTGGAAAGGAAAATGGATATAGAAAACGAAAATAGCAATATATTTATATGTGGTTATTTGTAGGAATAATTATATTTTTTAAATATAAAATATTCAAGGTAGGTAATTTTTAATTCAAAATATTGTAATTCACTTACCTTTTTCCATCTTTATAAGTGTTGCTATCCATTTGTTTTGTAATATTATACAACATAATCCAAATTCCTCCAAAATACAGCATATTTGATTAATTTATTAATTAAATTCATTATTGATTAATTTTTTTACAAATAACAAAATTATGTACATTTTTGTAAATTATCCAAGAATTAAAAATATTATAAATTTATGTGATGTCAGAACAATTTTATTTACAAGTCAAGTTTATTATTTTTATTTACACAACTGGACTTATTTTATGTGATATGTCCCTAAAGTACCAGTTTCATTATCAGAAACACTTCCACTCAATTCCTCTGAGGCACTGATAGTGCTGGAATAGAAGGCATCCACTAGCTAAACCTAAGCCAGATCGTCTTACCTTTTTAGCATAACTTTTACTAATATTGCAACCCATTATCACAACAAAAACAAAATTATTGTCCGTGTCTAAATTAAAACTATGAATACTCTATTTCTGTATCACTCAATAACAAGATTTTTAACATAGACCTAGCTTGTTCTGCACTATATCGTTTTGGTTGACTGCAAGAAGTACCAGCAGTAGGCTTGGCCATTATGTGACAGAAATTTGAGAAATAAACAATGAATATAAATTAAAAATTTTCCAACGTTCCAAGCTCAGACCATGCCGGTATCAGCAGAAAGTGAAAGTGAGAACTTTCCTACTTCCGGAAATCAAGTATTGGTTGAAATAAAAATGAAAATCAGTGAAAACGAATCAAATTTTCAGCAACATCCTAAATACCCGACATATCGGTGAATAGTTGGTAATCATCAGTTTCATAGAACCAAGGTGTCGGATAATAGTCCTGAAAGAGTTAATGTTTATAAGAAACATGAAAAATTATTCACAACCTTTGCCTTTTCCTTCTCTGACTGACTTCTTTTCAGACTTTGAAAGCTGGTGTTTCTTTGAAGACTTCTTTTCTTGAAGTTTATTTCTGCCAATAACAGGATCAGCAGCCTTGACCTCAGTAGTTTTACGGTGAAAGGAAAGATTTGTTTCTGCACTGGAGATTCTTATTGCCTCTTCCAACAGTTCTTCAGCAGACATAACCTGACAAAAAGATTTTTTTTTAAATTAAGAAACAATCAATGCAACAAGAGTTGCATGTATACAAACAAATATTAACTTATATATATATATATATATATATATATATATATATATATATATATATATATATATATATATATATATATATATATAGTTTTAATTTAAAATGTCGACAACTAATTTCAAGTGAACTAATCTAACATGTGCACTGACATTACAACATCAACTCATATGATTTACATTTACAAAATGGTAATCTTTATCTACTCTCGAATAATAACATTTAGAAAGTAAGCAACAAAAGGAAATCAAACCTCTAAGGGGCATGATCTGGCTTTGATTTTGTAAAAAACCATTTTAGTAAAACAAAAAGTTGTAGACCATAATTTAACACTTTCAATACCAAGGGTATTGGAACCAACAACACAAGAAGAGATAGAATACCAAATGAAACCATAAGAAAAATAGTAGGAACAAAACCCTGCCAAGAATTTATAGAACAACAACAATTTAAATGGTTTGGCCACCTGGTCAGAATGAATCCTCACCATTCACCATCAAGGGCGTTCTTCTCGAGAATGCATGGAAAAAGACCAAGAGGAAGACCCAGAAGAAGATGGATAGATGTAGTGACAGAGACATGTAACAACAAAGGAAAATCATTAATTCAGACAATTCGAGCAGCACAAGAAAGACAAATGATATAAACCATGACACCTTTTAGGTATCAGTGAAAGAGAAAAGAAGAAAAGGAATACCAAGGGTTTTAACATGCCGAGGCTGTGTTGTTTTTCTCAAGTTTTAATTTGGAATACCAGCAAGCAAATAAATACAAACTTATCTAAAACATGCATTTTGTTCAGACAATTTGCCCAGGAAGTTGGAAAAGCAGTTAAATAAGAGAATTACAAGGTTTTAGCTGAAATAATTGCAAAAATGTCATCATCATCATCATTGAGTGTGGTCTCAGCATCGAATGTTATCTGTCATGGAGCGCCATTCCACGCTGTCTCTTGCTTTGATGGTGCAGGTTGTCATATGCTGGCTTGTCCATCTTTTGATGTTACTCGTCCATGTTAATCTTAACTGCCTCTGCCTCTTTTACCTTGTACTTTCCCTTCCAAAATTACTTTTACTAGGCTGTTGTGTCTTTTAACATGCCCCAAAAATCTCATTTGTCTTGTTTGAATTGTGTTTAGTAACTAGTTCTCTTTTCGTTTTTAATTGTTTTAAGACTTAATCATTTGTTTTCTTTTCTTTCCATTCAATTCTACCTATTCTTCTATAAATCCACATTTCAAAGGCTTCAATTTTCTGTTCTATTTTGTTGTCTAATGTCCATGTTTCTGCACCATACAGGAATGTTGAGAAGATATAACATTTTGCTATTCTTAGTTTAAACCCTGGTGTTATATGTTTTAATGTCAGTTTTAGCAAAAACATCAACAAATTAAAAACTACAAAATGTTGCTTTTGGGTGTCTTGTACAGCTATAAGAGCCATATTTTGCAGTTTTTGATATGGAAAGTGTTAAAAGTCAAATGGTTTTCATTGTTTTTTTGGTAAAGGAACAAGGTACTTCATACCTTTCAGTAAATAACAAAGACAGTATGGAGCATAGGGAATATGGTTTTCTATCTTTCGTCCTTTCAAGCCATAGACGGTACAAACGCCAGAAATTCTGCACTCTCCATGCCCAGCGATCCTTGCTTTTAAGTATTAGACTTTACACAGAACCCGCATTGTATCTCGTCACATGTTCCTGTTCTGGGAACGTCTCTCAACCTCAACAAGGAAACTGATGTCCACTCTTCTCATCACAGTGTTTTTTTTAGTGTTCTCTAGGTCTGCCTCTTTTTCCTTCACCTTAAGTTTTCCATTTGATGGCTTGCTTTGCAGTTCTCTTGTTATTTCTTCCCATCACTTGGCCAACATATGCTCACTTTTTTTCTTTATTATGCAAATGCTGTCTTTCTTCCCCATAAAATTATTCTTGGTACCCATTTACAGCTGGGAGTATCTTGAAGCCAACAATTAGGAATAAACTCAACTTCTTGTATTCAGTAAACCATTTCACTAACCACTGCTCTACCATAATTCCCCTGCAAGTACTGGATAGCACACAATATGAATGAAGTATTGTATGAAAGGTAGAATAAGAAATACAAATATGAGGGTGTTGATTGCAAGGACCACTATAGACAAATTCAAAACATCAGAGTCTGAAACACTTACTACTGTGATAACATTTAATTATATTCTTAATATAAAAAATAGGATACATTTTAATAAAAGAAATACACAAAATAAAAGTAATAGTTTAAAAATAATGAAGAATGATAAATAAGTGACAAGAGATTTGGGAAAAGGTTATTTTTCTACTTCATCTTCATTTGTTTTCAACAGAGCTATTTGTTATGTTGTAGTTTGCATTGAAACTGCAATAGTTTTGCCATTTTATCCAACACTTCAAACTTTGTCACTGCATTTTTTTAGAACATGATTTGTCTTTCTGTGTTTTTTTTTAATCCTTGCTTTCTTGGCCACACTGTAATCTGTCTCTGTGACCACTTGGTGATGAAGTAGGGTTTATATCAGCATTAATTGACTAACTCTAAAATCAATAATCAACTACAAGTCTTTGATTTATATCAACTTATTTACTGTATTTTGAACCTTTGAAAAACAAGAAACAATAAAGAAAAGAAACAAATAAATAAGGAGTGCATAGAGAAAGGAAACAATATCTTGCTTACAGATCCATCTTTAGAAATTTGACTGTCTACTCTCTTTGAAACTCTGACAGCAGTTTCCACATCATCATTATCAGTTACATGATCGATCATGTCATCAGAACCATCACTTATCTCTCCACTCAAAAGAGAAGAATGAGATCGTTCACCTGTACTTGGTCTGCTAAAAGGTCTTACTGGTTCTGATGATGAAGAAAATAGCAGTAATGCTAAATTTACATTATATTTAGTGTACCAGATTATTTACATTAGGCAATATATTGCAATAACATTATACAACATTTATTTACAATATGTGTTGAGGTTTAAGATTGACTCTCACTTATGTAAACCTTCATATCACAAGATACTAGAACAGCTGTTTGTATAGTCAACTCTTACCTACAAAGACTTATTCAAAAAAGAGACTTTGTCTCATGATGATAGTGATGAATGATCTGAATGACTACCTCCATTTGTGACCTTTAAAGATGACTTGTTAACTATTGAACTCTGGGATAAGGGAGATGACCAGAACTCATTAAATCCAGCACTTAAACTTGAAATCAATATGGATTAGTGACACTTTGAGAGTACCTTTTTAACCTGCCTAGGTTTAACTTTCTTGTTCACCTCTCCTGGATCTGCCAGATTCTGACAATTCTATTCTTGTGACAATATGAAAGACATTATAATACTAAACCACAGCAAATAGAGATAAGGTGATCAGTGTTGTTCTTTATATTTCCCACATTTTTTATGTAGTTGTCTTTACCAGTGCACTTGGGGAAAGGAGAGGGAAGAAGGATTAAAAATGATTGGTGTTTTTCAGTATTTTCATGTTCACTAGTCTTCAAACTTTTTAAGAATTTTCAAATTATTTTTTCATAACAGACCATGATGTTTTATCTTCCTGAGATCAGATATCAAAGTTATACTTTTTGTATTGTCAATTGTTGTATTTTATTGTCAATTAGAAAAACATTTTCTATGACTCACTTCCTTTAGTTAAATATTAAAATGGGGACTGGTTGGTCTCAAGGCAAGACGCCGGTCTCGAGACAGAGAGGTTGTGGGTTCAAATCCCAGTTGGTTGGGATTTTTATTTATGATTTCTCTCTGCAGTAACCACCCCTGGTCTCAGCAGCGAGGCCTGGCTTGAAACATCAATTACTGATTAATGGAAAAAATATGAGTACCTCCGAAGTCGGAGTTATCTGCCTGTGCACACAGCTGCCAGGGAAAAATGGATTAACACATAAAATTCAGTTCCTAGTCTCTAGGGACTTCGTCAGAGGTAAAAGCTGGCGAACAAAAAAAATATTAAATTTGTCATATTCAACATCTGAAAATTTAATTTTAAGACTGAAATTTATGCTCAAGATGGATGTATCAAGCCAAAAGGCACTGCTTCTTACACACTAGCGACACAACATATCCAAGCTTATTTAACAAGTGAATTCATTCATTTTCCTCTCAGGCTGAAAATGGCACATAGAGTGGAAGTCATAGTTCTCCACAAATGATGATTTGTTGCCAGTTTTTAAAGGTCTTAGCTGTTTCTTAGTCCCATGGCTGAGTCTTTCTTAGTGACTTCTGCACTGTGTTTCTCTTGGTCTGTCTTGTTTCTTTTTACCAAATGGTTTGCACATGAATACCTGATGAGGAAGTCTTTCTTCATTCATTCACTCATTCATTCTGAGCACATGACAGATGTATTTCCAATACTTTCTTCTTATAAAGCTCAACATGTATTCTTGACAGGTGAATGCAGAAGAAAAAAAAATTTTAATAATACTCACTTGATCGTTTCTTAAAACGATGTAAATATGATGGTTTAGGTGGCACTTTCTCTCTTTCAAAGAACTTCACAGCTACAGATGTTCCAACTTTTGACAGAATGGCAGGTTTTTTAGAATTTAATTCGGCCTGTTTTTTCTCTATATCTCTTTGTTCTTTTCTTTTTTTCTCCTGACTTTGTTCTTTATTGCTAGCGCTTTGCCTTCCATCAGAACCCATTTCATTCAAAAGTAATTTTGGAATAATAAAAGATGTGGCAGGACTGGTGTAGAGTTTAGGTGATTCAACCTGCTGATTTTTAAGCAAAAGAATAAGAATTTACTGTTAATTTATCTAAATAAAAATAACTATTCCCATTACTACAAAATAAATACTTCCATTAACTCTTTCCCATCCTGAATATTTTGCTGGTTTGAATTGAATTATGTAACTCAGATTTGTGAAAACCCAATGTCACAATGTAAAAATTCTGTAAAAATATTGTTTTTAAATAAAGCATACCATGTCATAGGGAGCCGCGATAGCTCAGTGGTTAGTGAGCTGGACTACAAAGGACAAGGGGTAGGGTTTGAACCCAACCGACGGCTTCCAGGTTCACCCAGCCTTAAATGGGTACCAGATTTTTTTCTGGTAAAGTGAAGCGGCACGGGCGTAATACCGACCACATTACCCCAAAATCATGTGCTGAAGGTCTGTAAAATTTATGGTCACTAACACCATATTCCCTATACGCCACTTGGCGTGACGGGGGTACTTTACTTTTTGTTTTATAACATATCATATATCAACTCAAAGAAGGAATATTGCACAACATGGAAATAATATCTGTATGACATAAAATCATTCTGGTAAGTATTTAGAATGTGAAGAAACAGGAAATTGAAGGTTGAAAAATGTTACTCACAGACTGTTCAATCCCAATACAATAATGTAATAAAGTAAACATGCTGTTTCTTACAGAAATTTAGTGCATTTACTTTTCACGGTTGTTGTAATCTTTTAAATAAACGATTGGGAACTAGGGTTTCACCTGTTTTCCATTGGAAATCATGATAATATAACATAAAACACAAAAAGCACAATCTGAGGTATGCTTTAGAAATTGAATGTATTCCCAACATGTGGCTAATTTAGTTATCGGAAATGGATATGTAGCAGGAGGAAACCACTTTTCTATACAATGAACTTTTGTAAAAAAAAAATTTAATATTGGAAGAATTGAGACACTTCACAAAAGTCAGAGAGAGCATTATTGGGAAGCCAAAGGCAATGCATTGTGCCAGAGTGAGCATTACAGGGAAGACAAAGATTTAATAGAAACTAATATTACTTCTCACAATAACTTACTGTAAGTCATCTTAGAAGAGAAAGTACAAGGTAGACTTAGTAGAAGACTAGTAAACTAACATAAAATTGGGGTTGACAGTCACTACAAGCTAGGGGATAAATTGATGAGGGAGTCTGAGCACATACGAAGCTGTCTGAAGAGCAGTATGGACATCTGTCAACTAACTCAGATTACGATTTCACTATAAATTCACTTCCTTCAATGAGAATACATTCACATAATGAATCCAAATCTAAAAATACATCCACATGAGGCACAAACCTTTTCCCTGTCTGTCGATGCTCGTACACCTTCTAGAACCACTCTCAAATTGGGAATTTGTGAACTGTAATTAAAATGTAAAAGTTTTTTAAAATCTATCTTTGTATTGACCTTTTGATCTGTAGCCGGCACATAGGTCATAGACCCAGATACTCTTTCTCTTATGCCATCAGCAAAGTTGAGGTCCTCCAGCTGGCCTCCTTGTATCCATTCAATGCCTATGTTACCAGTGCAGCATTTCTTCATTATAAAGTCTATAACAACACCAAATAACAAAGGCAACAAAATCCATCCTTATTCAACACCAGTTTCTGCTGGGAAACATTCACTAAGTCCTTTCACTGTATGAACTGCACATGTGTAGCCATCATACATGTCTTTGATAATATTTAAGATTTTTTATGGTATGCCATATATTGCTTCAGAATTTTACACAAAGAATCTCTATGAATGCTGTTGAATGCTTTTTTGAAGTCAATGAAGTTAAGTACAAAAGGTTTTTGCTCTTCAATGTGTTCCTCCAATATAAGTCGTAGAGTAAAAATGTGGTCAAGGCAGTTTCTTCCTTTTCTAAACCCAGCCTGTTCTTCATGCATTACTGTATCTATTGAATCTTTATCTATTCATGATGATTTTACAGAACAACTTTGAGGCAATTGACAAAAGAGTCTCGCACTCCAGTTGTTACAATCTCCGAGATTGCCCGTTTTAGGAATCTTAACAATGATTTCTTTTCTCCACTTATGAGGTACCTTCTCTGCTTTCCAAATAATATTGGTACATATTGATATTTTTTAAATACGGGTGGAACTAACTCTAAAGTTTAGTGCAATAAGATTGATTTTTTTTTTCTGACTAAACAAATCTGAACACAGGAATATAATATAAGATTGATTTTTTTTTTCTGACTAAACAAATCTGAACACAGGAATATAATATAAGATTGATTTTTCTAATTGGAGGTCATAATATAAATAATCTAAGGTATGCTGATGATACAGTCTTAATCGCTAAGAGTGAAAATGAGTTACAAGAAATGTTGGACATTATAGTGAAGGAAAGCAAAAATAAAGGACTCAGCCTTAATAGCAAAAGACAGAGGTAATGGTAACAACAAAGAAAAAGACATCACCTCAGTGCAAAATAAAGACAAGTGGAACAATATTGAAACAGGTAAATGAATTTAAATATTTGGGAACTTTGTTAACCTCAGACGGAAAATGTACAAAAGAGGTGAGATGCAGAATGGATCAGGCAAAAGCAGCTTTAAAAAAATTGAGGAAGATACTATGCAATCCATTTTGACAATAGAAACAAGAAAAAGAGTTCTTAAATGTTATATAGAGCCAGTCTTAACATATGGATGCGAATCATGGACAATAGGACAACAGACAAGAAAATCACTGGAGTCTGTAGAAATGTGGTTTTACAAAAGAATGTTGAGAGTACCATGGACAGCTAAGAAGAGTAATGAAAAAGTTTTGAGAGAGGTCAAAGCAAAAAGAGAACTAATTTTCAATATTAGGAAGAGACAATCATCATTTTTTGGTCATGTAATGAGAAGAGAACAACTGGAATATATTGTAACAACTGGAAAAATTGAGGGACGAAGAGATAGAGGGAAGCAAAGAGAAAAAATAACAGACAGCTTAAGAGAATGGCTTGGCAGAAGGTCAACAACAGAAATGATAAATAGCTGCCGAGATCGAAAATTGTGGAGAGACATGATCACCTACTTACTACTACAAGTAGGCCCGGTACTTGATGATGAATTGACCAACTTATTAACATCATGTGTATTTTTAGCAAAATAATTATACACAACTGTGGTATATATGCATTTACAGAAATAATTATATAAATATGTGTGTGTGAAATATTATTATTATTATATGTGTATATATATATATATATATATATATATATATATATATATATATATATAAATCTTTATAAAATGAAAAACTGTCTTGTACAACAAATCTATGCCAAATGAAATAAGAATGTGACTTCATTGGTACTATATAGAGCCAATTCTGACCTATGGAAGCAAATCATGGACAGATGACAAACAAATGAAAAGACGATTAAAGGTCACAGGGGTGGGATTTCTCAGAAGATTGTTGAAAGTTCCCTGGCTTGTTTACAACTGACAAAAAAAACGGAAAGAGAGATCGTAGATGACAAAGAAAGATCATCAGAAGTAGACATAAAAGCAAAACTGTGAAAAATTATTATAAGATGGTGTCTGGAAAATGAAATATATAAATACCTTGAACGGATTGGCACTACACCCAATGATGAAATGTGAGGTTTCACCATCTCTGACAGAAGAAAAAAATATTGTTTTTACAATATATAATTTACAATATATAATTTACAATATATAATTTACAATATATAATTTGCAATATATAATTTACAATATATAATTTACTATTATAAATATCATTTTAAAAAATTAATTACACTACATGAGAATTCTATACCCTAATTTATGTACTTGATTCTTTCTTTCTCTCTTTCTTTTTTTGCTTACTCTTGTACCTATTTGGATGTCTAAGGAGATACAAAGTTCTGGGTCTTGCCATTTTGGCAGCTTCAATCATTGCCATTTGATGTTGTAACATTTATAAATGCATTTCATTCAATTAGTGGCATGTCATACGGTAAAAAGAAAAAAAGTAAAGTACCCCCGTCACGCCAAGTGGCGTATAGGGAATATGGTGTTAGTGACCATAAATTTTACAGACCTTCGGCACATGATTTTTGGGGTAACATGGTCGGTATTACGCCCGTGCCGCTTTACTTTCCCAGAAAAAAATCTGGTACCCATTAAAGGCTGGGTTAACTGGAAGCTGTCGGTTGGGATCGAACTCTACCTCTTGTATGTCATAAGATTCTGATAATCATTTTTGTCCATTTCTCTCTTTGGTTTGTCTGATTTTTTTTGGTCTGATTTTTTTAATGATTAGTATTTTATTTCTCTGTACCATCAATATTGAGAGTGCAGTGGTGATAGGTTAGAGCACTCACCTGTCAAACTGAAGGTTAAGGGTTCAAATACAAGTTGAGGCAACATTTTTTTTTAACCAGAAAGGCTCTAGGGGTCCACCAACCATTTTAAATGGATACCAGTGATATTCTTTGGGAAGGAAAGGCAGCAAGAAAGGGAACTGGCTGTTAAAGATTAGAGAATCTAGTCTAAAAAAACTTAACCCAATATAATATTAGAGAAGATCAGCTGGAACAGTTAAAATTTATAATGACAATTTTTAAAAAAGGGAAAAAGAAGTGGTATGGTAACAGCTTTACATAGGTGAGTAACAAAACAAAAGTCTACACTTCGGCCAAGTAGGCCTTTAGCTGCAACAACAAACAACAACACAGAAATATAT
This sequence comes from Megaustenia siamemsis, assembly GCA_032433765.1. Taxonomy (NCBI): domain Eukaryota; kingdom Metazoa; phylum Mollusca; class Gastropoda; order Stylommatophora; family Ariophantidae; genus Megaustenia; species Megaustenia siamemsis. The sequence continues at coordinate 32,902,976 of JAVIAB010000001.1, read as the reverse complement.
ATAAGGATATACAAATAAATCTAACTATGTGGCGATAATATGTTAGATATACAAGAAAGAAAAAAAACAAAAAGGTCACTTCCCAGTGGTCCAAAGCTTGGTCAGATGCTGACTAGTACTAAAATAGGAGGGCGGCTGACCAACTATATATCTCACTGACCAGGCAGTCAGGTTATAAATAAAAAGGAAGGGTTCTAAAAATATGGGGAGGTGGGTACAAGATATGTGTAAACTGTGTATATCTAACTATGGGTGTGCACACCAAACAGATGTGCAAAAAAGATTGTGTACATAATCAATAAAAGTCAATATAATCCATAATTGAGAAGGGACCAAACGATTTGTTATTAGACCAGGGTCAAAGGTTTGGTTCATGACGGTGTGAACTGAATGCAACATGAGATATGCGTACAGACATGCACAACTTAAACATTTAGGATCAATTGTCAGTGATGAAGACTAAAAACCTGAAATATCGACTAAGAAAAGAGCAAACTGTAGAAGCCCCTGAAGAACTAAAACCTATTTGGAAAGATATAAACATCACACTTGGATCTAAAATCAAGCTGATGCATACTTTTGTTATATCAATTTTGTCTTTACATTTGCTAAACATGGACCCTTACAACACATCTACAAAATAAAATACAAACCACGGAGATGAAATTTTATCATAAGGTTTTGAACATCTCTTACTTAATTCATCTCACAAATTAAAACATTTTGCTAAGGCATACAACAAGCATATGGAGTATATGATCTTTTGACTATTATTTTAAAAATACATAATGAAAAGGTTTTGTTCTTGTATCTCTGTCAGCTGACTTGACAAAAGATCATTCTGCAAGGATCTGTGAAAGAAGGAGAGGTAGACAGAGAAAGAATATAGGAAGATAACATTAAAGAATGGACAGGCCTTGACTTCACAGACTTCCAAAGAATGAGTGAAGGTAGAGACCAATGGAGAAATTTGATTAAATCTGTCAGTAGTGCTCCAATGACCCACAGGGCCATGGGCTGAAGAAGCCAGCACTATCATTTAAGGCTGGGTGAACCTAAAAGCTGATCAGTAAATTCACTGGAACCAACTTCTTATCATCGTTAGAACAGTTCATTAACCATTTCTCTAATGTGGTTAGCCAGAAGCTACACTATAGTTTCTATTCCTCTTGCATGAACTCTCCAAAGAATTCAACTGCACTTCTGTCCCTAAATATCAGATTATCTTTAACATGCCTTCCAAATGTATACTATTAGAAGTATAGCTTCATGATATGTAAGTATAAATGCCTCAATGTTATAAATTAACAAATTTATAATTAGCCGCATGTCACTTCAAAAACTTTTATTTTGTCTATTCTTAATGAAGTTCACCTTCAGAAGTTGTAGGCTTTTTTTGTTCATTAAAATACTTCCTGGACCTGGGTTTCAACAAAACATTTGTTCCAATATCTCCAGGTGATTGTGCATGAATCAATGATAGTGTTAAACACTGATCCTGAAAACAAAATGTACAAAATATTAATTAAATTATGATCAGTGTAGAAACAATTTAGTATGTGTCCAAACACTAATACAGCTGTTATGTTCTAAAAAAAAATTAACTCATAACATATTTTAAGCACAAATATGACATTCGTCGCTATTTGCTATGAAGACTCATCTAATAATTGTGAACTTTGAGCTGGAAACACATTTTATATTGTTAACCCTAGTGTTAAATGCTATTGGTGATGTTGCTGCAAAAATAAAGTTGTAAAAACTATGTATTTTGAACTATCTGACAAATATATTTTATTTTTCATCTTTATCAATATGTATCATTTATTTCAGTTTCTTTTGTTAATTACATGCTGATCTAGAGTTAAAATTTTGATTTGAAAGGATAGAACAATAAACACTCATAGGAGCAGCTTTATTCTTCTGCTGCAGTTGATCAATGAATACTTCTCTTTGTCATCTACCCTTAAATGTGAATTAAGTGGGTGCAATTCATGTTGTGCCACACAGCAAGCTACCATATCTATGCTTTTTGAACCAACACATCTGGCACTATTTTGGTCCACATTTACTCCCACTCATGTGGTCAGATTGATTTGTTTTCAAGGCACTAAGAGGAGGTGGACGATCTTGACCAGTTCTGAAGCACTAATCCTGTTGGTCAGGCAGCTAATCTTGGTGCCAGTGGTCAGCTATGAGTCATTATTATCTGATTTCCTGACAAGCTCTGATCACACCTGTCCTACCTGAGGCAGGGAATTTTTCAGAAACCTCTGGAGCTAAGATGCCTGAAAGCAGTCAGCAACTCATAGCTAGCTGCTTGCTTCAAAGTCAGTAAGCAAAACTGATCAACTCCATCTCCCTGATGTGGCACTCGAAACAGACTAACCAATCTTGCCAAATGAATAAGAACACATGAGGGAAGGTAACCCAGACTCCATAAATACTATGCTGAAATGTGATGTCCCCTTTGTCAAAAGGTACAATATTGCAGCTTGCTGTAAACCATAAAACAATACGACCATGCCCACTTCTCCTTCTTCTTCTACTACCGTGATGCAGTGTGGACTGGTAGAGGAGAGATGTGGATAACATTCATAATTTATAATAGATGTTCCATCTCCACAGAGATGGGATTTCTCAGAAGAATGTTGAAAGTTCCCTGTACAGCTAAAAAGACCAATGAGGAAATTCTCAAAGAGGCCAACACAAAAAGGGAGCTCCTAAAAAAACATCAGAAAGAAACAATCAACATTTTTCGGGCACATCATGAGAAGAGGAAAGTTGGAATACTTGGTTACAAGTGGCAAAATAAAAGGAAAGAGAGATCATGGATGACAAAGAGAGAAAATACTGGATAGCTTGGTGTCATGGCATGGAAAACAGTCAACAACAGAACTGATACGATGCACTGTAGATAGAAGATTGTGGAAGGACATGATCGCCTACGCCAACCGGTATGGCACATGATGATGATGATTCACATCTCTCCTCTGCTGGTCCACACTGCATCACTCCATCTGTCCCCTATATCTCTTACCCGGGGGACTGGTTGTTCTTGAGGCAAGACGCCGGCCTCAAGACAGAGAGGTTGTGGTTCAAATCCCGGCTACAACGGTTGGGATTTTTATCTACGGTTTCTCTCTGTGGCAACCACCCCTGGTCTCAGCAACGAGGCCCAGCTTGAAACATCAATTACTCATCAATGGAAAAAATATGAGTACCTCCGAAGTCGGACTTATCTGCCTATGCGGTGGATACGGCTGCCCCTGTGTACACGGCTGCCAGGGAAAAATGAATTAACACGCAAAATTCAGTTCCTAGTCTCTAGGGACTTCGTCAGAGGTAAAAGCTGGCGAACAGAAAAAAAACTCCCTGTGAAGCATAGGTTTTCAACAACAAAATTTACATGCTGTTCTGCTTCTTGCTATTCTTTTAAAATCATTCCATGTCTTTCGCATCATCTTCACCTCTGCTTCTACCTGTCTTCTTCAAGAATATTTTGGTCTTTCTCTTGTCTCTTCCTCTGCGGTATCCAAAAAAGGGCCTGTCAAGTAATACAGTCAGTTGGTTTCCACAGTATGTGTCCTATTCAGCATCATCGTCTTCATTGTACCTCTTTGTTCGCTGGTATTTATGTGGTACTTTTCCAAAATTCTGCGTTAGTGATTTTGTCCTACCATGCCCACTTATCATCTTCTTATGGTCAGATAACAAAGAGGAGCAATGGTTGGGTGTATGTAGCAGAAGACAGTCATTTTTATACACACAAGAGAGGTGTAATAATCTGTTTGTTGGGATAATTGCTGGCAATAGATAGCTGTTTTATTGATTCTGTCACCAAAGATGCTGTTCAGTAAAATAGCATCCAACATAAGTCATTAATACATTACCAAACCACTGACAAATCGTGACTGCTTGCTACCAAATTTCAGTCTAGAAACCAAAGGCCCTATATATATATATATATATATATATAGGGCCTTTGGTTTCTAGACTGAAATTTGGTATTTGATATATATATATATAATTGTTATTGTTGCTCTTGTTCTTTATTATTTGCCTTTTTTTTTTGCACCATGTTCCCTCCTACAAACGTTGTTATATGCATTATATCAGTTTCACTTGGTGAGTTGTCATTAAAAGTATTATGTTTAATACTGTTGTGTATGTTCAACAGATGGACAGTATATTTCCTGATGATACAGCTACATATGTTATCTTCCCCTTAGTGAGCACATCCTAATTAGTTTAAGAATTTATATATTATACTAACAATTACTCAAAATATCTTATGCGACAAGTCTATGTCAATAGAAGTGAGAAAGAGAGTTCATCGGTGCTATATAGAACCAATTCTGACCTATGGAAGTGAATCATGGACAGCAGACAAACAAATGAAAAGATGATTAGAGGCCACAGAGATGGGATTTCTCAGAAGAATGTTGAAAGTTCCCTGGACAGCTAAAAAGACCAATGAGGAGATTCTCAAAGAGGCCAACACAAAAAGGGAGCTCCTAAAAAACATCCAAAAGAAACAATCAACATTTTTCGGGCACATCATGAGAAGAGGAAAGTTGGAATACTTGGTTACAACTGACAAAATAAAAGGAAAGAGAGATCACGGATGACAAAGAGAGAAAATACTAGATAGCTTGGTGTCATGGCATGTAAAATAGTCAACAACAGAACTGATACGATGCACTGTAGATAGAAGGTTGTGGAAGGACATGATCGCCTATGCCAACCGATATGGCCCATGATGATGATGAATAATTATTCATGTACAATAGTGATCTCACTCAACTCATATCTTTATGAGTGATCCATGAGAGTTCAAGGCTACTGAAGTAAACTTTTGCACAATCCGAAGGAAGGGATCCTTAGGCTGTGAGCGTATCTCACCAAACTTCTGCGACTTTGTTTTGGTTTCAAATGTAAGACAACACCTTTCCTTTAAAGCACTTCAGAGTAGAGTTGAGATGGAGTTAGTACGATGGTACATTATTCTCATATCTTCACCTATGTAGAATAGGCAAACTAAGGCACAATCAAGGGAGATGATGAGATGATCAGAGGACAAGTACCAAAAAAGAAAGAGGATCTAGTATTACACATAAAAGTACAACTTTGTCTTGCTCCTTCTGCAGCAACAACTGTGGATCTAATACAGGGTGCCTCACTCACTAGGGAACCTGGCATTTCCTCAATTATACTAATATCAATTATCATCATCATGTGCCATAATGGTTGGCATAGGCGGTCATGCCCTTCCACAATCTTCTATCTACAGTGCATCGTACCAGTTCTGTTGTTGATTGTTTTCCATGCCAAGATACCAAACTATCCAGTATTATCTCTCTTTGTCATCCGCGATCTCTCTTTCCTTTTATTTTGCCAGTTGTAACCAAGTATTCCATTTTTCCTCTTCTCATGATGTGCCCAAAAAATGTTGATTGTTTCTTTCTGATGTTTTTTTATGAGTTCCCTTTTTGCGTTGGCCTCTTTGAGGATTTCTTCATTGGTCTTTTTAGCTGTCCAGGGAACTTTCAACATTCTTCTGAGAAATCCCATCTATGTGGCCTCTAATCATCTTTAAGATAAAATAATAAATAAGAAGAGGCAGGTGGTGGATGGTGTTGTGGGAGCAGCTGACAAGTAGTGCCGGTTATGGTTCCCACTCCGCGATGGCAGGCAGAGGATCTCATGTATAGAGACAATGGCTGCGATCTCCAACTAGTACAGTCACTGCCAATAAGGAAAGGAATGGCAAACTACCTTCTTATATTGCCTAGAATAATCATATTAAAACACAACTTAGTATCTACAGCTAACGACATTAATGGGGACTCCACAGCCACCTCGTCCGGTAGGGAGCGTTATGTGCTACAGGAGACACACGATCATCATCAAGCTACTGTATGCAAGATCAAAAGTAAAGAGACACTAGCAATAGGAACTTGGAACATTAGATCAGCATTCCAAGTTGGCAAACTAGAAAACATCAGCCAAGAATGTAAGTGAATGAACATCTTGGGACTATGTGAACAGAGATGGAAAGGAGCAATATTATTACACCGTGACAGTGGAAATGTAATTTACTCTGGGGGAACCACACACGAAAAAGGAATAGGCATCATGTTAGATAGAGAAAGAAGCAAAACAGTGAAAGGATTCTGGCCAGTATCAGATAGAATTCTGCTAGTAAAATTGAGAGGTAGACCTATGGATATCAACATAATATCAATTATACTAATATAAATTATACTAATGTTAATTATACTAATACTGCATAAAAATGTGAACAGGAGTATGTTTATTGTGTGAGATATAAAAAGGAATGTGTCTCTAGTGTTTGTATGTTTCACGCTTAATTGTTGCGACAAATAGTAATGAAGCAGCAATGGCATGTCTGACTTGCCTCTGACTTTATGGTTGAGAGTATTATGCAATACAGTTGTTTTTTGTGAGTGTTAGTGTATGCATATGAGTTCAAAAATGATAGATGGAAAATGTATGGTTGGTCCACTCTGGAGGAGCGAATATTTATTATTCACATCTATTGCTAAAGAGAATTGATGAAATCATGTCAATAGCAATTCCTGGAAGAGTTTGGAGGCCACCATCCACTGAGCAAATCTAGCCTGATTATAATTTATGGGAAGAAAGGGGGTCTACTGAAACAAACAATGAACCATAGAGGCCTTGAAAGCAAACACCATCAAAGAAATTAAGGCAGTGACTGCAGTCAAATTGAGAAGGATTTTTCAAAATATATCAGGCAGGGCTCAAATGGTGGTCACTTCCAGCCTATGCTATGGTGTCAGCACATTTCTGACAAAATGAAGTAAGTCTGTTTCACATTTCTTTTCAATATCCTCATTAGTGGTAAAATCATTACAGAAATGCTGGGTTCCATAGTTAATTTGACACCCTATATATAAGTATAATCTTTTATAAGAGATGTTTATTAAAAAAAATACACCTGTCAGGATTTGCTGACATATGTAGATTGTTTGCTACAGATCATCTGCCATGACAAACAAAGGCCATAAATTATCATTATTATTGTCATTATTGTCATTACTGTTATTATTAGTAGTTTCAAATTCAAATCTCCATTCTCTGTAATTCCAGCATTCATTAGTCTATTCCAGCATTGATTAGATTACTTACTATTTGTAATTCCTTGGACACCATTTTATTGGAAAAAACTTGCTTTGTTTTCCTCTGTTTAGGTGGTTGAGGCTCAAAGTCTGGTAATATTTGTCTAAACATTTAGCAAAAAAGAATTACACACATCAGCAAAGGCATAATATGCTACAAAGTAATATTATTAGAGGGTGAAGATATGATCTATGTGGTGTCTTTCTTTTGAAGTCTGCTTGCTTCTTTCTTCAATTCTTTCTACTGTTCTGGAAAGCTTTCCCATAATGATCCTGCTGAGAATCTGGCAAGGCTCGGAGAGTAGAGTAAACATCTGCCAATTAAAACAGTCTATGATGTTTTCTTTTTCCTTTCATTCATTCATTGGGTGCCATCACCACATTGGAAATTAGCTACCAAGGAGTGCCATTTTGTTCTGTCTCTTGTCTTTATAGTGCAAGTTGTCATAATTTCACCTATTCATCTCTTGATGTTATCTGTCCACGTTAGTCCTGATCTACCTCTGTCTCATCTACCTTCTTCTCCAAGGTTACTTTTAAGAGGGTATTGTGTATCTTCACATGTCCCAAAAACACCTCAGTTGTCTTATTCAAATTATATTAAATAGCTCTTTTTAGTTTTCAGCAGCTTCAAAACTTCACTGCTTCACTTTTTTTTCCTTCCACCCAATTCTCCCCATTTTTCTACATATCCACAATATTTTTTTTCACAAACTTTATATATAATTATTCATTGTTCTATTCCATTGGTGTTGTTTATACTTGTTAAATTGTAAAAGATGAGAAAAATTATGTTCCGATATTCCAATTGTTTACGATGAATGCTGATATCGTATGACAGGGAAGAGTTGGCCGTGTTCACTTTCTATGCGATTTCACCTTATGTCTTTTGGCATGTGCTGAGACTGCTATGATGGGGACTACAGCTACCTTTCTTTGTTTGGGAGATGAGTTAGCAATTCGGATGATTCCACTGGCACGGGCGGTTGAGCAATTATGGATTTTAATTCGTTTGCAGTGATACCGGGGCCTTCCATAACCAAATAACCAAATTCCACTCATTAATTATTATTCTTATATTGTTTCTATGGTGATGATACTCAACAGGTACATCAAAATAAATGCAGGCTGATAAAAGCAAGAGCTGTACAGGCTATGTGCTCGAGAATCAGAAACTATCACAGGAACTATCAAGCAGTGGACTCAATAAGAAAAGCAATAGAAAGGTACACCAAAAAAAACCTGGCAGAAAACAGCAAAGGTTGGTGATTCACAGTCCTGAACTAGACATGGACTATGTTGCAGGGATGATCATGGACCAAGCAATGTTGAGATGATTTTTTACTTCCTTACAATATACTAAAACCTATACCAGTTACAGACTGCTATGCTAGCCTATGGCCAAAATTAAAAAGAAAAACAAAATAATATTTTCATTCACAAATGTCTTCAGTGTATTTTAGCATATGATGGTTAAAAGTAATAACAAATTCATAATTGTGAAAGAAAACACAATAACTTCAAGTTAAACTAAAGATTAAAAACAGGAAACTGAGCTTGATAAAGACATAAACAAACTTAAAATTTAACAGTATAGAAACATTCACAATACTAAGAGATAAAGAAAAATGAAGACATCAAAGAAAATATGGTAAAGAATAGAGCAAATGTAAATGTAAAAGAATTTCATGAAAAAAATTTCTTGCAACTAAGATAATTTAGATATCAAATATTGTAAGTAATATATTCTATAACTGTCAGCTGGTTCGTTAGTGGTTTTCAATTTCCTACCTTTTCCAAAGTTCATTTTTCTGTGGTTTAAACTTCTGCTCTATATCCAAGTTCAAATTTGTCGTCATGATGTTAGTATTTTCCAATTCTTGTAAGATAATATCCTCATGTCTGTTACCGTCTAATAAAGGTGCGTAACCAAGATCTGTTGGGACTTTGTCCTCTAATTTTTCTATTTCAAATACAAATAAACATTATTTAACAAACAGACAAGCCCTTCTAAAAAAAAAATTTTCAACTCAAATGTTAAGTCGGTCCTATTATATGGCTGTGAAACATGGAGAACAACAAAATTGACAATCATGAAGATACAGACTTTCATTAATGGATGCTTACACAGAATAAAAGGATGGAAATGGCAGGACAAAATCACTAACATAGAATTATGGAAATGTACCAGTCAAATACCAGTGGATAAAGAGATACATGCGAAGACGATGGCGCTGGATAAGACACACACTACGGAAGCCAACTGAGAGTATTACACAACAGGCCCTTTTTTGGAATCCCCAGGAAAAAAAAGACAAAGAGGAAGACCAAGGAATTTTTGGAGAAGACAGATAGAAGCAGAAATGAAGATGATGGGAAGACACTGAATGATCTTAAAAAAATAGCAAAAAACAGAACGACTTGGAAAGTGTTTGTTGAAGACCTATGCTCCACTGGGAGCTAAAAAAGGTAGAAGAAGAAGCCCTTCTAACTGTTAAAAAAACTATTATTTACAATGATAAAGTAAAGTGTAGCGGAGTGCCTGAATTGTTCTAACTTGTTAAACTGCTATGCACATCTTGAGGGCAATCAAGAGCAGAGATTTTGAAGTGGTAGATAGCTGGAAAAAGAAACCACAAAGATTGAGGAATAAAAAGAAGTAAGAATAATTGTTGTCAAAAATAAATGTAGTAGCATCTGACAAAATATATTACTTGGTTGATAATTCAGGTAAGTACTTCATTCAAAATTTACTACCCAGAATTAACAAGTCAACACACAATTATTTATACGTCTTCCTTATCTATAAATTAAGTTTATATTTTTACACTTATCAACATGTATACAAACAGTTGTGACTATAGTTGTAACTTTCCATTTTAATCACTCAAAACTTTGTGGGTCATAATAATAATAAATAATTATCTAATTATAATAATAATTAGATAATAATAAACATGCGCTTCGCCTTCCATTACCTTAAGAGAGACATAAAGCAATTTTATTATTATACCCAGAAAAAACACTTTAACCCTAGTTTATGATGTCTATCTGTGACCGACGTGTTTATGATACAGTAGTAAAAATTACTACGATTTCCTAGCCTTAAACGTGGCCACATGCCTCCCTCCACCCCCCCCCCCCCACCCCCCACATCCGCTGTCTATTCATACTACAGCTGTAAACCATCAGATTAGCCATTATACGTTTAGCACCCGTTTGGCATTTTTTGCTGACCCTCCTGTGTTACAAAGGTTTCTTTGATGTCCTGCCATCGGCTGAGATAATTTTCCATGTCATTCAGAAAAAAAAGGAGAAATAACAAATTCCTTGAAAATTGGCAGAAATTTTTTATAAAAACTATGTGGTTTTTACAATAATATAGTCATTTTTATTATGGTGTTTGGGATAAAAAAAAACAACAGCAAACAAACAAAATAAAACACTCAAGGGTCACCATTAGTGATAATTAGGAAGGTATAAGGTGTGGGGTAATGTTTGTCCACAGCACACTGTCAAATCTGGCTAAAAACTAAAAAGCCAAGCGATTATGATATATACACAAGAGAAAGAAGAGAAGTGAAGAAATTAATCAAAGAAGAAAAACATAAAGCATGGATAAAATTTGGCGAAATGATTAGTAACAACCACAAATCAGCAACCAGAGATTTCTATAGAACAATTAAAGCCATAAGACAAAAGAAAGACAATTATGACCCAACTGAAATCATCAATGATAAACGAGGCCAAGCAATAACAAACAAAGCGCAAATCTTAACGAGATAGAAAGAATATTTCGAAGAGCTTTTGAATGTAGAAACAAGTCCAAAAACTCACAAAAAACAACTAACAGTTGGCGATAAAGAACCAAATATACTAATGGAAGAAATAGAAGAAACATTACGACTAGCACCAAGAAACAAAGCCCCAGGAATCGATAACATCCCAGTAGAAATGCTAACAGCAGCGGGAGAGGCAGGATGTAAATGGCTACACAGAATATTCAACGCTGCATGGATACAACAGCAAGTCCCAGACGATTGGAAAAAGTCCATTATATTACCAATATGGAAAAAGAAGGGCAGCAGAAGAGACTGCAACCAATATAGAGGAATATCACTATTAAGCCACACAGGGAAGTTATATGCCAAGATAGTTGAAAAAGATTGAGACCAATTATAGACCCGCAACTAAGCGATGCTCAGATGGGCTTCAGGAGGAACAGAGGTTGCACAGATGCCCTATTTATCATAAAACAACTAGCGGAGAAAACAATAGAGCATAATAAAACACTATATACAGCTTTTATTGACCAAGAAAAGGCGTTCGATAGGGTGGACAGGGAACAACTATGGTCCGTATTGCCCTTGTACGGAGTGAGTCACCACCTAGTAGAGATATGCAAGAGCCTCTATGAAAGTAGTCGCACTACAGTAAGATCTTCAGCAGGTTACTCTAAACATTTCACCATTAACTCCGGAGTAAGACAAGGCTGCGTGCTTTCCCCCTTACTTTTCATCACATATATGGACAATATATGCAAATTAGCATGCCCAATCAGAGGAAACATACCAACACGGATGACAACAAACGATAACACAGAAGAGAATGAAATATGCGTACCAGAAAACAACAGAAGAGAGGAAGAAATAAATTAAATACTATTTGCAGACGACCAAGTTCTGATACATGAAACAACTGAGGACCTACAAGAACATATCAACAGGCTAAACAACACTTGTAAACAATACAACATGAAGATCAAAAAAGCAAAACCAAAGTAATGGCAATAGCGAGAAAGAAAGAAAAACTAAACATCATTATAGATAATACATCTTTGAAGCAAGTTGACAATTTTAAATATCTGGGTAGCACGCTGACACAAGACAATAACCAAGAAACAGAGATAGATATAAGGTGTAACAAAGCATGCCAAGTTATAGGCCAAGTATCAACACTATTGAAAACAAAGCAATAACTACGGAAGCAAAAAGGGCAATATACAAATCAATTTTTCTACCAACTCTGTGCTATCAGTGCCAGAATTGGACGCTGGGCTCTAGAACAATAAGAAAGATAACGACCACAGAAATGAAATGTGTCAGAAGAATGACAGGAAACAGCTTAAGGGACAGAGTAAGAAACACTGACCTGAGGAAGAAACTCGAAATTGAACCAGCCATCGAATACATAAAGAAACAACAGATAAATTGGTTCGGCCACATAACAAGACAGAAAGAACTAACAATGAATCAAAGAGCCATAAACAAACGCTACGAAAACGCCAGATTAAGAGGAAGACCGAGAAAGAGATGATTAAGGGAATACTAGAGTCACTAGGATGAATAACATCAGAAGAGGCCAACAGAAGAGCAAAGAATCGCAGATTGTTTCTCCCCTTGACACCAACGGCAACAGAGGAAGGATAGAAGAAGAAGAAGACACTGTCAAATTTAAAAAAAAAATAATTTTGAGGTGATAATTTTTACTACGGTATCGTAATCTAGGGTTAATAAACATTTTTATAACAACTTTGCATTCTTTTAGTATGTAATTATGGTAATTGCAGCTGCATCATGAAATTATAGTTCCAGTTGAGTTGATAAAGAATAATTATAGAAACCAAAAAGCTCACAATGAAATGAATAAATAATAAATATCTATCTATCTATTGACCTTTTGAGTCGTAGCCGACCCATATAGCATAGAGTCAGTTAATCTTTCTCTTATCTAAATTTTTATTCTAGCAGTTTTTCAATCCTTGTAAAGATCTTTTATCAAATCTTGCCATTATTTGTCTCTGTTCTGTTTCCTTAGACATCTATTTTTATTTTCGAATACGTTCAACTTTGTTTCTAATCTATGTCTCTTGTTGTTTTCCAGCTCTCACATGCATACGTAAGGGTTTATAGTACATTTATTTGATTTGAATAGTCTAATTATTTCTGTTCGGAGCATATGTCCCCTTGCAGTTTAATCAATCGTTCTGTAATCTATCATTAGAAGTAGAAGACTCCGGGGTTAGGAAAAACCCTATAAATAGGCTTAAATATTATAATTACTTCATTTCATTTTCATTTATAATAATTATTTTCAGATAAAACATCGAAACAATAACTCAGGAGAAAGGTTCAAAACTATTATAAAGCAAATAAGCAAATTTTATTTTAACGAAGCAACAAATAATTGCACAAATGCAATAATTCAGAACCTAATGAGTTGTAATCAACGCATGAACAATTAATGAACAATTAACGCACTCAAAACTATCGGGGCAGCCATATTGTTTACACGTTGGTAGGCAATTTTTCCCCCTGGCTAGACGACTTGATAAGTTGGATTGGATTACAGTTCGTCGTCCAAAGAACAACAAATATTTATTTTGCTGCCACGTTACGGTCTTTCGCCTTCTGTCTGATACATTTGACACTGTCACGCATGTTTTAGGAACCAGGATTTGCATTCTTTATTCTATCCATACTCACTTTGTTCTGGTTGATTAATATGTTTCCGGGAAATGAACTTCGAGATGAAGTTAAGAAGTTGTAAAGCAAGAAGAACAGGCAAAGAATTGGCTGAATTGCAATTATCTGATAAGCAACGAACGAGGTTAAAAAAATAATAATAATAATGTGTATTGTGGCAGATTTACTGACATAACGATACAAAAGACAATGACGTCTCGGCTTCACATAATGACGTCCTCATTTAAAGAAATTGGGGGTGGGGGGAGCTAAAACGGATCACACAGAACGCGAACACGAGAATTGTACTAAGATCTAGCTATAATGCTACATCATCGTCATCAAGTGCTATGCTTACCGGCGAAGGTGATCATGTCTCCACAACTTTCGATCACGACAGTTATTTATCATTTCTGTTGTTGACCTTCTGCCTAGTCATTCTCTTAAGCTGTCTGGTATCTTTTCTCTTTCCTTTCCTCTATCTCTTCATCTCTGAAATTTCCCAGTTGCTACACTATATTCCAGCTGTTTCCTTCTCATAACAGGGCAAAAAAATATGATTGTTTCGTCTTAATATTGGATATTAGCTCTCTTTTTGCTTTGGCCTCTTTCAGAACATTTTCATTGCTCTTCTTATCTGTCCTTGGTATTCTCAATATTCTTCCGTAAAACCACATTTCTACAGACTCCAGTGATTTTCTTGTCTGTTGTCTTATTGTCCATGATTCACATCCATATGTTAAGACTGGCTCTCTACATAACATTCAAGAACTCGTTTTCTTGTTTCTATTGTCAAAAATGGATTGTACAGTATTTTCCTCATTTTTGTTTAAATCGCCTTTTGCCTGAGCTATTCTGCAGCTCACCTCTGTTATACATCTACCATTTGAGGTTAACAATGTTCCCAGATATTTAAATTCATTGACTTGTTCCACTTGTCTTTATTGTGCATTGCAGCGATATCTTATTTTTTTTATTAGCTACATCATAGAAAACTGAAGAAAAACTATATTTACAGCATGTTTCCATTACTGGGGTCTACCGTGAGGGGGTTATAAGACCGGAGACTAAAGACCGTTTATCCAGTGCAGTCGCCGGGAAGTGTTCGGGTTTCAATGTTTATTGTTCAGGTCTCAAATTGTATTTGTATTTACATACAAGAAAATAACCAAATATAATAACAAACGTAGTTGTCGACAACTGACCATAAGTTTCTAAATGTTAACAATTTTTTCCCAGCTTATAAGGCTTCAGTCTTAATCCAGCCTCCGAAAATGGGTACCATAAATTTTTATGAGCAACTATCACGTGATACCGACCACATCACTATAAAATATGAAGTTGGCTATAGTAAAATAGTTGCACCAACACTATATGATTCATAAGCTTAAAAGCATGGAGGGGGTCATTTTTTTTTTCCTCAAAAATTTAATTTTATTGTTTAAAAATGGACATTGTTTTTTATTATAAATAAGTAAAAACAAGTTGGCATTAAAAGTTTTAGCTTGGTAAACGGCAGCATTTCTGCAAGCCCACACTAAATTTCTATATTCCGATAATAGAATTAGGGATTTAGTGTAGGATTGTTGTGTTGTTGTTTTTGACAGTGTGTTTAGCATGATAGATCTGTATATGTCTACTTTCTGTGTAGTGTGTGTTTCTAGTGTGTGTTGTAGCTCCGTTCTTGTTGGTATGATTGTGCTGCATTTGTAGAATATGTGTTCTTCTGTTTCTTGTATGTTTCGCCTGCAAAGTTGGCAGTTTCCTGCCTGTCCTGTGGGTGTTATGCTGTATATGAGTTTGTATGTGACTTCCCTTGCTTTGGGAGCGATGTGTGGGTTGTGGAGGTTTGAGAAAGTGCTGGTGTAGTCTGTGAGATAGTATTTTTGACCTCTCTTGATTCTGAGCTGTAATGGAGGTGCTTGCTGTTTAATGAGGTGTTTGTAAATGGTGTTTGTCTTTTGATGTAATAGAATGTGGTGTCCTTGGATGGCTTGAATGCAGTTTTTGTAGAATGTGGGTGTGGGACCGAAATGGTGAGGTATTGAGTTATTGGTTTTCTGAATTTGAGTAATCTCAGTCCCATGTAATAGTGTGCGAAAATATGATTGTCTGGTTGTTGGATGATGCGGCTTACGTGGCTTATTCTGAGAGTTTTAATTTTTGTGTGTATGTCCTGTAGTGAAATACCTCCTTGTTTTTTGTGTTGTATTAGTGTTTTGTGTTGTATGCTGTGTAAAGTGCTTCCAAAAACAAAATGTCTTATCAGTTTTCTTATGTCTGTTATTGTTTGCTGAGGTGGATTAAAAACTGTAGCTATATATATTAGTTTTGGAATGATGTAAGTGTTTACAATGATTGTTCTACCAAAAATTGTGGATGTTTTGTATTTGTATCTCTGCAGCATGTCTGTTATCTGTGTGACTAGGTTCTGCCATGTTGGTTTGTGTGTTCTTTTTGGGTTGCAAGGATATGTAATTCCATACAACTTGATGTTAGGGACAGGTGTTGGAGCAGAGGGAAAGTCCACTTTGTTCTTCCACCTGCCTATGCCCATGATGAATGATTTATGTGTTTTATCTGTGCCCCGCTACCTTTCCCAAATTCTGTGAAAGTATTGAGGATGTTGTCTATTGATGTGATGTTTGATGGACAGAAGACAGTATCGTCAGTGTAGGCTAACAATTTCTGCTCTCCTTTCCCTGTTGTGAATGTACCTTTAATGGAACTGTCTTGTCTGATGCTCTCTAAGAGCGGTTCTATGGTCAAAGCGTAAAGTAAAGGAGAGAGAGAACATCCCTGTCGGACTGATCTAGTTAGTCCGAAGGCCTCTGTGAACGAATGGTTCACTAGGACTTTACTTTCGGGTCTAGAATACAGAATGTGTATCCACTGTCTGAAGCTTGTTCCTAAGTTGCAGTTCAGTAGTGTCTTGTGGAGAAAGGAATGAGATACTCTGTCGAAGGCTTTTTCTTGGTCGAGAGATAGAATGGAAGACTGACTTTCTTTGTCATGAGTGTACGTTATGATGTCTCGTATAAAATGTGTGTGCTGGTGGATGTTTCTGCCCTGTACACTGCACTGTTGATCTTTGTGAATGAGTGTTGCCATGAAGGGTTTTAGTTTGCTTGTTAGTGCTTTTGTTAGAATCTTGTAGTCTGTGTTAAGTAGTGAAATGGGTCTGTAGTTTTTAAGAAGTGATTTGTCTGTGTTGTCTTTGCGGAGTAATGTTATGTAAGACATGTTTAAGCTTGGAGGAAGTTGTTTCTTTGTGAATTAGTCTGTGTACATTTTGAGAAGAAGAGGGCCTAGGAGAGGAAACAAATGTTGGAAGAATTCTATTGTGAGGCCGTCAGGTCCCGGAGATTTGTTCTTTTGCATTGATTGTATTGCGTTTGTTATGTCAGCTAATGTGAGTTCTTCGTCTAGTTTTTCACTGTCAGCGTCTGGCAATTTCCTTGTGTATTGCATGAATTTGTCTTGTATGTTTGGATGTGTGTTACTTTCCGTGTAGAGGTTCCTGTAGTAGTTTTAAAATGCTTTTGTTATATTAGAAGTGTCAGTCTGTGTGTTGCCGTCTGCGTCTATTATTGTCCCTATTTGTCTGTTTCGTTGTATGCTCTGTTCTATTGCCATGTATTGTTTGGTGGGAATTTCCTGTGTGATTGTTTTTAAGCCTGTGCGAAGCAGTGCTCCATGGAATTTGTGATGTCTGTGCTGTTCTAACTCCTACTCTAGTGTGGTGATGTTGGGTGCATGTCTGTCTATGTGTTTTGTTAATTTGATGGCTTCTTCTAGAAGTGTTTCTTGTCTTAATCTGTGTTTGTTTATCCGTAGTGCTAGAATCTGTGTTCTTTCTCGTATAGTGTTTTTGAGGAGTTCCCAGTGTTGCTGTATGTCATCTGTGTCTTTGTCGTCAGAGTATAGCTGGATAATTTGTTTAATGTGTTCTGTATATGTTTTGTTCTGCAGTAGTGTGTTGTTGAATTTCCAGTGGGGTGACCTTCTGGAATGGGTGTTTGTGTATGCGGTGTTAATTGTTGCAATGACTGCCTTGTGGTCTGTAAACTGGAGTGTTTTTGTGATATGTGTGGCCTGGCTGATGAAATTTGTGGACAGGACATAAATCTGTCTAGCCGTGTAGCCCTGTTGTGGGAGTGGTTTGTGTGTGATATGTCCATGCCGTGTGGATGTGTGCGTCTATATGCATCGGTCAAACCGTGGGTGTCAATTATTTTGTGTAAAATGTCCAGTTGGTGATTGTCATATTTACTTGTTTTCCTTATCTGCTTCCTGACCTCTCCTCCAATGATGTCCATATCTGTCAGGACGCAGTTAAATTCACCCCCCCCCCCCTAAATAATATTTTGTCCTCTGTATGAGCGTGCCAGCAGACTCTCTAGTCTGTCGTAAAAGATTGGTTGCTGTCCGTAATGTGGTGGTGCGTGTATGCAGACTATGGTGTATGTGTGTTTGTCGTCGTCTTTTACTTGAACTATGGCTGTCCTTCCGTCACTGTCTCTGTCTTTCCTAATGATCGTCCACCTGTCTGATGTTTGTAAAATGGCCACCCCTGAACCTGTATGGTTTATGGCTAGGCTGAAGCACGCGTCCCGCCGTCCTAGCCGTGTTGTGATGCAGGATGTGTGGTCGTCTATGTGTATGTTTGTTTCCTGTAGTAAAATGAAATCTGGCTTGTGTTTGTGTATGAGTGTTGTGATGTGATCTAATTTGGACCTGAGGCACCTAATGCTTAGTGTTAATATGATAATGGTTGCTGCCATTTACCAAATGATTTATAAAAATACATTCTATTTACATGTATACATGTAGAAGTATTTATAAATGAAATAGTTATGACAATATACGTGCACACATACCTGCACTTGCATTCAACCACGTGCTCGCAAAAAATTGTAAAAAGACATGTATATTTCCCCCCCCACGTGCTCACAACAAGATAATATAAAACATGTACATTTACCCACGTTCTCGCGAAATGTTATAATAAAACAAACAAATTTATCCACATGCTCACAAAAGGTTACTAAAAGGCAGGTACATTCACTCACGTGCTCACAACAAGATATAAAACATGTACATTTGCCCACATTCTCACAGAAGGTTATAGTAAAACAAATTCTTTCATCCACGTGCTCACTAAAATGTAATAGACAGCAGATACATTCACCCACGTGCTCACTAACATTTAATAGACAGCAGATACATTCACCCACGTGCTCACATAAAATCAAATTATAATAGGTACATTCGTTCTCATGCTCGCAAACATTTGTAGGAATATAAAAAGGTTTTATTGGTACACTTACGTGTCTCTGTTGTTGAAACTTCAAGTTAACACCAAGGATACACATCATGATACACACCAAGGATACACATCATGATACACACCAAGGATACACATCATGATAACAACAATTTTTTAAATATAGTTACTGTCTTGTTCTTTTTGGAATTTGTCTTTTTCCGTGGTGTCGGCATCTCTTGTGTTGAGTCGTCTGTGTGGGCATTTCTTGTGTTGAGTCGTCTGTGTCGGCATCTCTGTGTTGAGTCGTCTGTGTCGGCATCTCTTGTGTTGAGTCGTCTGTGTCGGCATCTCTTGTGTTGAGTCGTCTGTGTCGGCATCTCTTGTGTTGAGTCGTCTGTGTCGGCATCTCTTGTGTTGAGTCGTCTGTGTGGGCATTTCTTGTGTTGAGTCGTCTGTGTCGGCATCTCTTGTGTTGAGTCGTCTGTGTCGGCATCTCTTGTGTTGAGTCGTCTGTGTCGGCATCTCTTGTGTTGAGTCGTCTGTGTCGGCATCTCTTGTGTTGAGTCGTCTGTGTCGGCATCTCTTGTGTTGAGTCGTCTGTGTCGGCATCTCTTGTGTTGAGTCGTCTGTGTCGGCATCTCTTGTGTTGAGTCGTCTGTGTCGGCATCTCTTGTGTTGAGTCGTCTGTGTGGGCATCTCTTGTGTTGAGTCGTCTGTGTCGGCATCTCTTGTGTTGAGTCGTCTGTGTCGGCATCTCTTGTGTTGAGTCGTCTGTGTCGGCATCTCTTGTGTTGAGTCGTCTGTGTCGGCATCTCTTGTGTTGAGTCGTCTGTGTCGGCATCTCTTGTGTTGAGTCGTCTGTGTCGGCATCTCTTGTGTTGAGTCGTCTGTGTCGGCATCTCTTGTGTTGAGTCGTCTGTGTCGGCATCTCTTGTGTTGAGTCGTCTGTGTCGGCATCTCTTGTGTTGAGTCGTCTGTGTCGGCATCTCTTGTGTTGAGTCGTCTGTGTCGGCATCTCTTTTGTGTTGAGTCGTCTGTGTCGGCATCTCTTGTGTTGAGTCGTCTGTGTCGGCATCTCTTGTGTTGAGTCGTCTGTGTCGGCATCTCTTTTGTGTTGAGTCGTCTGTGTCGGCATCTCTTGTGTTGAGTCGTCTGTGTCGGCATCTCTTGTGTTGAGTCGTCTGTGTCGGCATCTCTTGTGTTGAGTCGTCTGTGTCGGCATCTCTTGTGTTGAGTCGTCTGTGTCGGCATCTCTTGTGTTGAGTCGTCTGTGTCGGCATCTCTTGTGTTGAGTCGTCTGTGTCGGCATCTCTTGTGTTGAGTCGTCTGTGTCGGCATCTCTTGTGTTGAGTCGTCTGTGTCGGCATCTCTTGTGTTGAGTCGTCTGTGTCGGCATCTCTTGTGTTGAGTCGTCTGTGTCGGCATCTCTTGTGTTGAGTCGTCTGTGTCGGCATCTCTTGTGTTGAGTCGTCTGTGTCGGCATCTCTTGTGTTGAGTCGTCTGTGTCGGCATCTCTTGTGTTGAGTCGTCTGTGTCGGCATCTCCTGTGTTGAGTCGTCTGTGTCGGCATCTCTTTTGTGTTGAGTCGTCTGTGTCGGCATCTCTTGTGTTGAGTCGTCTGTGTCGGCATCTCTTGTGTTGAGTCGTCTGTGTCGGCATCTCTTTTGTGTTGAGTCGTCTGTGTCGGCATCTCTTGTGTTGAGTCGTCTGTGTCGGCATCTCTTGTGTTGAGCCGTCTGTGTCGGCATCTCTTGTGTTGAGCCGTCTGTGTCGGCATCTCTTGTGTTGAGTCGTCTGTGTCGGCATCTCTTGTGTTGAGTCGTCTGTGTCGGCATGTCTTGTGTTGAGTCGTCTGTGTCGGCATCTCTTGTGTTGAGTCGTCTGTGTCGGCATCTCTTGTGTTGAGTCGTCTGTGTCGGCATTTCTTGTGTTGAGTCGTCTGTGTCGGCATCTCTTGTGTTGAGTCGTCTGTGTCGGCATCTCTTGTGTTGAGTCGTCTGTGTCGGCATCTCTTGTGTTGAGTCGTCTGTGTCGGCATCTCTTGTGTTGAGTCGTCTGTGTCGGCATCTCTTGTGTTGAGTCGTCTGAGTCGGCATCTCTTGTGTTGAGTCGTCTGTGTCGGCATCTCTTGTGTTGAGTCGTCTGTGTCGGCATCTCTTGTGTTGAGTCGTCATCTCTTGTGTTGAGTCGTCTGTGTCGGCATCTCTTGTGTTGAGCCGTCTGTGTCGGCATCTCTTGTGTTGAGTCGTCTGTGTCGGCATCTCTTGTGTTGAGTCGTCTGTGTCGGCATCTCTTGTGTTGAGTCGTCTGTGTCGGCATCTCTTGTGTTGAGTCGTCTGTGTCGGCATCTCTTGTGTTGAGCGTCTGTGTCGGCATCTCTTGTGTTGAGTCGTCTGTGTCGGCATCTCTTGTGTTGAGTCGTCTGTGTCGGCATCTCTTGTGTTGAGTCGTCTGTGTCGGCATCTCTTGTGTTGAGTCGTCTGTGTCGGCATCTCTTGTGTTGAGTCGTCTGTGTCGGCATCTCCTGTGTTGAGTCGTCTGTGTCGGCATCTCCTGTGTTGAGTCGTCTGTGTCGGCATCTCTTGTGTTGAGTCGTCTGTGTCGGCATCTCCTGTGTTGAGACGTCTGTGTCGGCATCTCCTGTGTTGAGTCGTCTGTGTCGGCATCTCTTGTGTTGAGTCGTCTGTGTCGGCATCTCTTGTGTTGAGTCGTCTGTGTCGGCATCTCTTGTGTTGAGTCGTCTGTGTCGGCATCTCTTGTGTTGAGCCGTCTGTGTCGGCATCTCTTGTGTTAAGTCGTCTGTGTCGGCATCTCTTGTGTTGAGTCGTCTGTGTCGGCATCTCCTGTGTTGAGTCGTATGTGTCGGCATCTCCTGTGTTGAGTCGTCTGTGTCGGCATCTCTTGTGTTGAGTCGTCTGTGTCGGCATCTCTTGTGTTGAGTCGTCTGTGTCGGCATCTCTTTTGTGTTGAGTCGTCTGTGTCGGCATCTCTTGTGTTGAGTCGTCTGTGTCGGCATCTCTTGTGTTGAGTCGTCTGTGTCGGCATCTCTTTTGTGTTGAGTCGTCTGTGTCGGCATCTCTTGTGTTGAGTCGTCTGTGTCGGCATCTCTTGTGTTGAGCCGTCTGTGTCGGCATCTCTTGTGTTGAGCCGTCTGTGTCGGCATCTCTTGTGTTGAGTCGTCTGTGTCGGCATCTCTTGTGTTGAGTCGTCTGTGTCGGCATCTCCTGTGTTGAGTCGTCTGTGTCGGCATCTCTTGTGTTGAGTCGTCTGTGTCGGCATCTCCTGTGTTGAGTCGTCTGTGTCGGCATCTCCTGTGTTGAGTCGTCTGTGTCGGCATCTCTTGTGTTGAGTCGTCTGTGTCGGCATCTCCTGTGTTGAATCGTCTGTGTCGGCATCTCTTGTGTTGAGTCGTCTGTGTCGGCATCTCTTGTGTTGAGTCGTCTGTGTGGGCATCTCTTGTGTTGAGTCGTCTGTGTCGGCATCTCCTGTGTTGAGTCGTCTGTGTCGGCATCTCTTGTGTTGAGTCGTCTGTGTCGGCATCTCTTGTGTTGAGTCGTCTGTGTCGACATATCTTGTGTTGAGTCGTCTGTGTCGGCATCTCTTGTGTTGAGTCGTCTGTGTCGGCATCTCTTGTGTTGAGTCGTCTGTGTGGGCATCTCTTGTGTTGAGTCGTTTGTGTCGGCATCTCCTGTGTTGAGTCGTCTGTGTCGGCATCTCCTGTGTTGAGTCGTCTGTGTCGGCATCTCTTGTGTTGAGTCGTCTGTGTCGACATATCTTGTGTTGAGTCGTCTGTGTCGGCATCTCTTGTGTTGAGTCGTCTGTGTCGGCATCTCTTGTGTTGAGTCGTCTGTGTCGGCATCTCTTGTGTTGAGTCGTCTGTGTCGGCATCTCTTGTGTTGAGTCGTCTGTGTCGGCATCTCTTGTGTTGAGTCGTCTGTGTCGGCATCTCTTGTGTTGAGTCGTCTGTGTCAGTGTCTATTACTAAACGCCCCATCGTGGGGATTTCAGCTTGGCTTGACTCTTCCTCGCTTTCGGGCTCTGTTTCGGCTTGAATGTTCTTTTTCTGACTGTTGTGCCGGCTCTTTTTGCCGGCCTGGACAGTGACGAAACCGTCACTGTTTGGCGTTTCGCTTTTTTTGGTACTGTCAGCTTTGGTTTTGTTGTTTTCTACAGTCTCTTTGACTGTCTGGTCGACAGCGTTTGATTCCTCTGATGGGAGGTCTTGTTTGTTGTCTTCGTCAACAACTATTTGCTCGGCAATAACTATTTGCCTCTCCCTTTCCTCTAGGAGTCGCCTTTCTTGTCTTTGTTTTCTCAGTGGACATTGACTGTCCCAGTGAGCATCACTGGTACAGTGTGTGCACTGAGTACGGCGGCCTGGCAATGTCACCCACGTGATGACAATTCTCCCACTTCGGGATCTCACTTTCATGTAGGGTTGCCAGATACACCGTTTTTTACGGATTTCTCCGTTTTTTTCACGTAATTCGATGACTCCGTTTTATCTTTGCCCGGAGTCGCTAAAACACCGTATTTTAACGCTCACGTAAATATTTTTTAAATATCGATTAAATAATATATAAATTCGTAGTAAATAATATTAATTAAACCATTCGGCGGTTTGTTTTGTATAATTGTTTCTGGATCATACTTTTAAGTGCGCAAATTGTAGTTCCGCGCTAAAATATTGAAGCGATTTAATTTCCGTCCTAGCCCACGACAAGAATCAATTTATTTCCGATCGTCGATGTGTAAACACAGTTTCACCGCTCCATCCAATTCAATCCTCGCATCTACATATTATTAGTAAGTTTATTTTAAAGTTTGTTAACATTATTTTATAATGAGTGATATGGATTTAAAGAAGTCTCCTCCAAAGAAGAAATTACAACTACAACACAATCAAAGTTACCGTAAAGTGTGGGAAGAATCGTTTTCATGGGTTAAACCAGGACCTAACGAACATCGAGCTTTCTGTGTGTTATGCAGAAAAGATTTTAGTATTTCTCATGGTGGACAAAGTGACTTAAAACAACATTCAGAATCTAAAACGCATAAACTAAAAGAAAAATCTGATGATGTTAGTGTAAACAAACTTTCACATTATTTTGTAAATGTAAACAATACATCAGAACACGATAATGTTGTCGCGAGTGAACTGGCTTTGGTTTATCATGCAGTCAAACATAATCAAAGTTATTCTAGCTTGGACTGTGGAAATAAGCTTGTGACACACATTTTTAAAGATTCTGTGACTGCTTCAAAAGTATCATGTGGGCGCACTAAAGCTGAAATGCTTGTCAAGAATGTTTTAGCACCCAGAAGTGTCAATGATTTTTTAGATATTTTAAAGTGTTCGGAACAAGGTGTGAGATTTTTTTCATTGGCAACAGATGCCTCGAATAAGGGAAACAGGAAGATGTTTCCAGTTTGCCTTCGCTACTTTGACTCAGTGAAAGGAGTGCAGAATAAACTTCTGGATTTTATTGAAAATGCTGATGAAACTGCTTGTGGAGTTAGTCAGCTAGTGCTGCAGAGTTTAGAAAGACATAATCTTGATATAAATCACATTTCATCATATAGTGCAGACAATGCAAGTGTCAATTTTGGAATTAGACATTCTGTATTTCAATTACTTTTGAAAAAGAATGAAAATATATTGAAGGCCAATTGTACAAATCACATACTTCATAATGCAATCAAGTATGCTACAGACAAATTGGATATTGATGTAGAGAGCATAGTCCTCAAAATTTACAATCATTTCTCAGTTTCAGCAAAAAGAAGAGAGGAACTGAAATCATTTTTTAATTTTGTGGAATTAGAATGGTCTGAAATATTGAGACATGTTCCAACGAGGTGGCTGTCTTTGACTCCAGCTGTAAATAGGCTTCTCCTAAATTGGGGTGCAATCAAAAGTTACTTCCAGAGTATTGATGACTGCCCAAAATTATTGAAATCTGTTTTTCTTATTGATGACCCTGAGCAAGCCATTTTGCCAGAGATTTATTTTCACTTTGTAAACAATGTTGGAAACTTGTTGGATGCTGTTAACAAAACACTAGAAAGTTGTGAATTGAGTGTCTTGGGGACATTCAAACAAATGTACATTTTGAACGAAAAGCTTAAACAGAGAATAAAAGACAGTTTTTATGGCAGCAATGCAAATGAACTTATTAATGATTTGTCTGTAACACTGCAAAAAAAAATATCAAGTGATTTTAACAAATTTTACAATGATATGCTTCAGTATCTTGACAAAAGGTTTGATGTGACTGCCAATAATCCATATTCATCATTGGCAGCTTTTGCTTTGGATAAAGAAATTCATTTTGAAGATTTGGAAACTGCAGTGTGTATTCTGAAATTGAAAGATCACATATGTGTTGATGCCATGTATGAAGAGTTCTGTGACTTTCAGAGTGTTCTATGTGAAAGTATTAACAAAGATAACAGTGATATCACAAACTGGTTACATTTTTTTTCTGTTGTGCCAGAACATAAAGTGCTAAACATTTCAAAGATTGTTGGATTTTTATTTAGCATACCAGGATCAAATGCCTTTGTTGAGAGGATATTCTCCTTAATGAAAAACAAATGGAATGACACAAGAAATAGGTGTAGCCAAGAACTGATTGAAGCAGAGCTCAGAGTCATGGTTAATTTTGACAATTCATGTGCTGATTTTTTTTAAATTTGTCAAAACTGATGCAAGATTATTGAAAGCTGGCAAATCCTCAAGCAAATACAATTAAAATGCCTCTAGAAACACTAGGTGAGAGTTTTTTTAAATTTAAATAAGAAAATTGTCTTTGCAGAATATGAGCATTGTTTTATTTCTAGTTTCTGTATATAATTTTTCATAAATTTGTTTGAATATAAAGGCGAATTCATTGTCACTACCGGTAACAATATACAAAATCATTTGTTCGTAAATATGTAATTAAAATTGAAGAAAAAAAAATTCAGCGTAAAAGTACTCCTTTTTTTTTTTTTTTTAAATCTGGCAACCCTACTTTCATGTAGTGTGGAATTGTGACGCCTTCTACTGGCTTGTATCGAACATCCAGTCACAAGTTATCCCAATTCGTCTGGCTTCAGCCTCTTTGTCACCTGTCATTTTGGCGACGAGTTTTTGGACAAGTTCATGATCGATGGTTGGGGGTAACCAATGGATCCACCCCTTCTGCTTCTCCTTCTCTACGTGTTCTATCTCGATAGACAGTTAAGGCGAAGCCAAATCAATCTTCTTTCCCTTCAAGCCTCTTATAATGGATAATGTGAGCCGCCGAACTAAGAGTGAAGTACCACTTGAATGGGCTATCCAAGCGGTACAGGCTGGTTAAGCTGTTCTGTCCGATCCCAAATGGACCGGACAGAACTCCTAGTAGAAAATTGAAGTTAACTTTAGAAATGTCTTGTCCGGTAATGTTGATGAGCAGCGTGCCACTCTTGTGAATGAGGTTTCCCTCGAAATCCCCATCTAGATCAAATAGTGGGACATCCATCTTTGTGACCTTTACGTCACCACAGAAAACACAATAATGAAATAATCCAATGGAAAAAAAACACTTTTGGCAGGTTTATAAATATCCGCTAGAACTTCACAAACCCGGACCAGTGGGGGTCCTTTTTCAGTTATGGACATCTAGCCATTTCTTTTTCCTCTCGGGCCGAAGACAGCACATAGGGCGGAAGCAATAGATCTCCACGACTGAAGAGTTGCTGCTAGTTGTTATAGTTCTTGGTTGTTTCTTAGTCCCATAGTTGAGCCACCGCGCCCTGAAATAATCATATCCATTGGGCGATAGTTGTGCAATCCCTAGTAATTGTTATGCATAGAGATTCTCTTGGTCTGTCTTGTTTTCTTTTATCAGATTGTTTCTACATGAATGGCTGATGGGGAAGTCTTTCTTCATTTATTTTCAACACATGATCGATATATAACGATTAGAGGCCACAGAGATGGTATTTCTCAGAAGAATGTTGAAAGTTCCCTGGACAGCTAAAAAGACCAATGAAGAAATTCTCAGAGGCCAACACAAAAAGGGAACTGCAAAAAAACATCAGAAAGAAACAATCAACATTTTTTCGGGCACATCAAGAGAAGAGGAAAGTTGGAATACTTGGTTACAACTGGCAAAATAAAAGGAAAGAGAGATCGCGGACGACAAAGAGAGAAAATACTGGACAACTTGGTGTCATGGCATGGAAAACGGTCAACAAATGAAGTGATACGATGCACTGTGGATAGAAGATGTGGAAGGACACGATCGCCTACGCCAACCTGTATGGCACATGATGATGATAACCAATATATTTCCATCACGCCTTCTTCTTATAAATCTTGACAATTATTCATTTAGCCAAGGGAGATAAAAACGCTCATACGAATTGGATGGCACCACCAACAGTCAAGGAAACACTATGAGTCAGATCTATCTATCTATCTATTGACCTTTCGAGCCGTAACCGGCCCATAGGGCGTAGACCAAGATACACCTCCTATCTGAATTTTTTGTTCTAGCAGTTTTCTTTTAAAGATATTTTATCAAATCTCGCCATCTGTCTCTGTTCTGTGCAAGCAGCTCTAACTCATTGATGGAGCCGATTCCTGATGCTCTTGCCTCTCTCATCAATGTTCTTCTCAGTGTCTCCCTGGGTCTTCCTCTTTTCTCTTACCTGTTGTTTCCCATATGAGGGCTTGTTTTGCTATTCGGTTATTATCTCTTCTCATCACATGTCCAACATGACCATCGTCTTTTCTTTATTACTGAAGATATTAGTGGTTGATTGGCGATTTCTCTAATTTCCTCGTTTGTTTTGAATTCGTTCCACGCTATACCAAGTATTTTCATTAGACATTTATTTCTTTTTCGAATGCGTTCAACTTTGTTTCTATATCTCTTGTTGTTTTCCAGCTTTCACACGCATACGTAAGGGTTGATAGTACATTTGATTTGAATAGCCTAAGTTTTGTGTTTGTGCTGATGAGTTTGATTTCCACAACTTTTCAAGGTTTCTGAAAGACATTGCTGCTTTAGCTATTCTGATTCTAATTTCTTTACTTGTATCCCCTTCTCGATCAATGTGACTTCCAAGATAGATAAAGTGATCGATCTCTTCTACTGGTTTGTTTTCCATGTATATTTTGTCACTGTTGGAATTAAACTTTTCATGACTTTAGTCTTTTCATGATTGATCTCAAGCCCAATTTACTGGCTATTGATGATATTTCATTTGTGTTTTCCTGCATCGTTTTTATCTGACTGCTGAAGAGAACTATGTCATCAGCAAAGTCGAGGTCCTCCAAAGGTCTCCTTGTATTCGATGCCTTTATTACCAGTGCAGCATTTCTTCATTATGAAGTCCATAACAATTCCAAATAACAAGGGCGATAACAAGGGTTCACATGAGTCAGATGCTATAGTATTTAATTTTGACCAGGGACCAAGACGCTGGACTGTGGCATGTGCTGATGACGTTCGACGACTCATAACTGACTGTTGGGGTCAGCTCTTAAAAAAAGACTGATCAAGATTCTACTTCAGTTCTGCAGTTTCGCTGAAAACAAACTGGTGTGGTCAATTTAGTAGGAATTTAAATGGGACGGTAAACCCGTATCTAAAACATGTCATGCTGAAGTCGGATGTGTGTAAGGAGCAGGCAACTCAGCTTGCTATAAACTACGGCACAGCGCACAAGTGAACAGTTTATGACGTCATCATAAATGATGGTAATTCATCACCAATGAGTGCCATCTCCGCATCGAAGGTTGGCCACCATGGAGCGCCATTCCACTCTGTCTCTAGCTTTGATGGTGCATGTTGTCATAGGCTGATTTGTCCATCTTTTGATGTTACTCATCCATGTTAGTCTTGGTCTGCCTCTTTACCTTGTATTTTCCCTTCCAAGATTACTTTTAGTAGGCTGCTGTGTCTTTAGCATGCCCCAAAAAATGATGGTCTTGACAAAAATAATCAATCGACGAGAACATTTAGATAATATCGTTGACCTTACACACAATTGTAAGTATCTCACATAATTCATATGCTGGACGACTGTAATCATCTACCATGTATAGTATTCGTTGCAAAGGTGTAGTGTTAAACATAACACCCGTGCAGGCTTTGCTTGTTTGCGTTCGCCCGATGACTAAAGGAGTGTACCTCTTCATCATCCGCCCTTAAAAGGACGCTAAGTGGGCGTGTCTGCGTTGTGTTGTGGTTTACAGTATAATTGTGATATTTGCGCCTTTCGGCCCAACATTCGACTTCTGCACAACATTTTTGAGTACCGGGTTGTCTTTCCTCTTCGATCCCTACTCGCTTGGCCAGACTAGTCTGTTATTGGAGGCACCACGGAGAGGTGGAGCATTGTCTTGGTGGTTATGGTTCACGGATCCTGGCGCAAAGCCATCAGCTCTGGGTCGCTGACAACTACCAGCTGTGCTGTTGCGAGGCGCGCCTTTGCCTCCCTGCAGGCTTTCAAATACACAACAGACTCTTAGACAATATCAACTTTTTACAGGCAAAGCTATTAGTCTTAATCGTTGTCAGAGTTGATATCACAGAGCACCGGGTCTCAGTCGCCTTCAACAGATGGTGAATTGAATGTACACATGCTTTCAGTAGCTCGCTGGCTGTGCACTTCTATATATATATATATATATATAGCTTAGCAATTCCTTTCAGACTGTCGTCCTGATATTGTAATCCAAATTGTTACCGTCTTAGAACTGCATTTTACCCGGTGAGCCATGCCGATTTGTATAGTCGTTGAGTTCATTCGAAAAGTCGATTTTCTATATATCAACTCCACTGAGTTCCTCTCGGGCCGAAGACACTTGCACGACAGAAGTCATAACTATCTATGTCTGACGATTCACTTCTAGATCTTGTCCTTAAACCTATAGTTACGCTGTTGGTGCTGATTGAGCCCTCTCTATTACCCTTTGTAAAAGCCAGACACACGTTATTTAGTACACACTGCCTGTATTTTGGTATAAAGAAGTATTAAAAATCCACCCTTGTAAAGACATGTAGATAAAGGTCAAGTACGAGACTTGAATCGGCGTCTTAGCACGCGAGTTTCCACCCATATGTGCTCGGCCGCCTATCCAGAAGTGTTCGGAGACTTCTGGACAGTGTCGTTTCGAGCATCGAAACTCACGTTGCGTGGCGGCATTCCTCACCTCCCAGAGTACTACCCTGGTAGCCGGGGCCTCGATAGCCTAGTTGGGAAAACAACCCGATTAATCTACTGACGTTCGACCAACCCGTGTTAGATTCCCGCTGGTAATTGTGAATTGCACTTGTGGTTGAAAAAAAATACCCCGCGGTCAACCCAGCCGCTGGCAGACATCGATACCAGGGTACTCCTGGAAGGTGAGGAATGTCGCCTCGCATCGTGAGTTTCAATGCTTGAAGCGACACTATCCAGAAATGAGTTACAATTTTTTTTCTTATTTTATCTGATGTAATTCACAATTTATTAGAAAACCAAATATCGATTGAAGAGGTGTGTAAATTGTATTGCTAGATAGGACATGGTGAATCATGTATTGAATACTATTTCACAAGTTCACATTGAAAACCTAATTTGACCTCGGCATAGTTGGCTTCGCCAATCAACCACTAACTAATATCTTCAGTATTCAAGAAAAGACGATGATCATATGTTGGTCATGTGATGAGGAGAGATAATAACGAATATCCAAGCAAGCCCTCATGTGGGAAACAACAGGTAAGAGGCCGACCCAGAGAGACAATGGGAAGAACATTGATCAGACAGGCAAAAGCAGTAGGAATCGGCTCCCTCGATGAGACAGAGTTGCTTGCACAGAACAGAGACCAATGGCGAGATTTGATAAAATATCTTAAGGATTGAAAACTGCCAGAAATAAAAAATTTAGATAAGAGAAAGAGTATCGGGTCTAAGCCCTATGGGCCGGCTACGGCTCGATAGGTCAATAGATGGTTTATTATCTATACAGTTTCCACTGTAATCCCCATTGGGTTAAAAGGTGTTTCTTTTTAAAATCTTGCCCATATCATAGCAGACTGTCGATTTCAAGTGCGCTACAAAATATAAACTCTTTTTAGTTGCCATTTGAATGCATGTATTTCACAAAAAACAGGTATATCTGAGGTCATGAACTCATTAACCATAAAAAAAATGCAACGGAAAAAAACTTAAATTTGATTTAAGACCTGCACATTAATATTGTGGATACTGCTTTAATATGCCTTGAATAATGTTAACAAAAGAGATACTTGTCGCATCTGTCCTCACTAAGAATAAACTTCATCATCCTCAACAAACAAAAGTTGATGAGCTTTTCACCAATCATATGTAGGTGTTTTTTTCTATTTTCAGCGCAACTAAATAAATATATACCAGCTCTCATATTTTACGAGCCAAACTCAGACTAAGGAGTCAGAGACTAAGGTTTGGGTCATGTAGGAAGTAGTAAACAATTGTATTTCCAAACAAATATTGCATAGCGAACTTAAGGATGGAAAAAAGACAAAGGGCAGACCAGTCATGAGATATAAGATCGGCACAGCAACATTCAAATCAAATTCAGAAGATAAAGAGCACAGGAAAAAAGAGATGAGGTCAGACAATACGAACACATCTTGTTAATTCTGCGGTAAAATTGGCAGACTCAGCCATGAGAAAAGCTGTTCAGTAAAAAACAGCATTAGACACTAATATTTTACAAAACTACTAATTTATCATGATTGCTTGCTACCAACCATCTGTCAAGATGTTAAAGGTCACACACACACACAAGGGTGATTTAAAAAAGTAACTAAAAATTAATTTTTTATTGTCTAAGTAACTTTTTATTGACAGAATGCAAATATATATAAAAACAAAATTGCTTCATCACTCATTACTCTTCAATATAATATTTCTTCCGCAACTACACTTCCGCACATGATGTATATGGCTTTGAGACTTGTTTTAACAATATCATAACAGAAGTGAGCAAACCAAGACATTTGGATTCCATTGTAGATTTTAAATGGTTCTGAAGCAAGCAGGATACAATATGAATTGCTGTTCACTTTTGATCCTCTGAGCACATAACATTCCAGAATTGGACCATTACATTCCTAGAAAAGCATGAGTATTACTTCGCCAGCTAAAAGAGTTGCACTAAATTTTTCAGTTTCAGCAAGAGTGATTGTCGCCATTCATTGTTTGCTCGCTCAGTTTCTGTTTGAAAATAATGAATCCAAAATGCGTTGCTAGCAACTATGAGTTGCAAAAAGTCATCTCCCTCGGTTTCATACTGGCGCAACAGTGCCATACAAGCATCCACACAACGATCTTCCAAATTGGGAATTAACTGCATCTGTATTTATCTAGTAGTAACTTCCTTCAACTGTGGTACCTTGCTGATGATGTTACGTGCTGAACCATGGATAATTGACACTACTTCAGCACCTTGTCAACTGTCACATGCCTGTCTTTGTAACAACTCGTTCAACTGCTGCAAATTGTTAGGTTTAGTCATCATTTGAGTTCTGTTTCGTCTTTGCGACGTTCATGACTTCGGTTTCTGTCTTGTTAGTGTTGATTTACATTTTGTATTTTGCCTGGTGCTGTTAAGTTGATTTAAGTGCTCTTGTAGGTCTTCTACTTCAGTCATTCTAATACATAAATGCAGCAAAATTTATAGGAAAATAGATAGGTATAATTCCAAACATGAGGTTAAATCAAATTTTAAGTTTGCATACTCAAATCTCCATTTAAATTAATCTTCAATTGATTCTGCACCCACATTGTCACTTGATAACTCCCCATATTTCCCTGGTAACTTCCGTTAGTCCAAACATTTAGTTTGTCCACATCTTGATATGTCTGTTCTTTCTTTTCCTGCTCTCTCAGGAGGAATACAACTTTATCAATATGACTTTTGTTTCATTACCACACCACTACCACCAACAGAACATTGTAGCTGATCCCTGAATTCTTTCATTGTCTGCCATTTTCACCACTGAATGTACGTAGAGACCATTCTAAAGAGCTGGGATTCCAGTATTCACGTTCACATAAATGCAATGGCAAGAGCCAGCTCTGATGACTTCAACCTGGACCAATTAGATCTGACACCATGCAATATTTTAAAAGATGTTTTACTAAAAGATGAGGTTTTATGCACTAAAACCTTACCAGTGGTTGGAAAAAAAAATAAAAGTAAAATACCCCGTCACACCAAGTGACGTGTACGTAATGTGGTGTTAGTGACCATAATTTTTATAGACCTTCGGCACATGATATTTGGGGTAATGTGGTCGGTATTATGCCCGTGCCGCTTTATACTTTCCTATAAAAAAATTTGGTACCCATTTAAGGCTGGGTGAACCCGGAAGCCATTGATCAGGATCGAACCTGACCTCTCGTCCTTTGTAGTCCAGTTCACTAACCGCCTTACCAGTAGTGCATCTGTGCAAATTTGCTACTCTGACATGTCACCACCACAATATGGTAAAGTCTTTGTACCTATATCGCTCAGAGCTGTTTTGGTGGTAGCAATACTACCAAGGGGTCACCCATGCAGAACAGGTGAAAAGGTTGGGACCAGGAAAAGCACGACACAAACATGTTGAAATCAGATGCACTGGGCTACATGCCTAACATAACAGTGCAACAGTTATCACCTTGAATGAATCACAGTCTAGAATAAAGTAATATCGCACTCATCTCATGAAGTCCCACCAAACAATGGGAGTGCCAGGTCCCCAGCTTTGAAAGGGTCCAAATAATGCCACTGGTGATCACCGCCCTCTGTGTTGTGGAGTCAAGGTACAGAGAGAAGAAAGGACAAGAGCCATTAACCAAACACTAAATATACCACTGTGATCAACATCTGCTAAAACCATGCCCATTATATGTTGGACAGTGAAGGTTCTTGTGGCCATCAAAGGTACCATTCTGGGACATGCTGTATGAAATGTCACCTGCTTTGAGCTGACAAACACTTTCTCAAAACTGATTAATATCTACATCTACAGGTGAAAATAGAATAAATAAATGCAATGAAAATAGGCAGCTCTCACATATTATTCTTAGTTTGGTCTAGGTGGATATCAAAATATTGTTTAGATTGGCAAATGCCAATTCTAGCCTTATCCAGGCAGAATGCCAGGATAATATAATACTGGCAATGGATTTTTTATTTCCACACTATCAAATGTTTACATCAGTGGTAAAATTTGTTAAGAGTAGATTAAAAACAGTATCAAGTTACTAATTTATCAGATACATTTTAATGAAAAGACTGAGAGTCAGGGAAATAAAATCCGACAATTCTATAGAAGCATGTAACAAAAAAATCAGAGGTCTAAATTACACAGGATGTATAATATCATTAAATGTTCATTCTTTATTACTGAACCATTGTTGTCAATGATCGCTAAGTTGCAGTAGACATCGAAGTTGAACAGATCACTTCAAGCATTATATTTATCTAAAGCTCTAGGTTTACCCTGAATGAGCATTATATTTATCTAAAGCTCTAGGTTTACCTGAATGAGCATTATATTTATCTAAAGCTCTAGGTTACCCTGAATGAGCATTATATTTATCTAAAGCTCTAGGTTTACCCTGAATGAGCATTATATTTATCTAAAGCTCTAGGTTTACCCTGAATTAGCATTATATTTATCTAAAGCTCCAGGTTTACCCTGAATGAGCATTATATTTATCTAAAGCTCTAGGTTTACCCTGAATGAGCATTATATTTATCTAAAGCTCTAGGTTAACCCTGGATGAGCATTATATTTTTCTAAAGCTCTAGGTTTACCCTGAATGAGCATTATATTTATCTAAAGCTCTAGGTTAACCCTGGATGAGCATTATATTTTTCTAAAGCTCCAGATTTACCCTGGATAAAAGTACTACAGCAAGACACCCATTACCACTGGAAACAAAGTTGCTTTCCCATGTATTGAAAATCACACTAAATTGCTGTAACATGGTACAACTTTCTTCCTTTCATCAAGATTTATTGTAAATGCTTTTAATTTTATTTAACATTATTTTTTGTTCACTTGTTCTTTGTCACTTGCAAACATCTCCCACCAAAATTTGTGAGAGTTCCTATATATTAAGGGAGTTGTTCTAAACCAGATATACATGATTTCATCAACCAATGCCAACTATATCTAACAATGAAGAAAATATCATAGTCTGCACACTTCAGTTAACAAATAAGCTATTTCACATAGTGAACACATCCCAACAGTTAAACTACACAGGTTTAAATATCTGTACTCATTTTGAAGTTCAACTCATCCAGAATAAAGGAAAATTGCTGCCGTTTCTCTTGTGAAAAATTGGCATATAGATCATCTAATTCTGGCAGTGGCTTCACTTCTGAAAAATAAAATGAGGTAAATTAAAATGAATAATAGGCTGTATAATGCATTTAAAATGAAAGAACACAAGTACCTAATATAGTATTGCAGTTCTAGGATCTGACAGGGATATTTAACTGAGGGGGTGGATATAGAGGAAATATAGCCTCTGCAGGTATCACTGTGTGCTCAAGCTGAGGATTTTAATTTCACCAGGTAAATAAAAATGCTCAACCGTACCTGGAATCAAACTAATAATGCCCACTCGCTTGGCAAATAGCAGGTTTGATCCTCTCTGAGTTTTTGTCTGTATATGGTCCCCCACTAGTGTTCTTCATAGTATCTCTTGAGGAAAGCCTCCCCCTGTTACTGCATTGTTTCCCACTTGAGGGTTGGCTTTGTGATTCTCTAATTATTTATTCATATCATATAGCCATCAAAGGTACCATTACCTAACAGCTCTAAAAACCCCCAGGAACCATGAACTAGATGACTTGAGAACAACCCTAGTCCAACTATGCAATAACTTCCAGAGAGTGGTCATCCAGTGGATATCATCACACTGTAATATACATGGAAACGAACGCACAGACAAATTAGCATAAGAGAGAGGCAGATTACACAGGAGAACCATCTGGTCAGCTATGATGAAGCCAAATCCAGCATCAAAGGCCAGTTTCATGAAAAATGGAAACGAGAACACCCAAAGTATGACAAGAGGGATGGATACCACCAACTATCAAGGAGGGATCAAGTCATCATACTTCACCTCCGCACTGGCCACAACAGAATGAGAAACCACATGTTCACCAAACTTAAAATAGGTACTACCAGCCAGTGCCACTGCACACTGGACAACAAAACATGTTCTACAGGATTGTCCCCAGTACACAGACCTGAAAAGCACAATGTTGACCACACCCACCTCCCTGGAAGAGAAACTATACGGGCAACTGAATCACTTAGACAGCTGCCTTCGCGAGAGAGTCCGGAATCCTATTCTGACAGTCATGATCACAGAAGAATATCATATAGCCAACATGCTTCCTGTTTAGGACTCACAACAATATATTTTCTCCATTCAGACCATCATTCATCATTGACCAACACCATGATGATTTAATGAAGCTTAGTATTCATGTTTTTTGTTATTCTTTATGGTTATGAAAGGCCAAGGTATCACTGCAAATGAATTAAAAATCCATATCTGCTTAATTGCTCATGCTAGTGGAATCATCCGAATTAATATCTCATCTCCCAAACAAAGAAAGGTAGCTACAGTCCCTATCATAGCAGTCTCAGCACGTGCCAAAAAAACATAAAGCGAAACCGCACAGAAAATGAATACAGCCATCTGTTCCCGTCATACTATATTATCACTCATCGCAAGCAATAAGAATATCAAAACGATGAAATGCACAGCACATGGTGTGCACAGAGCACTAAACTCAGTAGCTCCGGCAGCAAACTGGACTTGGAATATGAGGAAACTGCAACAAGGAAAACTTTTCAGACGCTGCCATTAAAAGTTCCTGCCGCCTATGCACCACATTGACTGGTCTGTTATTCGTTGTCTTGTATCTGATGAAGGCCTTGGCCTGAAGGATCATAGTTTTTTAAAATCTTGTCTCTCTTTACGTTTAGCTATTTAATAAAATTTTAGGTTTTCTACAGCTTTGCTCGTGGTCTGGCACGATATTTATATTTGTGCCTATCTCAAAATATGTCCACATTCTTTTCCTGATTATAGATAAGACTGTAAATAAATGAATGCACTGCATAAATGTTTTAAAAACACTGCATTAATTATAAACTTAATTCCCACAAAGAAACCCAAAAAATTGTTGACAACATTACCTTCTTCTTCTTTTTTCTTTTCTTCTCTTGGCTTGCGTGGGGCTGCAGTTGTTCCCTTTGGTCTTCCACGCTTCTTTTTGCCTTTTAGGTCTTTCTCTTCAGGTTTCTACACAAAGACAATGAATCTCACCTTATAGTTGTTACAAACACATTTCGCTAAACATTTTACAAAGGAAGCAGTATTGGGAACTAATAATAAAACCATACTTTGGACAACTACAAAGAAATTAAAGTATCATTTCCCTATACTTCTCAATAACAACATAAAATAATTATTAGAAGTAGAAAAAGTGGTCAATTCGAACAACTTAACAGGACTACAGTTTGCCTCGCTCATATCTTCAATTCTCTTTTCTTCTCTCAAAAGCTATACTTCCACATCCTTAAGGATTTTCTCTAGCAACACTGTCATCTATTATGTCACTTCCTCTCTTCTCTGACACCAATTCCCGATCCTAGTTTCTTATTCATCTTTCTTTCATGATCTACCTGATCTGAGCAAGAAAATGTTTATTCGTTATTGTTATATTGCAAACCTTTTGTTGCTTGTCCATCCTATGAAAGGCCTTGGATTAAATGTTGGATTGCAGCTTGCTCTATTTTACACAATAAAATTTTAACAAGACTCTTACTTATTTTCATTTTTTTCTTCTTCTTAATGCATGAGCTTCGACTTCCACATGCACCATAATGACAAATATCTCTACACTAATCCATAAAACTGTCAATTATATTGTATACTTTTCTATACATATTTTAATGCTAATATCTCTATACCTTCAAGGTCTCGGTCATTTCCATTTCACTTTTTCCTAATGCAAAAGTGCTTTCAAATCTCATAGTGAGGCCTAACAAATAAATGTGATTTATTTTGATTCTTTGACATCTAGTCACAAAAAATAATCAAATTAATTGTCTATATTATTATTATTATTATTTCAACTCTCAGGTAACAATGCACCATTGAATCTTCAAGATAGTGGAATAGTTATGTTCCATTGAACGCTGCGGGATTGTATTTGGGGACTGATTAATTTCAGGTCACCAATGCAGATTTTGTGCTAAAGTCAACCAGATTTTCCACTTAATGGATTCACACTGGTTTTACTGAGTAGTGCACATGGCAGCAGTTCTCTTTGACAAATCAAGTTTGTAAATGAGACCTTCCCCGTCTTGAAGTCGATATGCGGTTTACATCATTACATTGAGTGCTGTTCAATGGCCGTCATTGGATTTGTTCAGCGCCAATTATTTACAAGCTACAGCTCCTTAACTCTTTCCGTACATTTCACAGCATAGTGTCCCACTCTCAATTTGATTAGTGTGAACCATCATCAAACCATATTCTTTTTACAAGTCTTATATCATCTTGCTATTGGTGAAATCTAATACCTTGTTCAATTATCTAAAAATTCATATACGTTATATGTTAGATAAATATAAATATGTAGATTCTTAAAACCATGTCCCAGAAATCTATTCAGTTGCATTGATAAAAAGCCTCCGTACGGAAAGAATTACTATGGACTGCTCTGCCAAGTCAATCAAAGATTTCACTTTAGGGATTTTGTGCCATTGCTGGGGTATTTCGAGTTATGAGAAGATCAAGGGTAAACTTGAGAACTAGTTTATCCTTTCACAAATTCATATTGTGGATATTGCTGTGGAGGAGATTTGAACGCTTATGGATGTTGATCGATAAGGACAATCTGACAATACACCATCAGTGTACCTTAAAGCTTCCTATTCTGTTTAACATCTGTAAATCACTTTCCATTGACAGGACTGAATTTATGTAACAAAGACATACTCTCTTGTTTTAATTTGCAAATCTTTGTAAGCTTTTCATGAAATGGAATTATACTTATATCTAGCTTGTTAAATTATATATATCCAACAACTCTCAATAAAAACCAGGTTTTTTAAATTAGAGTTCTCAAGTTTTTTTGTCCCCAGAATACCACTGAACGGGCTGTTCATGAAGCCAATGGATTGGCAGAGTGAAATTTATGGAATAATTTAACATAATTGAATCTAAAAGAATCATGGCCCATGTACACAAACTCCGTAGGACGGTCTGGGATCCATGGCGTGTGTATGTTTCTGCTGACAATTTTATCCTGGCAGGGTTCTTTAACATGCACAAGTGCACATGAGACCTCCTATTTATCCTGCTATTTGAGGAGGCTAGACATAGGATCTCACTACCCAAGAGAATCCAGGGGAGGGTAACACCAAGAAGAAACCACAGATTAACTTTTCCTATTTTTGAAAAATTACAATCACTTCTAGTAGGCTTTGAACCCAGGTCCTTCCTGTCCTGAGGCCAACATTATACCTTTAGACTACCCAGCCCGAATTTTCATTGAAAGGCAGCTGCCAATCTCTTCTTAATCTCTACTGCACAATCTCAGTTGCTGACAATGAATTACCATTTCATATTTGAACTTGTTGAATTTCTGGCTGCCTGTTTGTAATCGTTGGCTCTGAACTTTTGAATGCATAAATATTCACATAATTGTTTATATTTATTTCAAATAAATTTTTTATAAATCTAATAAAACACATTAACACGAGTCTCAAATGTTTCATCACTTTCTTTTCCAATCCATCCTCCTCAATATCAACACATACACTCAGATAAAGACAACTTACCGGTTTTCTCTGCCTGAAAGTTCTAGAAGCATATTCAAGTTCCAGTGAATTGAAATAATCTGGGCGCATGCGCTTAGTTCTGAACCTGCGTCCAACTTTGTCCAAGTTGGTTTCCGATTCTGGTGGGGAGCTGGATGTAGATGTGGTTGAGGCTGAAATAGGTAAGACAGTTATCTGTCAATTAGATTATTTTTTAATACCCCTAATATAGAAGAAGTAGAGTCCAAGGCAGAAAGAGAAGAGAAAGATGGAGAGATATAACATCAAGGGAATTCTACAAGAGCATCAAATGACAATGGCTGAAGCTGCCAGAAGTATGAGAATCAGAACTTTGTATCTCTGAAGAGGGCAAAAAGAGGATAACTCATTCAATTCCAAACCAATTATTCTAATAATTATATCCAACTATGTCCCCCGTTACGGGAGCCGTGATAGCTCAGTGGTTAGTGAACTGGACTACAAAGAACTAGAGGTCGGGTTCGATCCTGATCGACGGCTTCTGGGTTCACCCAGCCTTAAATGATTTTTTTCTGAGAAAGTAAAGCGGCACAATACCGACCCCAAAAATCATGTGCTGATGGTCTATAAAAATTATGGTCACTAACACCATATTCCTTATATGCCTCCTGGCATGACGGGGCTCTTTACTATTTTTTGTGTGTCCCTGTTCTCATGTTCTGCAACATTGTCTCTTTAATTTAACTCATACGTTGACATAATGATTTTGTTTAATCTGAACAGACCTTAACAGACTGTGGTATCATCTTTTAATAGATAGATTTTTCTGCAGAATAAAGGCAAGTGGAACAATATTAAAACCGGTAAATGAATTTTAATATTGGGAACTTTGTTAACCTCAGACAGAAGATGTACAAAAGAGGTGAGATGCAGAATGGCTCAGGCAAAAGCAGCTTTCCAGAAAATGAGGAAGATACTATGCAATCCATTTTTGACAATAGAAACAAGAAAAAGAGTTCTTAAATGTTATGTAGAGCCAGTCTTAACATATGGATGTGAATCATGGACAATAGGACAACAGACAAGAAAATCACTGGAGTCTGTAGAAATGTGGTTTTACAGAAGAATGTTGAGAATACTATGGACAGCTAAGAAGAGTAATGAAAATGTTCTGAAAGAGGTCAAAGCAAAAAGAGAGCTAATTTCCAATATAAGGAAGAAACAATTATAATTTTTTGGCCATGTAATGAGAAGAGAACAACTGGAATATATTGTAACAACTGGAAAAATTGAGGGACGAAGAGATAGAGGGAAGCAAAGAGAGAAAATACCAGACAGCTTAAGAGAATGGCTTGGCAGAAGGTCAACAACAGAAATTATATAGAACTGTCGAGATCAAAAGTTGTGGAGAGACATGATCACCTACGCCAGTAAGCCCGGTACTTGATGATGATAATCACCTTTTAAACAATCTATGGATGGGAACAAGTGGTTGGTGAAGCTGTGGTTGCAGCCAGAAACTATTACTGGTTCTTAGCATCACTCTGAAGATCACAAGCCCCAAATTAAGGTGTCTTTTATAATATGAATAGATGGGAACAAGTTATCATTATATGCCTCATGACAGTGCACAATCAACTCTACAGTCACATGTAAACAAAATTCAAGGTTGGCACATGTCAGCCACATGCACATGTGGACAGGCACCCCAGTCTGCTGAACACATACTTCAAGACTGTACTGAATATAGTAGACTGAGGAAAACCCATTGGCCCATAAATACAATTCAGACAAAACTATATGGGCCACTGCATGAATTACAAGACAGTAAAATGTACACAGGCAACGACATTGCAGTTGTAAACAATCCTTCAGGTAAACGAAGGATATATAGATAAATTGTCACTCTACTATGGTAGGCAGATGATCTTAAGTGTAGAAACAATGGCTACATCACAGGCTATAGTCACTACCAAGAAGGAAAAGAATGGCAAATACCTTTTCATATTAAAACCAATGAGTACAACAGAGAAGTAGCTTAAAAACAGGGAAAATAAAATAATTTCATCATGTAAAGCTACATAATGGCCAGAGAAGATAACTTTGCAGGTCATTATTTCAGGTAAACGAAGGAGAGAAAGACATAAAGAAGACATTATACATGAGCTGGAATTGACAGCTGCAGAAGCTGGACATCATGCACAAGATCCTGATAGAGAAAAGATAGAGAAAACTTCACAGTAACTGTCGTGTCAAAAAACATGTGATGTCGGTATGGTTCGGATAATGCTAAAAATAGTACTAGCGAGGCTGGCCAACAATTTTAATAAAGAATTACAGCCAAGGTAGTGTAAAATGGGGAACACAAATGGTGTAAACCCAGGGTCTAGAAAAAAGAGATGTGGCCCAAAAGAGTGGGATTTTTGTCATTGTGGGCAGAAGAGACCTAGCTAGTTGATTATAAGACCTGGAATTGTCACCCAGGAAGGTTGTGTCACCTGGTGAGAAGAATTTCCATGAGATTGTGGCATCAAGATTAGAGTAGGGTTAGCAAGTACAAGTAGTTTCAAATACCTAGAACCTATACAAGTCAGATAAAACCATTATTAATACTTGCTTGTTGGCATCCAATTCCTTGATGGGTGATTTATCAAGTATAAATCCATTCAAAACAAGGCTGGGAAGATAATTTCACATGTTCAATAAGCTCACAAGAACTGTGCTCAATAAGCTCACAAGAACTGTGCTCAATAAGCTCACAAGAACTGCACTCAATAAGCTCACAAGAACTGCGCTCAATAAGCTCGCAAGAAGTGCGCTCAATAAGCTCGCAAGAAGTGCGCTCAATAAGCTCGCAAGAACTGCGCTCAATAAGCTCACAAGAACTGCACTCAATAAGCTCACAAGAACTGCACTCAATAAGCTCGCAAAAAATGCGTTCAATAAGCTCATAAAACTGCGCTCAATAAGCTCACAAGAACTGCGTTCAATAAGCTCGCAAAAAAGTGTGCTCAATAAGCTCACAAGAACTGCACTCAATAAGCTCACAAGAACTGCGCTCAATAAGCTCACAAAAACTGCGCTCAATAAGCTCACAAGAACTGCGCTCAATAAGCTCACAAGAACTGCGCTCAATAAGCTCACAAGAACTGCGTTCAATAAGCTCACAAAAACTGCGCTCAATAAGCTCACAAAACTGCGCTCAATAAGTTCACAAGAACTGCATTCAATAAGCTCACAAAAACTGCGCTCAATAAGCTCACAAAAACTGCACTCAATAAGCTCACAAGAACTGCACTCAATAAGCTCAGAAAAACTGCGCTCAATAAGCTCACAAAAACTGTGCCCAATAAGCTCACAAGAACTACGTTCAATAAGCTCACAAGAACTGCGCTCATTAAGCTCGCAAGAAGTGCTGTGAGCACTAATCTCTTTCAAACCAACAAGACTTTCATAAGCGATATTGTAAAAAGTGTCTTTCTTTTAAAGGCTAAGGCCAACCTGTTCAACCCACACATGTAAGAGCACACGTGAAACATTCAACCCACACATGTAAGAGCACTCGCGAAACATTCAAACTCTCCCATCAAGGTCATGAGCATGCTTTAAACATCACAAATGTGTAACAAATCATCATGAATTATACTTTAGCACAGACAGGCTGCTGAATCTCTATTACAATTATCCCCAACTTATGAACAGAAAAGGCTCTTGTTGCCATCAATCAATAGTCATCATCATCATCATCATCAAGTACCGGGCCTGCTGGCGTAGGTGATCATGTCTCTCCACAAATTCGATCTCGACAGTTATTTATCATTTCTATTGTTGACCTTCTGCCAAGCCATTCTCATAAGCTGTCTGGTATTTTTTCTCTTTGCTTCCCTCTATCTTTTCGTCCCTCAATTTTTCCAGTTGTTACAATATATTCCAGTTGTTCTCTTACTAAAATGCAACTGTGTCTGTTAATTATAAGTACATGTGCTAGGTAA
This sequence comes from Megaustenia siamemsis, assembly GCA_032433765.1. Lineage (NCBI taxonomy): Eukaryota > Metazoa > Mollusca > Gastropoda > Stylommatophora > Ariophantidae > Megaustenia > Megaustenia siamemsis. Next base: position 32,859,242 of record JAVIAB010000001.1, on the reverse strand, counting down.
GTCAAATAACAATTATAAACCAAGTACTCTTATTATAATTATTCAATATTTTTACCTACATGCATACATTACAGTTGAACAACTAAATTAAAACATGCATTTTCTAACCTCTTGAAGTGGAGGAACTTGTAGCAGCTGCACTCTTAGCTGCAGCACTAGCTGTCCTGGTTCTGTTTGGTCGAGTCTTAGTAAAAGAGTAACCACAATTACATGCTCTCAAAGCTACAGGGCACTGAAACAATATTTCATCGTACAATACAAAACTTTAACTATATGCTTGATAAAAATCAATAGTAAGGCTCCAAGTGTCAAAATTATATCTTAATTCATTCAATATGGAATAATCTGGTTTTGACCAAAATCACTTTTGTTCATGTCTTCACCCTGACAATGTTATGTACAAATTTAATTCTAATTTTGAAAATGAGTACGGGCAAAAAGATATCTGGGCTGTTGCACATCAGGCAGAACTTTGTGATTTTTCTTTGTGTGGGTGGCTGGCCCAAGGCCAAAACACTAAACCTGGAGGACCAGTGTGTCTCACTTAGTCTGGCTTCTGCCCTTTGATCTGTCCGGCTTGGGAGACCCTGCTGATTGCTATGCTACCACTGGCATAGTTCTTGGGTTCACTGGAACACTCAAACCTCTCACACTGATAATGTGGAGACACCTCAGGAGAATCTTTGGAATGCACAAGGCACAACTACTACCATTTGAAAATGGAAATTCTTTGAAAATTCTAAATTATCTAATCCAATCTCAAAATGTCTATCTTTATCAAGTTCAAGTGGAGGATTGAATGTAGTAGAAAAATTTATTTTATTATCAGATTTTATAATCAATGTAGGCCATTTATGCCTTATATTTTTTTCCAATTGTTTTAAAATGGTTTCCATCATTTTAGGAAATATTTTTTCTTTCTTCCTCATTTGCCTTTCAGCATCGAGGGAAGATATAATTTGCAGTCTTTTGCTCTTCTGTTTGCCTCTGCTGCTGTTATGTTTCCTAGTGCTTCAAATATTCCATTGATCCATCTTTTTTGCAGATGACCCTTGGGTCTGGTATTCTCGCAACGTTTATTGAGGGCTCATTGTGTTGTGTTTTGATTATTCTGCCCTGTCACATGGCCAAACCATTTTTATATGTTGTTTCTTTATATATTCTATGGCAGGGGCTATTCCTAGCTTTTTTCTCAGTTCTTCATTTCTGATTTTATCTCTTTGACTGTTTCCTGTCATTCGTCTAGCACATTTAATCTTAGTAGAGGTTATTTTTCTTTTTGTTCTTGTATCTATGGTCCAAGACTGGCATTGGTTGCATAATGTTCGAATGAAGATTATATTGTACAGTGCCCATTTTGCCTTTAGAGTTATTTCCTTGTTGGACAATAGTGGTGACAGCTGTCCAATGATTTGACAAGTAATTATTTAGTTTCACTAAAACAACACTTAGGAAAATCAAATGTATTTAATTTATATCTATATTTTCCATCATCTATATCATTTGAATTATATAACAATAGAACCATATGGTTCTTCCCAACACTTGTTACAAAACTTTTAAAACTCTTCCATTGTCATATCAAGTGTCAGGTCATGTAATTTTATCTGCTACTATATGCAGTAGACAGTAAGTACAACCTGTGGCTGTCCTGCTCCCTTGCAAGCATATTCGGGAGAGTAAAAGGCTAGCAGAGGGTACCAGAAAATAAAACAACTCCACTGCCTTGAGGGTGAGACTTAGTAAAAGGTTAACAGAGTCAATCGCAAACAAACCAAAGGAAGGCAACAAAAAAACCACCATCATAACTTCTTTTTACAGTTATGGGTCGCCACAATTTTAGAATTCATGACACCGTTAATAGGGATTTCCTACCTTGTTCGGTAGGGAACAACATGTGCTACAGGTGATACCCTATCATCATCAAGCTACTGTAAGTAAGATAAAGATAAAACAAACACTGAGAATAGGAACTTGAAACATTAGAACTCTCATGCAAAAGGGAAAACATCAAACAGGAAACAAAAAGGATGGATTTAAAAATATTGGAACTGTAAAATGAGATCCACTGGATCAGGGGAGATATATTCTGATAAACATAAAATCATCTATTCTGGAGGTACTGAACACCAAAGAGGAGAGAGAAATGAAAGAGGTGAAAAACTTATTGACCGGGCAAGAACACACAACATGATGATAGAAAACACATGGTTTAAGCTATATCCAAGACGTCTGAGGACATGGGAAGGAAAAGTCCAGAAGATAATGAATGTAATCAAATTGACTACACAATGATAAACAATAGATTTAGAAACAGTCTGATTTTTGTGAAAACTAGACCAGAGGCAGATTGCAATAGTGATCATGTGCCAGTTGTGGGAAAGCTTAGAGTAAAATTAAAAACAGCAAAAGCACTTCAGTTAATATCAAATTAAAATTAAAAGAGAATACAAGACAAATATAACATCACAATTCAGAACAGGTACAAAGCAATAGAGAAGATACAAAGTATTGATGAACAGTGGGAAATGCCAAAAGAATCAATGCAACAAACATTAAAAGAATTCATACCACCAGTGTGGAAAAATTCAAGAAAGAAATAGATGACAGATTACATTTTACAGCTAATGGAAACAAGAAGAAATAAAGATAACAAGAGTATAAGAGATTTAATAAAGAAATTGTAATAAAATGCAATGAAGCAAAAGAAGCAAGGTTAAAACAGAGATGCAAAAAGATTTAAATGCAACAAAAAAGAGATGCCAAAGCTATCTACAAACAAGGTGAAGAAATAAAAGGAAGAAAAATGCAATCAAAAACTGGATGTTTAAAATCAAAAGAAGGAGAATTGTTGATTGAACAAGAAAGCATAAGGGAACGATGGACAGAATACATTAAAAATCTTTACGGTGATGAACGAACAGAAGCAAATATTCAAGATAATGGGGAAGAATCAGAAATACTCAGAGAAGTAGTGGAAGACGCCTTGTGATATATGAAAGCAGGAAAAGCTCCTGGATAAGAAAATATAGCTAAAGAAAAGGTTGAAACCATGGATGATTTTGGAATAGAAATATTAACAAAAATATTGAATGATGTCTACAACAGAGGATATATTACCCGATGACCTATTAAAATCAATATTCATAGCCCTACCAAAGAAATCTGGTGCAATTGAATGCGATGATCATCACACAACAAGCCTAAGAATCATCATGCGAAGAGTGCAAAACAAAATTATTCCAGAAATTACATATGAGCAGTATGGTTTTTTTTGGAGCTAAGGTATGAACATTGCCATATACATCATAAGATCATTAGTATGTATGTATAGCCTTTGGCGTCTTGACAGACGGTTGGTAGCAAGCAATCATGATAAGTCAGTAGTTTGGTAAAGCATTAGTGTCTCATACTGGGTGCTGCTTTACTGAACATCTTTTCTTGTGGCTGAATTTGCCAATCCTGGACAGACAGATCCATCCACAGAACGAGCAAGTTGTATTTGCGGTACCTGGCCATGTCTCTTTTCTATTGCGCCTTTTGTTTTCTGAATTTGATATCAGCAATGTCTCGAAAATTTCTGTGCCATTTTTTATTTTTGCTCTCCATGTGCTACAATCCGCAGCCACATTTTCCAAGATCTTAAAAAAAGAGCCATAAAAGTGGAAACAGGTCTATACCTTTGTTTCATAGATTATACCAAAGCATTTGACAAAGTGGGTGTCCGGTAATCGATAGGCGGTTGGCTTACCACGGCAACAGCCGGGGTTCGTACCCTGGCGAGGACACCTGGGTTTTACTAATTCCCTAAAAATTAGTGGGAGCCGCGATAGCTCAGTGGTTAGTGAACTGGACTACTACGGACAAGAGGTAGGGTTCGATCCCAACCGACGGCTCCGGGTTCACCCAGCCTTAAATGGGTACCGGATTTTTTCTGGGAAAGTAAAGCAGCACGGGCGTAATACCGACCACATTACCCCAAAAATCATGTGCTGAAGGTCTGTAAAATATAGGGTCACTAACACCATATTTCCCTATACGCCGCCACTTGGCGTGACGGGGGGTACTTTACTTTACTTTTTTTTACTATTTGACAAAGTAAAACAACAAGAAATAATCAAAATTTTAGAAGACATAAATGTTGATAGTAAAAATCTAAGAATAATAAAGAACTTGTACTGGCAACAAACATTTGTCATAAGAACTGGAAATGTTTCAACAAATAAAACAAGGCATTAGATAAGGTTGTGTGCTGTCACCAGATTTGTTTAATATGTATAGTGAGATTATTTTAATATCCATAAGGGACAAGCCTGAAATAACAATTGGAGGTCACAATATAAATAACCTCAGGTATGCTGATGATACAGTCTTAATAACTAGGAGTGAAAATGGGTTACAAGAAATGTTAGACATTATGGTTAACGAAAGCAAAATAAAGGGCTCAGCCTCAATAGCAAAAGGACAAAAGTAATGGTAGCAACAAAGAAAAGATATCACTGCAATATGCAATAAAGACAAGTGCAACAATAAAGAAAAAGGAGGTGCCATGTGCACTCTGCACATGTTTAATGACACGTCACTATGGACATTGAAAAGTAGGCCAAAAATTATCACTGCACTGGCAAAATTAATAGGGAAAAATCTAACCAAAACATTAAAACTCTAGGTGATAAAAATATGAGAGTATCTCTAAAGTGACAGAATATCTGCCCATATGGTGAGGGACAACAGAGCATATATCTGCCAGTGAGAAAAATAGTAAAAAGTGATATATGAAAAATTCAGTCCTTCGGATGGGGAAGACATACAATGATCTTAAGAGAATGGCAAGAAACAGGACGGCCGAAAGTGTTTGTTGAAGACCTATGCTCCATAGGGAGTGGAAAGGTAAGGATAAGAAGAAAAAAGAAAAGAGATGAAGAAGAACCAAGTATTCCAACTTTCCTATTCCCATGACGTGCCAAAAAAATATTGATTGTTTCTTTCTCATGTTTTTTAGGGGCTCCCTTTTTTGTGTTAACCTCTTTAAGTATGTACTCATTGCTCTTTTTAGCTGTCCAGGGAACTTTCAACATTTTTCTGAGAAATCCCATCTCTGTGATCTCTTAATCATTTTTTCATTTGTTTGTCTACTGTCCATAATTCACTTTAATAAGTTAGAATTGGCTCTATATAGCACAGATCTATCTATCTTTCGTTCACCCGAAGTATTGTCTATATCTGCAATGTCATTTCCTGTATAAATTTTACTGTCTTTTGTAATTCTTGCAGTGGCCCATATAGTTTTGTCTGTAGTGTTGTATCTATGGGCCAATGGATTATCCTCAGTCTACTATAATCAATGCAGTCTTGAAGTATATATTCAGCAGTCTGGAGCGCCTGTCCACATGTACAAGTAGTTCGTGTGCCGATTTGAATTTTGTATACATGTGACTATGGAGTCGATTGTGTCCTGGACGGAGGCGTATAATGATAACTTGTTCATATCTATTCATATTATGAAAGGCATTCTGATTTGGGGCTTGTGGTCCTCTGATTAATTTGATTAGCTGTTTCTTATGATGGTATGTTAGCGGTGTATCTTGTGTGCCTGTTGAACCTTCCTTTGCCAACTGATCTGCTTTCTCATTTCCTGGTATTCCACAGTGAGATGGGATCCACTGCAGGGCAACCCTGTGGTGCTTGCAGAGTTCAGTCAATAAGGTCTGCAGATGTGGTAATTTTCTGGATTGTAGTGCCTGGAGTATTGATCTTGCATCTGTCAAAAACACAACAGGCTGTGGGCTAAGATTACTGTTTAGCAGTTTTTCTATTGCCAACTTTATTGCTTGTATTTCTGCATCATAATTGTGACAATATTTCTCTGTTGCTATTTTATTCATATCCCTAGTGTTATTTGGGTACTCTATATATGCACCTGCTCCCTCATTCTTTACTGCATTCTGTGCTGATCCACCTGTGTACACACGAATCCATAGGTCTTGTGGGTATTCTTCATCCAGGAAACAGAGTTATTGTTTTTCGCTGTAGACTATTCTGTTCTTCTTTGTCAACTATTCCTTTCACTTCTGTCCGTATTTGTATTGATAATCCTAATTCCTCTGTCCAGGGAGTCTGTTCTGGTATGGGCAGTAGGGGTTAACAGCTCTTGGCATGTCTGGTGTTTGTCTACAAATACGCTTTGGCTTGGTGGATAAAACTGCTTCTGTTAAGTCGTCCAATGCAAGATTTTAGAATCGGTCCTGTCTTGGCATGCATACAAATTTTTCTGCCTGTATCGGCACCTTTGTGTCCCTCCGTTCTCTCAGTGCTGGTATCCTCCACAATTTCTCCATCTCCAATATTGGTGTTGATTTCATTGCTCCTGTGATGACCCTAGGTGTCTGGTTTTGTATTTTATCCAGATCTTGCAGTGTGGTGTTTGATGCTGAGCACCATGCGGATGATCCATATTCTAAATGTGGGTGTATACTCAGTTGGTAAACTTTATTGAGTATTTTCCCACTCGCACCCCATGTGGTTCCACACAGCTTTCTTAGAACAACCAATCTCCTCCTTGCTTTTTGGGTTGATTTATTTATCTGCTGTTTCCAAGATAGTTTGTTATCAAATGTAACTCTGAGATATGTAGCTTGAATGTCTTCTTTCACAGGCTCATTGTTTATATAGATGGCTCCTGCTTCTTGTTTTGGGGAGAGAGTGAAAAGTGTAGTACTGCATTTGTCTGTATTGAAGCTGATACACCATCTATTTGTCCATGAATTCAGTGCATTCATAGTTCTTTGTAGCAATTTAGAGGCCACTGTTGCATACTCCTCTGTGCACCACATTACCAAGTTATCTGCATACAATGCCACTTTGATGCCATGTGGTAGTTCAGTAACTAGGTCATTGATGTAGATCTGAAAAAGTGTTGGAGATAGTACCCCTCCCTGTGGAACACCCTGGCGCAGCAAGACCTTCTTACTCTTAAGACCATCCAGTTGCACTCTGGCTCTCCTGTTATGCAGGTATGCTTTGACCCATTTGTACATCCTGCCATTTACTCCATAATTTCTCAGTTTCTTCAAAAGCCCTTCCTGCCATACCTTATCAAATGCTTTCTTTAGGTCTATCCATGCTACTAGTACCAGTTTCTTTTCTTGAAACACATTCTCAATTTCCTGGGAAAGATAGGTTGCCTGATCTTCGGTAGAGTAACACTGTCTAAAGCCTGCTTGTTGTGGGACAAGGAGATTTTCATTTTCCAGGTACCACTGCAGTCTGAGATTGATTATACGTTCCATTGTTTTACACAAACAGCTTGTAAGTTTGATTGGTCTATAGCTGGATGTTGTTGAACCATCTTTTCCTGGCTTTAGTAATGGCATCATAATTGCTTCTCTCCATGCCTGTGACACTCTACCTGTGTTCCAGCAAATGTTTTAGTTCTGCAGTAGTTTTGCTTTAGCTGCAGTTCCCAAGTTCTTAATCATTTCATTGGACACTCCATCACTGCCTGGTGACTTTTTCATTTTTAATTTGGATATTGCCAGCTCTAGCTCTCTTTGTGTAATGGGTAGTTTCATGACTTCATGTGCGGTCTCTTCTTGTCTTGCATTTTGTTGTTTTAAACGGGTCTCTTGTAGTTTCTCTAGGCTAATTTCAATATTATTGTCATTTGCAAAGGAGTCTGCACGAAGATTTAAGGACTCTGTTTTCTCTTTCCAGCTTCTCCGTCTGGCTTGTAGTTTAGCCTGTTGAAATTTGGCTTTAGCTTGCTGATAGTTATTGTGGTGTTCCTGGCAAGGGTTATTTCTGCTTGCTTTCGAGATGTTTCCATGTCATTGTGCAGTTGCTCTAGTTCACTACTCCAGTATGGTCTGTAGTGTTTCCGTGTCCCTCTAGGTATTGTTTCACTGGTAGCTTGTATTATTAGTCTACTGAATTCATCAACTATTTTGTTGATGTCTCTTAGTTTCCATAGGTCAGAATTGATTCTATATAGCACAGATGAATAAATACTCTTTCTCACTTCTATTGACATAAACAAGATGTTTTTAATTTTCTTAAATGTTATTTTGGCCTAAGCTATTCTGCTTTTTATTTCTGTGGTGCATTTTCTATCTGATGTTTTTCTTGTGCCAAAGTATTTGACACTTTGCACTTGTTTCAGATTTGTCCCGTATGTTTATGCTGCATGATGGTGAAGATTGTTTCTTCCATATGACTCATATTTCTGTTTTCTTACTATCAGACTGAGACATTTCTTGTTGCTTTCTTCTACTATTATGTCTATCATTTCTTGTAGTTCATTCTCTGTCTCTGCTATTAAGACTGTGTCATTCGCATATCATATTATGATCTCATAATATTTTCATCATAAAGTGGAAACAAATCCGGCAACAGAATACAGCCTTGTCTGACCTCTTGCTTTAAATATATTATATACTGTTCTGTTTGGTTGCTAATTCTTATGGCTGCTGATTGTTACCAATATATTTATTCTCTGTAGCCTAGTTGGGAAAACCACCCGACTTGGCTACCGACGTTCAGACAACCCATGTTCAATTCCCACTGGAAGCAGTGTAAATTGTACTCGTGGTTAGAAAAAAATAACCTTGCGGTCGACCCAGCCGTTGGCAGAAATGGGTACCAGGGTATTACCTGGGAAGGTGAGGAATGTTGCCTCGCAGCTGAGTTTAGATGCTTGAGGCGACACTATACAAAACTCTCCAAACATTATGGATAGGCGGCCGAGCATATATGGGTGGAAACTTGTGTGCTAAGATGCCGGTTCAAGTCTCGTACTTTACCTTTACCCTTGCGGTCGACCCAGCTGCTGGCAGAAATGGGTATCATGGTAGTACTCTGGGAAGGTGAGGAATGCTGCCTCACATCATGAGTTTCAATGCTTGATGAGACACTACCTGAAGTCTCTGAACACTTCTGGATAGGAGGCCGAGCACATATGGGTGAAAAACACGAGTGCTAAGATGCCAATTCAAGTCTCGTACTTTACCGTTACCAAATTTTTAAAAATGATTCTCAGACTCCAATCAGAAGATAGTTGTTACTATTTGTCATCCATACCACACATATTCTGTTTGTATATATATTCATAAATATTATGAGGTGCATAACTTGTTGCAAATTCACAAGTCTTGGGTTATGATCTAAATTATTAAAAGTCTGTATTATTTTAAAGTCTGCAGTTATAATAATAATATCATTATGATTGTAATTTTATGTGTATTGTCAATAATATTTGGTCTCATTCCCCCACCCATGATATTTGAAAGGTAATAGTTTCCACTAGCTCCACCTACCAGACCATATAATGTTTTCCAACATAAACAATAACTACACTGACAATACTGTCAGCAGGTTTGATTGAACAGGGAATAATAGAACAAAGAAGTATGTGTTAGCACTCGGAAAAATTGACAGACAAACAACAATAGAAAAAAACGAAGAACAATATATGGTCCGAAGTGGGATCGAACCCGTACTCAGTGGCACCGCGCCTTGCCACGAGAAGCCGAACGCTTGGTACACTGCCACGCAGCCAACTAAAAAATTGGCTATTGCAGTAGTGTCTTCCACGAAAGGCGATCTCAATGACTATAGCATAGGGTAACGATCACAGACCGGAAATAAATTGTATATTTGTACTTTCCTATTAATGCAATTAGTGGAAGACACTACTGCAATAGCCAATTTTTTAGTTGGCTGCGTGGCAGTGTACCAAGCGTTCGGCTTCTCGTGGCAAGGCGCGGTGCCACTGAGTACGGGTTCAATCCCACTTCGGACCATATATTGTTCTTCGTTTTTTTCTATTGTTGTTTGTCTGTCAATTTTTCCGAGTGCTAACACATACTTCTTTGTTCTATTATTCCCTATTATCGCCTCGGAAGTTCCCCATATAATAATATTTATGTATTATTATTTGTACCTTTGATTGAACAGCCTGGTCTGATTTACTTTTCTCATCAATTTCATAATGTAATTAATTATATGAGTAACATGAAATACATTGATGAGAAAAGTAAAGTAGATCAAGCAACTATCTACAATAGAAAATATCTCCAGAAATTAATTAATTAATTAGATGGATAGATACGATCTAGTTTCTATCTATCTATTGACCTTTCGAGCCGTAACCGGCCCATAGGGCGTAGACCAAGATACACCTTCACCTATATGAATTTTTGTTCTAGCAGTTTTCTTTTAAAGATATTTTATCAAATCTCGCCATCTGTCTCTGTTCTGTGCAAGCAGTTCTATCTCATTGAGGGAGCCGATTCCTGCTGCTCTTGCCTCTCTCATCAATGTTCTTCTCAGTGTCTCCCTGGGTCTTCCTCTTTTTCTTTTACCTGTTGTTTCCCATATGAGGGCTTGCTTTGCTATTCGATTATTATCTCTTCTCATCACATGTCCAACGTATGACCATCGTCTTTCTTTATTACTGAAGATATTAGTGGTTGATTGGCGATTTCTCTAATTTCCTCGTTTGTTTTGAATTCGTTCCATTCTATACCAAGTATTTTCCTTAGACATTTATTTTCGAATGCGTTCAACTTTGTTTCTATATCTCTTGTTGTTTTCCAGCTTTCACACGCATACGTAAGGGTTGATAGTACATTTGATTTGAATAGCCTAAGTTTTGTGTTTGTGCTAATGAGTTTTGATTTCCACAACTTTTCAAGGCTTCTGAAAGACATTGCTGCTTTAGCCAGTCTGATTCTAATTTCTTTGCTCGTATCCCCTTCTCGATCTAGTTTAGTCTAGCACTAATTTAATTTCTTTGCTCGTATCCCCTTCTCGATCTAGTTTAGTCTAGCACTAATTAAATTTCGGGGGCCTCGGTAGCCTAGTTGGGAAAACCACCCGACTAGACTAGCGACGTTCGGCCCGTGTTCGATTCCCGCTGGGAGCAGTGTGAATTGTACTCGTGGTTGTAAAAATAAAAAAAATACACCCACGGTCGACCCAGCCGTTGGCAGAAATGGGTACCAGGGTATTATCCTGGGAAGGTGAGGAATGTCGCTTCGCATCTGAGTTTCGATGCTTGAGGCGACACTATACAGAAATATCCGAACATTTCTGGATAGGCGGCCGAGCACATATGGGTGTAAACTCGCGTGCTAAGACGCCGGTTCAAGTCTCGTACTTTACCTTACCTTTTTTACTAATTAAATTTAAATAATAATATTCTTTTTTGTTTGTAGTAAATTTGTAGTAGGATGAAAACAATTTTTACAATTCCACACTTTATCTTTATCTTTTTTAGTTTTCTTTTGTAGCGAACTCAAAGACAAAGACAAATTTAATTAGCCGGGCAACAATTGAACAAAAAACTAACTTAAATTAAACTAAACTAAACTCTTAAACTAAATTTAACTAAACTGTTAAACTTAAACAATACATGCACATGTCTAATACTAATAACTAAACACAGACATTATTTAGTACAGACTCTAGTCTACACAGACACTTGACACAACTATGACTACTAAGGATTTTTTTTATTTACTACAAGACAATTCATCATCATCATTGACAATTGAATAAATAGACAACTTAACTTTTTACAAAATTTAAATGTTTAATACTATACTAATTAATAACTTACACTCTGATCGCAATCAGGACACTTTTTGGTCACGGTTCGTGTTTCTGCTCGCTCTACTCTCTTCATTCTTCTTTGTCAATAAAATATTTCATAAATAAAATTAAAGTTAAAGAACAATTTTTATTTTACAATGAAAGAGCTAGTATTTACGAGGCGTACACTTGGCATACAGTAAACACTACTGGGTCTTAAACAATAATACTTTAGCCTTCAACTAGTAACCATAAACGGTCTAAACCCTAAACCTAAATTTTGTTGAAAAAAATAAAATGAACAAAAATTAGAAACAGATTTATAATTCAAGTATGTCGGGTCAGTGAGGGGGAGATCACTCGCGTCACTCGTTTAGTTTTATTTAGGACACTAAACACGACCTTTACCTGTTAGTTATACTTATATATATATATATTATTATTATATGGTAACACAAATATAATAGTAATTTGATTAAGAGTGCGCCTGCAATTAATTAAATTCTCAGTATTATTTATTATATAGTTGTAAAATAAACCGGGAGTTTTCCGTTGTATCTATCCAAGATGGAGGAATTATTTTTCTCCGGCTTGGTCTGGTATAGAACCGTTGATCAGAGGTTTAACAAGCCGCTATCGTAAAAAAATGATTTTGTTAATGAAACGTAGTCCTGGTACAGGATGTGTAAATTAGCAGTTGATAATAGTGATAGTTTTTTCGGCCCTAAAACAACAACAAAAATTAAAAAATAGGATTCTAGAGTAAGAGTGTATGATAATGATTACAATGGCCGCACCGACGAAACAAGCACAAGTTATTAGTAGTAAGTTAAGTAAGTTAGTTAGTAGTTAGTGAAGTCGCGAGTGAGATGGATAGCTACGTCGATACGATCTAGATTACCTAGGATTAAGCAAAATACGCTGACTTTGAACAGGTGGGAAATTTGTTGATAATAAAATAGTTTGTTCTGGAAGTGAAGATAGAAAAGAAAACACCGTGAAGGAGTATAATAATATGATGACAGTGACAGGCATAGCTCATAGCTGCAAGAAATTTATTAGAATGGGAACCGGTAAAACTAAATAGCCGTCTGATACGAACACGCTACAAAACAAAATATGGAAGACTTTCAATTGTTCAATGCTATGCGCCGCTTACAAACGAAGCTGATGATGAAGTTAAGGACGATTTTTATAACCAACTACAACTTACAAACAAAATACCAAAACACGATCTTTTAATTGTAATGGGAGACTTCAACGCCAAAGTGGGAAAAGACAACGCAGGAGTGGAACATGTAATCATCACATGTACCATTCCTGCGTTGTCTTTTCTCACTGCATTACAGTAATGGGGGAATCCTACCTGTCTCATGTACTTTGTCCGCCCATTCTACCTGGCCCACAACTTGTCTATTGTCATCTACTTTACCTGTCTCTTGTACTTTGTCCGCCCATTTATTTACCTGTTTTAATATTGTTCCACTTGTCTTTATTTTGCATCTGTTGTTATCTTATTTACAAAAATGTTCACTTGTTATCTTTATAACAACAATGTTCCCTTGTTATCTTTATAAAACCAATGTTCACTTGTTATCTTTATAACAACAATGTTCCCTTGTTATCTTTATTACAACAATGTTCACTTGTTATCTTTATAACAATGTTCCATTGTTATCTTTATAACAACAATGTTCCATTGTTATCTTTATAACAACAATGTTCACTTGTTATCTTTTCCCCAACAATGTTACATTGTTATCTTTATAACAACAATGTTCCCTAGTTATTTTTTCCGCATCAATGTTCCCTTGTTATCTTTATAACAACAATGTTCCCTTGTTATCTTTTCCCCATCAATGTTCCCTTGTTATCTTTATAACAACAATGTTCACTTGTTATCTTTATAACAACAATGTTCCCTTGTTATCTTTATAACAACAATGTTCACTTGTTATCTTTATAACAACAATGTTCCCTTGTTATCTTTATAACAACAATGCTCCCTTGTTATCTTTATAACAACAATGTTCACTTGTTATCTTTATAACAACAATGTTCCTTGTTATCTTTATAACAACAATGTTCACTTGTTATCTTTATAACAACAATATTCCGTTGTTATCTTTATAACAACAATGTTCCATTGTTATCTTTATAACAACAATATTCCGTTGTTATCTTTATAACAACAATGTTCCCTTGTTATCTTTATAACAACAATGTTCACTTGTTATCTTTATAACAACAATGTTCCATTGTTATCTTTATAGCAATAATGGTCACTTGTTATTTTTTCCCCATCAATGTTCCCTTGTTATCTTTATAACAACAATATTCCCTTGTTATTTTTCCCCATCAATGTTCCGTTGTTATCTTTATAACAACAATGTTCCCTTGTTAGCTTTATAACAACAATGTTCACTTGTTATCTTTATAACAACAATGTTCCCTTGTTATCTTTAAAACAACAATGTTCCCTTGTTATCTTTAAAACAACAATGTTCCCTTGTTATCTTTATAACAACAATGTTCCCTTGTTATCTTTATAACAACAATGTTCACTTGTTATCTTTTCCCTAACAATGTTCCCTTGTTATCTTTTCCCCATCATAGTTCCCTCGTTATCGTTTCCCCATCATAGTTCTCTTGTTATCTTTTTCCCATCAATGTGTCCATTGTGCCAGTCCCAACACAAGAAGCCACCAACACAAAATAGAATATCAAACTCTGTTTGAAACTGCTGGCAACTGTTAAAACAACTACATCTGCCGCCATGTTTATTGTCACATACACACAAAACAACAACAACTCCTTGTATACAACAGTCAAACGATATCTGACATTGTGAATGATCTCATTCTACATCTGGTTCCCCCACTATCTGTTTACTATCACTCATTAACTATAACTCACAGATTCCATAACACTAACCAACTACATCTGGTTCCCTCACTATCTGTTTACTATCACTCATTAACTATAACTCAAAGATTCCATAACACTAACCAACTACATCTGGTTCCCTCACTATCTGTTTACTATCACTCATTAACTATAATTCACAGATTACATAACACTAACCAACTACATCTGGTTTCCTCACTATCTGTTTACTATCACTCATTAACTATAACTCACAGATTACATAACACTAACCAACTACATCTGGTTTCCTCACTATCTGTTTACTATCACTCATTAACTATAACTCAAAGATTCCATAACACTAACCAACTACATCTGGTTCCCCCACTATCTGTTTACTATCACTCATTAACTATAACTCACAGATTACATAACACTAACCAACTACATCTGGTTCCCTCACTATCTGTTTACTATCACTCATTAACTATAACTCACAGATTACATAACACTAACCAACTACATCTGGTTCCCTCACTATCTGTTTCTTATCACTCATTAACTATAACTCACAGATTACATAACACTAACCAACTTCATCTGGTTCCCTCACTATCTGTTTCCTATCACTAATTAACTATAACTCACAGATTCTATAACACTAACCAACTACAAACTGAACTGACTACATTCTCAACTAACAACACTCGACTCCTTCACCCTATAACAGCAGCGTGACTGCCTAGCCGCTTCCTTCCCTCAGGTTTTATGATTTACCATCTTCCGGAAAGTTCTCTAGCTCTCTCCATTGGTTATCTTAAAAGGCACGTGAACCTCTCACCTTCCCCAATTCACGACGATCTTGTCCAACCTGCGATCTACCTGGCCCACAACTTGTCTATTGTCATCTACTCTACCTGTCTCATATACTTTGTCCGCCCATTCTACCTGGCCCACAACTTGTCTATTGTCATCTACTGTACCTGTCTCTTGTACTTTGTCCGCCCATTCTACCTGGCCCACAACTTGTCTATTGTCATCTACTCTACCTGTCTCTTGTACTTTGTCCGCCCATTCTACCTGGCCCACAACTTGTCTATTGTCATCTACTCTACCTGTCTCTTGTACTTTGTCCGCCCATTCTACCTGGCCCACAACTTGTCTATTGTCATCTATTCTACCTGTCTCTTGTACTTTGTCCGCCCATTCTACCTGGCCCACAACTTGTCTATTGTCATCTACTCTACCTGTCTCATGTACTTTGTCCGCCCATTTATTTACCTGTTTTAATATTGTTCCACTTGCCTTTATTTTGCATTGAGGTGATGTCTTTTTTCTTTATTTTTTTGGTACCATTACTTCTGTCTTTTTGCTATTAAGACTGAGTCCTTATTTTTGCTTTTTTTCGCTATAATGTCCATCATTTCTTGTAACTAATTTTCACTTTTAGCGAATAAGACTGTATCATCAGCATACCTTAGATTATTTATATTATTAACGATTATTATTATTAGATACTAAAAATACTATTTCCAAATATCAGAGGACAATGACACTAAAATACTATTTCCAAATATCAGAGGACAATGACACTAAAAATACTATTTCCAAATATCAGAGGACAATGACACTAAAAATACTATTTCCAAATATCAGAGGACAATGATACTAAAATATTATTTCCAAATATCAGATGACAATGACACTAAAAATACTTTTCCAATTATCAGAGGGCAATGATACTAAAATATTATTTCTCATTATTCGAGGGCAATGATACTAAAAATACTATTTCCCATTATCAGAGGGCAGTGATACCAAAAATATCTCACGGAACGTCTGCCTGTACTTGGTGCTCATTGCCAGGTAAAGAAAAATGTTGACGCTGGAGTTGGTGGACTCGAACAACAAACCAAACGACCACATGGCAACCACAAAATGGCCGTAGTATCCAAAGACGCTAAACTCAGGTTCAATGAATGTAACTACCAGAAATATAACCCCAGGCGTGTAGCACAAGATAAGGACACCAGCGATCAGGACAATAAGACTCATTGTTCTTCTGTCTCTGTTAGACAGAGTCTCAGATTTGGACAGATCAACGTTTGCCGTCTTGCGCCATAGACTTTTCATGGAGAGTTTTCTGATTAAAATTGAGGTCAATATCACCACGGCGATAAATGAGGCCAGGCCCATAAAGGCGATCATGACGTAGACGATCTGTGTTAGTTGTTCGTTGTTGGTAGTTGAGTTTAGGCCCAGGAGAGTTCTGTTTCTCTCCGGGTAGAACTTCCATCCAATGGAGGATGTGCAGTACAACGGAGCGAACGTTATGAACTTAAAGACGTAGATAGCGACCATGGCTATGGCTGTTCTTCTGGGAGTTATCATCTGTTTGACGTGCAGTGGGAAAATGATACAAAGACATCGCTCCATTGTGATGTAGACTGTGATGAGGCAGGTGATTCTGGAGAAGACAACTCTAGGAACACCAGCTATCATGTATTGGAACTCTGAAGGAAGTATCGGCAAATCTGCTCTCTCAAACCAGGGGTTAACAAGCACATCCAGCCACAGCTGGACAAGCAGGCCACACAGGTCAGAGATGGCCAGGGCAAAGAACGTGATGTTGATGCTGGAGTCCAGTCCTTGTTTATAAAACACGATCAAGTTAATGACGTTGGTGACAGTGCCAAACAGAGCTACCAAAGTACAGAGAAATACATAATTCACGACAACAATAGTCTGAATTTGTTCCAAACTAGCAACCATTCTGTCAACTTGTGGCTCTATCTCCACAGAGTTGTTGACAAATTCCTTCATCTTCTTCATGAAATAAAACTGACGCTGTTTGACCAGGATTTAGTGTAACAAAAGTAGAACGGGCCCTCCTTCAACACTCACCTCCAACAATGTCCTTGACATTCTTACACATAAACAGATGGCAATCAACGTGTCTTCCCAATGTCCAGGTCTGAAATATGTTTATGATTTCTTTCTGGTTTTCTCTCTTTCTCTCTCTGCGATCAAGACTCAATCAGAGTAGGATT
The DNA here is from genome assembly GCA_032433765.1 of Megaustenia siamemsis. NCBI lineage: Eukaryota > Metazoa > Mollusca > Gastropoda > Stylommatophora > Ariophantidae > Megaustenia > Megaustenia siamemsis. The sequence goes on along the minus strand of JAVIAB010000001.1, from coordinate 32,841,735 downwards.
CCTGACTCTCTCATGAAGTCAGCTGTCTGTTTAAGTGTTTCTGGTGTTGATAATTAATTACATTAATGAATAACATAATTCATGACGTATTTTGTTATTAAAAGTAACTTGAACACCCGAACCCACGTTTTTCGTATTTACGTGAGTACATTTTTGTGTAAACAAAATGAAATGATTGGACGAGTATATGAATGAGCGCCAAGAGGAACTGTACACAACAGTAGATGTGATCGTAGATAGCAAAACTGTTTACCGACAACGATGTCTCATTTATGGAGTCAACTATGAGCTCGCAGCTGTTACTGATCGGCTTCAACTAAAAAATTTTTGAGCGCAGTCATCACTGAGAGAAGATATTCACTTTTATTTATTTTCTATTTCATCCTCCGGGAGGTTCGCTCGGCCGTGCGGCTAAAGCCATGGCTTCACTGGCTGAAAAGCCGGCGTACGGTGTTCGAAACCCGCGCTCGACAGAGAGGATATTTTGTTCTATCGGGGTGAAATAAAAATTCTGAGTCTCACACGTCTTGGCGACTACTTGACCAAGCGGCCTTTATCCCTCTGGTTCTATCGTGTGCCCCCCGACATACACCAGCAATGGTACTATATGTCCTCAAGATAGTTTTTTTTTTTTTTTTTTAAATCCTCCAGATATTAAAAAAAAAATCTCCGGGCACATCCGTAAATGCAACAACGACCGACAAAGTGGTTGTTTTAGTTCTCTCAACGAAACATTCACTTCTCTTTTATCTTGATAGTTTCACATTTTATTAAATTAAAAAAAAAATAATTGAATGAAAAATTAAACGATTTTTGTAACGGAATTGAAACGCTTTTCTGGAGTTTTGTCCTGGGCCAGAGATACAGGCCTGTTATTAGGATAATAAGAGAACAATTTAAACAAATAACAACAATTAGGTTTAACGTCAGTAATACACGAAGGGCATACAAGCTGCGGGGCACACGTGAGGACGCGACGGCTAGATCCAAGCAGTCAGTTAATCTCTGCGTGCAATACATTGAGTATAGGAATCTGCAGCGCGGTGAAGGAGGTCGAGATAGATTTGACAATAAATGTCACGTTTATGACAAGTTTAATTGACGTCACACCCATCATGGGGACCTGGGCTGGTAACAAATAAATGTTGTTAATTTCCAACCGTTGATCTCTTCATACTCGTCGGTGTCTGTATCTCAAACCGCCCACCAATCAGCCGGAAACGTTAAAGCTTGTCGGGAAGTTCCCACTGTTATCATGTCTGGCTCAACAAAGTTGTCGGAGAGTGATCTCCCTCGCTGTTATTATTTGCCTGGAACTACAATTATCTCCTTCACTGTATCGCGTTGGCAGCACGTGCCTGTTGACAAGTTGATACATTTGTGGAGATAAAAAAAAATACTCTGGAAATACAGTCAAATGAAACCGTTCAACTCTTGTGTGATCCCCATGCTAACATATGGATGCGAGAGATGGACATTCATTCAAGCGCTGGAATATAAATAGCTACCGTCGACACTAATTCCCCCGAAGACTGTAAATAATGAATTGTAGAGACTTGAATCAGATTTTCCAATTTCCCTTCTTGATATAGAGTCCTAACATTCCAATTACATATTTTATGATCTTTTCTCCAACATAAGTTCGAATTCTTCTCCATGGCTTCCTCTGGACTAGTACGTGATGAGGCTCCAATCTCTTTCACCGTGGTCTGCCATATTCGTCTTTCGTGTCCTGAACATGCCTCTTGTGTACCACACACCTCGCTGTTTTCGCTTTCATGGGCCATTGGTAATTTCTGACACTTCCGCCCCATCTACTGTTGCCCCACAAATGAATATCAAAATTGAAGGAATAGACATGGAGACAGTTCAGAACTACAACTACCTTGGACATACTATAACCAGTGATGGAAAATGTACAACTGAAATAAACAAAAGAATAGGAATGGCAAAAAGTAATTTTAATACCACGAAGAACATACTAACATCAAAACAAATAAAACCAGGACTAAAACTAAGAATATCAAAATGTTACATCTTCTCAATATTCCTATATGGTGCAGAAACATGGACATTAGACAAGAAAACAGAACAGAAATTTGAAGGCTTTGAAATGTAGATATATAGAAGAATGGGTAGAATTGGATGGAAGGAAAAGAAAACAAGCGACGAAGTCTTAAAACAACTAAAAATGAAGAAAGAACTACTAAACACAATTCAACAAGACAAATGCGCGTCTTGGGTCATATTAAAAGACACAACAGCCTACTGAAAGTAATCCTGGAGGGGAAAATACAAGGTAAAAGAGGCAGAGGCAGACCAAGACTAACATGGACGAATAACATGAAAAGATGGACATATCAGTCTATGACAACCTGCACCGCCAAAGAAAGAGACAGAGCAGAATGGCGCTCTATGGTAGTCAACCTTCGTTGCGGAGACGGCACTCGATGATAATGATGAGAGACTTGACAGTAGATGATAGAGACTTAACAGTAAATGATAGAGACTTGACAGTAAATGATAGAGACTTGACAGTAAATGATAAAGACTTGACAGTAAATGATAAAGACGACAGCAAATGATACAGACTTGACAGTAAATGATAGAGACTTGGCAGTAAATGATAGAGACTTGACAGTAAATGATAAAGACTTGCCAGTAAATGATAGAGACTTGGCAGTACATGATAGAGACTTGACAGTAAATGATAGACACTTGACAGTAAATGATAGAGACAGTGTAAATGATAGAGAATTTGACAGTAAATGATAGAGACTTGGCAGCAAATAATAGAGACTTGACAGCAAATAATACAGACTTGGCAGTACATGATAGAGACTTGACAGTAAATGATAGAGACTTGACAGTAATGATAAACACTTGGCAGTGAATGATGGAGACTTGACAGTAAATGATGGAGACTTGACAGTAAATGATAGAGACTTGACAGTAAATGATAGAGACGTGGCAGTAAATGATAGAGACTTGACAGTAAATGATAGAGACTTGACAGTAAATGATAGAGACTTGACAGTAAACGATAGAGACTTGATAGTTAATGATATAGACTTTACAGTAAATGATATAGACTTTACAGTAAATAATATAGACTTTAAATAATGAAAGACACTTGATAGTAAATGATAGGGACTTGACAGTAAATGATAGAGACTTGACAGTACATGATAGAGACTTGGCAGTACATGATAGAGACTTGACAGTAAATAATAAAGACTTTACAGTAAATTATAGATACTTGGCAGCAAATGATAAAGACTTGTCAGTAAATGATAGAGACGTGGCAGTAAATTATAGAGACTTGACAGTAAATGAAAGTGACTTTAAGTAAATGGTAGAGACTTGACAGTAAATGATAGTGACTTTACAGTAAATGGTAGAGACTTGACAGTAAATGATAGTGACTTTACAGTAAATGGTAGAGACATGTCAGTAAATGATAGAGACTTGACAGTAAATGGTAGAGACTTGTCAGTAAATGGTAGAGACTTGACAGTAAATGATAGAGACTTGACAGTGAATGATAGAGACTTGACAGTAAATGATAGAGACTTGACAGTAAATGATAGTGACTTTACAGTAAATGGTAGAGACTTGACAGTAAATGGTAGAGAGTTGACAGTTAATGAACTTAGACGACAAGAAGTGAACCAAGAATGTGACTTCAACGGTATACGGAGAAGACTGGAAGTATATTGGTCACGTGATCAAACTTCACGAAACGAGCACTCCAACACCGAGGCTTTAAGTGGACACCGTGTGGCAAAAGAAACACAAGGAAAACCACACGAAAGTCACAGAAGAACAATTAATAAAGAGGGCACAACTATGGGCTACAGAAGAAAACAAGAGCCAGCAGTAAAGCGTCAGATATCAAGTTATATTTGCTGCTCTAAGATAGAGTCTGTGAGCTGAAATATCGTCGGATCAGCAAACATTTCTTTCTGAATCTGGTTGTTAGAAATTGTTGGATCAATGAGTTCTCTTTATTTCCTGGAGTGACTGACCTGTCCAGCACATCACCTGTCCAGCACATCACCTGTCCAGCACATCACCTGTCCAGCACATCACCTGTCGTACATCGACCATCTGAGGTTATCATCGTTTTGTGGGCGTTTAAATAAAATAGAGAACGTGTCATTGACATTCTCTGTTGTAAACAAGATAAGGACACTTTTAATGTCACCTTCAGTTGTAAACAAGATAAGGACACTTGTAATGACGTCTTCAGTTGTAAACAAGGTAAGGACACGTTTAATGCCATCTTCAGTTGTAAACAAGATAAGGACACTTTTAATGACGTCTTCAGTTGTAAACAAGATAAGGACACTGTTAATGACACTTTCAATTGTAAAGGAGATAAGGACACCTTTAATGACATCTTCAGTTGTAAAAAAAAAGATAAGGACACTTATTATTATGACATCTTAAATAATAAACAAGATAAGATCACTTTTAATGACATACAGTCATACAACCATATATGTTGATGAAGTTTTAAGTGTCAGGTTTTATTGAGCTTACTTCTGACCTAAGCTATTGCAATTCCTTCAGTCTTGTCTACATCATGTTGTTCTATTGTCCAGTTAATTGAGCTTACTTCTGACCTGAGCTATTTCACTTCGTCCTGTCTTGTCTACATCATGTTGTTCTATTGTCCAGTTTATTGACCTTACTTCTGACCTGAGCTATTTCACTTCGCCCTGTCTTGTCTACATCATGTTCGTTCTATTGTCCAGGCGTCTGAGACTGTCATGCGTTTAGACATGTTCTGGGGTTTGATATTCATCTAGGTTCATTTAGATATTCTAGGGTTTGTTTGGGTGCTCCGCCGTGGCATGTTGCTAGGTCACTGAGTCCTAGCTTGCGTAGGTGAGCTCTGAGGTAACAGTGACTTGTTCTGCGTCTGTATGTCTTGACCTGCTCATGTCTGCTGAGTTTGTTTAAGTTGTCGTGTTCTGGCTCACGTCTACTGAGTTTGTTTAATAAGTTGTCGTGTTCTGGCTCATGTCTGTTGAGTTTGTTTAATAAGTTGTCGTGTTCTGCCTCTATCTGCTGAGTTTGTTTAATAAGTTGTCGTGTTCTGCCTCATGTCTGCTGAGTTTGTTTAATAAGTTATCGTGTTATGCCTCATGTCTGCTGAGTTTGTTTAATAAGTTGTCGTGTTCTGCCTCTATCTGCTGAGTTTGTTTAATAAGTTGTCGTGTTCTGCCTCATGTCCGCTGAGTTTGTTTAATAAGTTATCGTGTTCTGCCTCTATCTGCTGAGTTTGTTTAATAAGTTGTCGTGTTCTGCCTCATGTCCGCTGAGTTTGTTTAATAAGTTATCGTGTTCTGCCTCTATCTGCTGAGTTTGTTTAATAAGTTGTCGTGTTCTGCCTCATGTCCGCTGAGTTTGTTTAATAAGTTATCGTGTTCTGCCTCTATCTGCTGAGTTTGTTTAATAAGTTGTCGTGTTCTGCCTCATGTCTGCTGAGTTTGTTTAATAAGTTATCGTGTTCTGCCTCTATCTGCTGAGTTTGTTTAATAAGTTGTCGTGTTCTGCCTCATGTCTGCTGAGTTTGTTTAATAAGTTATCGTGTTCTGCCTCTATCTTCTGAGTTTGTTTAATAAGTTGTCGTGTTCTGCCTCATGTCTGCTGAGTTTGTTTAATAAGTTATCGTGTTCTGCCTCTATCTTCTGAGTTTGTTTAATAAGTTGTCGTGTTCTGCCTCTATCTGCTGAGTTTGTTTAATAAGTTGTCGTGTTCTGCCTCATGTCTGCTGAGTTTGTTTAATTAGTTGTCGTGTTCTCCCTCTATCTGCTGAGTTTGTTTAATAAGTTGTCGTGTTCTGCCTCATGTCTGCTGAGTTTGTTTAATAAGTTGTCCTGTTCTGGCTAGTGTCTTCTGAGTTTGTTTAATAAGTTGTCGTGTTCTGCCTCTATCTGCTGAGTTTGTTTAATAAGTTGTCCTGTTCTGGCTAGTGTCAACCTACACATCATTCTATCATCTTGTAATCTCACCAGAGCCATCCTGCGCCCCATTTGACTCACAGTCATCTACTCGCTGGGAGATTTTGGATCTTGCATCATTTAAGACTCGCTTTAATTTTATTTATGTGTTAGCTTACGAAGTATCCATATTATCTATTTTTATTCTCTGATATGTAGCACAAATATCTTTCATTTCGTCATCTCATCTCTTATCCATCTTTTTATTTCTCCTTGATTTACCTGTCTCGCCCATCCTAGATGTAGCAGAGTTTATCTTTATTTTGTTGTTCGTTTATGTTGTTCTTGTTTTCTGAGAAAGGCAGCATGATGGCCGAAACGTCAGTATTTTATTGTGTTCCTTTTTTTGTAAAACTGTCACCATACCTTGAAGGAGGGTACGTTACATCGCACTACTTGCTCCTGCTACCAGCTTTACCGCAGCACTGCAATGATTTGCCTGTTCCCTAATTATTTTGTGCCCGAACAAATATTGTCAGCTTTAGAGTTGAATACAGCAGGAGATCCATGCCTGGGAGTCATGATTTTAGAGTGTCAAGAAGATAAAGGCCCGAAACACTTGCTCCACGGGGATTACATTCTTTGGCGAAGCTCTGTTTAAAGAGTTTCCTATAACTACGCACTTTCGAAATCTGTTTTTTTTGTGTGTTTTGACTTGGAGTTTGTGATGCAGTGGGCCTTCTGATAGCGTTTCAAGCTTGACAAACTAGATCAGTTTTTGTTTCATTGTCTACAGTGTGTTAGGGGCTCTGCTGTTTTCTCCATTATTATGATGCTTTACTTGGCTCCCATAACGTCCTCTTGATGTTCGTGTGGTTTTGGCTTATCCAGTGGGTAATTGCATATTTATTGGGGTAGACATCTGTCTCTGGATCCCCAGTGATGTATCCGGTGATCGTCTGAACGGTGACCTTCTTCGTAGTCAGGGGCAGCTTGTGTAGGGTGACTTTTGCCTTTTCTTTATCAAACTGCTTGATAATGACAGCAGTTTGTGGGTTCTGCCACTCACACATTTTGTTTCCCGTGTATTCCCTCGATGTTAGTGACGTGGGCGGCGGTACTTAACGCCGCATACTACTTCTACACGTTTTCGAAGCGGTGCAGGGAGAAATTCCAATTGGTCCTACATGGCCGGTTCTTTGAGAGGTCCCATAATCAGGAAGTAGAAAGCTTTATACGCCTGGAGCCCAGATAGAGTCTGGACAAGAGTGCCGCGGTGGTGGAGATTGTAGGCAAATCGCGTGAGCGTCTATAGCTGAAGATGTCACAAGCATTGGGTTGTGTACTGGAAACCCGTCAGCGGGCAAGGTACGAGATATCGGTGCGACACTCCACATGTCGGTCAAAAATAGAACGTCAACATCAAACAAAAACAAAAAAAAGCGAGACAAACAATCCGGATATTTAAATGAAGTAGTTTTACAGAAATTGTGTACTTTTTCATTATCTATAATTTTGAAAGTCACTAAAGAACATTATATACTCTATAGATTTGCAAATCTATTTTAGATCTTCTAGCCTCGGCTGGAAGACTATAAATTTCTAAATCTACAGAACAATAATTTTTCGTAATATTTTTTTTTCAAAATAACAAAGAACTTGCATTATTTCTGAACAAATTGTGTCCCTTTAATACAGGAACTAATAAATATTACCTCCCATATTAATATTGTAAAGTTCAATCCAATCTTCATCCCAACGTTGTGCTACAAATGCCAGACCCGGGCCCTAGATGCAAGAACAATATGAAAAATAACCTCTTCTAAGATGAAATGTGTTAGACGATGACAGGAAACAGTCTGAGAGATAAGATCAGAAAGGAAGAACTGAGAAAAAAGCTAGGAATAGCCCCCCGCCATAGAATATATAAGGAAACAACAGTTTGGCCACGTGACAAGGCAGAAAGATCAAAATACAACACAACGAGTCTTTAGAAACGTTGTGAGAACACCAGACCCAAGGGTCAACCACGAAAAAGATAGATCGATGGAATATTAGAAGCACTAGGAAACATAACAGCAGCAGAGGCGAACAGAAGAGCAAAAGACCGCAAATTATATCTCCCCTCGACGCTGAAAGGCAGATGAGGAAGGTAAGAAGAGGAAGAAGTTCAATCAATTTCTTTGTATTTCCAACTGTCACGTTGTAGTTATGACATTCTATATGTCACGTTGTAGATAAGATATTCCAACTATCACGTTGTAGATAAGATATTCCAACTGTCACGTTGTAGATAAGATATTCCAACTGTCACGTTATAGTTATGACATTCTATATGTCACGTTGTAGATAAGATATTCCAACTATCACGTTGTAGATAAGATATTCCAACTGTCACGTTATAGTTATGACATTCTATATGTCACGTTGGAGATAAGGTATTCCAACTATCACGTTGTAGATAAGATATTCCAACTGTCACGTTATAGTTATGACATTCTATTTATCACGTTGTAGATAAGATATTCCAACTGTCACGTTGTAGTTAAGATATTCCAACTATCACGTTGTAGTTAAGATATTCCAACTATCACGGTGTAGTTAAGATATTCCAACTGTCACGTTGTAGATAAGATATTCCAACTGTCACGTTATAGTTATGACATTCTATTTATCACGTTGTAGATAAGATACTCCAACTGTCACCTTGTAATTATGGCATTCTATATATCACGTTGTAGATAAGATATTCCAACTGTCACCTTGTAATTATGACATTCTATATATCACGTTGTAGATAAGATATTCCAACTGTCACCTTGTAATTACGACATTCTATATATCACGTTGTAGATAAGATATTCCAACTGTCACCTTGTAATTATGACATTCTATATATCACGTTGTAGATAAGATATTCCAACTGTCACCTTGTAATTATGACATTCTATATATCACGTTGTAGATAAGATATTCCAACTGTCACGTTCTATTTATGACATTCTATATATCACGCTGTAGATAAGATATTCCAACTTTCACCTTGTAATTATGGCATTCTATATATCACGTTGTAGATAAGATATTCCAACTGTCACCTTGTAATTATGACATTCTATATACCACGTTGTAGATAAGATATTCCAACTGTCACGTTGTAGTTATGACATTCTATACATCACGCTGTAGATAAGATATTCCAACCGTCACCTTGTAATTATGACATTCTATATATCACGTTGTAGATAAGATACTCCAACTGTCACCTTGTAATTATGACATTCTATATATCACGTTGTAGATAAGATATTCCAACTGTCACCTTGTAATTATGACATTCTATATATCACGTTGTAGATAAGATATTCCAACTATCACGTTTAGTTATGACATTCTATGTATCATTTTTATATAAGATATTCCAACTGTCACGTTGTAGTTATGACATTCTATATGTCACGTTGTAGATAAGACATTCCAATTGTCACGCTGTAGAAAGAACATTCAAATGCTCACGTTTTAGAAAAAATAAATTTCTGTTGTGTGACAGACGTTGAACTCTCAAGCTGTTGAATTGTAAGTGAATCCGCCGCTGGATCGTGGAATAGTGATTTAACAGCCCTTGGTCCATCAGGCTTATGGGATAGCAGATGGCATTGCCCAAGACAACGACACACTGCTAGTGGAGATGTGGGCGATGGGGGTCCCGCATTAGTGATGTAACAGCGCTGTGTACAACAGGCTTCTGGGATAGCAGATGACATTGAGCAAGACTAGGACACACTGCTAGTGGAGATTTAAGGTCACACATCAGTGGTTCAACAGCACACTGTCTCCACAGATAAGACTTGAAAAGATCCGGTCAGAAGTCACTCCACAGAACCGAGAATATTCAAGCTGAGATGTCCGATGATGGACTCATCAACCAGGCGGATGAAATGTGAAACGACACTTGGACATTTCACGAACATTCAGGGTTAGAATGTAGCAGCAAGTCGACCACTAGGAGTTGGTACCCAGGTGCCCCCCCCTCCCCCCACCAAACCTCCTTTGAGTGTCAAGAGTCTAAAGGAACAATTCCATTGCTTGAAAGGAGAGCAGTTCTGATGATCAGATTACCTCCTACAACAAAGCTGTATATACAGAGTCACATATCTACCATCAACTAAAATATTTTCTTCTAAACTCTGAGAGTCCAGTTGACACAAAAATCCGTTATCCGCCTCATAGAATTTCATAAATCCGCCTCATAGAACCTCATAAATCCGCCTCATAAATCTTGTTTGAAATGTGTTTAGTAGTTATCTTTTCATTTTTAGCAGTTTTAATACTTCATCGTTTGTTTTCTTTACCTTCCATCCATTTCTACCTATTTTCTATATATCCACATTTTAAAGGCTTCAATTCTCTGTTCTGTTTTCTTGTTTGACGTCCATGTTTCTGCACCATATATGAATATTGAGAAGATGTAACATTTTTCTATTCTTAGTTATTAACATGATACAAGTTTTATTTACAAAAATCCTGTTTAAATAAACTGGTCAGTGTTACATTCTAGCAACTGTCCATATAATTTTCAGTGTTTTATTGCTGCTTTGACTAAATGTGTGTATAAGTGGTCTCAATTACTTTCGAGCAAAGGGACAAAATGGAAATTCCAACTCCAGAGTTTAACAGGGATGAAGCTAAGCTTTGGAGAGATGAGTTCCCCTGTTATAGGTCAAACGTCAAAATGCTCTTTCTTAATTAAGTAGAGTGAACAATACATTCGTTGTAAAACTGTCATGAACTTTATTTACATCACACTGGCTCGACAATATCTGTGTATACATATAACATATAAACAGTGTGTACATCATATCTCCACTCATGAAAGTCCATCACCTAGTAGAGTGAATAATAACATTCGTCGTAAAACTGACATGACGTTTATCGCGTCAATCTGACTCAAAATATTATAAAACTGCCATGACGTCTATCACGTCAATTTGACTCAAAATATTATAAAACTGCCATGACGTCTATCACGTCAATCTGACTCTAAATATTATAAAACTGCCATGACGTCTATCACGTCAATGTACTCAAAATATTATAAAACTGCCATGACGTCTATCACGTTAATCTGACTCTAAATATTATAAAACTGCCATGACGTCTATCACGTCAATGTACTCAAAATATTATAAAACTGACATGACGTCTATCACGTCAATCTGACTCTAAATATTATAAAACTGACATGGACTTCCAATTCGTCAATCTGACTCTAAATACTATAAAACTGACATGACGTCTATCACGTCAATCTGACTCTAAATACTATAAAACTGACATGGACTTCCAATTACATCAATCTGACTCTAAATACTATAAAATTGACATGTACTTCCAATTACATCAACTGACTCTAAATACTATAAAACTGACATGTACTTCCAATTACATCAATCTGACTCTAAATACTATAAAACTGACAAGGACTTCCAATTCGTCAATCTGACTCTAAATACTATAAAACTGGCATGACTACCAATTACACCAATCTGACTCTAAATACTATAAAGCCGACATGACGTCTATTACACCAATCTGACTCTAAATACTATAAAACAGACATGTACTTCCAATTACATCAATCTGACTCTAAATTCTATAAAACTGACATGTGCTTCCAATTACATCAATCTGACTCTAAATACTATAAAACTGACATGTACTTCCAATTACATCAATCTGACTCTAAATACTATAAAACTGACATGTACTTCCAATTACATCAATCTGACTCTAAATACTATAAAACTGACATGTACTTCCAATTACATCAATCTGACTCTAAATAATATAAAACTGACATGTACATCCAATTACATCAATCTGACTCTAAATACTATAAAACTGACATGGACTTCCAATTACATAAATCTGACTCTAAAATAATATCAACTTACACTGAACTGTCTGAATGTATGAAGTCCGACACTTATGCTCAACTAGATGACTAACATTGGCTGTACTCTGTTACCAGTACTAGAGCGGTTTTCTAAAGAGCTGTTATCAACTAGAGAGAGAGAGAGAGAGAGAGAGAGAGAGAGAGAGAGAGAGAGAGCAATTTCTCTCCTCCTAGCTTTTTATACCTCCCACTAATTACTATCCCAAGCTCCTTCGCATATCCTAACATTTTCGCCCTTATACACTCCTTTTCTCCTATTTGTCAAAACAATACGTCACTGCCTTTTCGCCTTGGGAATTTTCCAGACCCCTCGATCTTCAACTTCGACCTTGAACCTATTAATGAACCTATTTCTAACATCACTAATCCTCGATTCATGCCTCGCACGCTTTCCCTTGATTCCCTTGAATATAACCACACTGGCCGGTATACTATTATAGGTCTACCGACAAATGTTATGTTTCAACCACACAATGGAAGTATCAACAAATATAAATTTATAAAGACAATTTGACTATTAACAAATGATAATCGTCTATGGCTAGGGTTGGTGGGAGGGCGTGAGAAGAAGGGGGCTGCTAACAAATCACAGCTCTCTACATTCAAAAACACGAATCGAAAAATAACATCATATCCTAACATGGCTACTATCTAATGCATTAAAAAGAAAGATTACAAATTGTGAGATAGGATGGTTCTACCAGAAGAGACGTAATAGTGATTAAAATTAACGAAATTAGTAAATGTATTGGGACTAGATCAGATAGCAAACACATAAAGAAATAGATCGGAAGTGGTTTTTGGCACACTCTTGAACATCAGTCTTAAAATGTTCAAAGAAAGCGTTGGTCAGCTCAAGGTTGGTGACATTCCATACAGCTTGTCCAGGTCTGAAGTTGTTGATCGAGACAAAACATTTCCTGGTTTTTTTTTTCCGGAAGTGCATCCTTAAATTAGAGAGATGTGATTTTTTGTGTTTTTCCTTACAATATTAATGTAAAACTGTTGTAGTATTTATATTTACCTAACCACCTGACATTTTTGTAATACTGACAGTATATAATACTGATTTTGTAATAATGACTTTGATATAATTTTTATATAATCGTAATATGGGAGGTAAATATTCTTATTTTTCTAATACAAGGGACACAACCGTTGCAGATAAACGTATTACAAGTTCTTTAATTATTAATAAAAGTCTTGGGAGAAAAATGAGTGTGCTGTAGAGATGTAAAACGAAAGATCTTAGTCGGGGGTCGGTTTTCTAAAAAAAGTCTGTAAATTTACAGCCTACAATTTTAAATTTAATGAATTAAAAAATATATTTATTGAAGAGAAGGTATTTTCCTTATAGAGATTGTATTTAATTAAATACCCTTATAGATGATAGATGCTGGTATCTTTCAAGTGGGATGATTAAGTCTATTTTTGACCGACACGTTCAGTGTCGCATTAAACAAAGAAACATTTTATAGCAAAATCTTTCGGTTCATTTGACGTCACTGAGCTGATCTGTGTTGACCTTTCTATCTGTGATGTTGACTTAAATTTACTGATTTTTGTGTAAAAAATCCTTTATTTTCAAGCAAATTGGAGTTTAAAATAAATAATGCTTGTGAGGAAAAAGCCACCATCCCGACACTCATGTACTGACTGTATCTGGGTAGAAATCTATAGGAACTGGTACTTCCTGATTGTGGGAATCCACATAGGGCCTGTCGGTGTAGGAACAAATAGAATTGTATCCTTGTACCGCCTCGAAAACCCGAAGAAGTAGTAGTACCGCCGCCAACGTTACTAATACCGATGGAATGCACCGGAAAAAAATATGCGTGAGTTGCAGAACCCACAAATTGCTATCATTGTCAATCACATCGATAAAGAAAAAAAAAACAAAAGGCACCCTACAATGACTGTCCTAGACTACCAAGTAGGACACTGCTCAAACGATCACCAAATACATAACTGGGGACACAGAAACAGATGTCTACTTTATAAACATATGATACAGATAAATGGGCCTTTCTTACAAAGAAAGCTATCAGCATTCTCCTCAATGTTAATGTCGAACTAGTTGAAGAAGAAATATTGAAGTTTGAGTGTCCCTACAGGGCGGAGAACGTCTTATGACATGTTTGGGGAATATACTGGGAAATCAATGATCTTTGAAATTAAAGAAAACCACAGAAGTTATTGCAGATACAGCACCAAGACAGACCGCAAAACAAAGGTCAATCTACGAGAATATGTATATATATATATATATATATATATATATATATATATATATATATATATATATATATATATATCTGCGATCAAGACTCAATCAGAGTAGGATTCCAGACTCTCTCATGAAGTCAGATGTCTGTTTAAGCGAATCGATTGTCCCATATAGTTTCTCCTCCAGGAAGGTGGGCGTGAACCACATTGCTCTTCTCAGGTCTGTGTACTGGGAACAATCCTGTAGAACATATTTTGTAGTCATATTGTCCAGTGTACAGTGGCATAGGCTGGTTGTATCTATTTTGAATTTGGTGAACATGTGATTTCTCATTCTATTGTGGCCTGTGCGTAGGCGAAGTATGATGACTTGATCTCTCCTTGATAGTTGGTGGTATCCGTCACTCACGTTATGCTTTGGGTGTTCTCGTTTCTATTTTTCATGGAACTGACCCTTGAGGATGGATTTGGCTTAATCATAACTGAGCGGATGGTTCTCTTGTGGTAATCTCCCTCCCTCTTTAGCTAATCTGTCTGCGCTTTCGTTCCCGTGTATATTACAGTGTGATGGTATCCACTGAATGACTACTATCTGGAAGTTATTGATTGCATAGTTGGTCGAGGGTAGTTCTCAAGTCATCTAGTTCATTGTTCTTATGGCTTTTTAGAGCTGATAGTACTGACAGTGCATCAGTCAGAATCACCAATTTAATGTGCATGTTATTTTTGAATTGAGTAGCCATTATTGCAGCATCTCTGAAGGCATCAGCTTCTGCTTTAAAGTTGTTTGAGAATTTCCCAGTAGTTATTGACTTGGTGATCTCGTCCTGATTGTTCAGCGTCAAGAACACACCTCCCCCTCCATTTCTGGTGGCATTTGTAGCAGAGCCATCTGTGTATATGTGGGACCAAGAGTCCTGTGGGTATATATATAAAAACAAAAACAACATCGGCAGTAGCAAGACGATAGCCAGGACTAAAAGAAACACGGTTACAAGCCAACAAACAAAGGTACAACACACAGACAGTAGTTCATCTGAAGGAGACGAAAGACACAATAAATCATGGACGTATGTGACAGAAGGAAGTGAACTTTAAAAATCTTATTCATCCCTGGAACTTGTGATAGACAAAGATATTGGCAATGATACATACACATACATAAGAAACAATACATACACATACATAAGCAACGATACAGACACAGACATTAGCAATGATAGAGACATAGACATTAGCAATGATACAGACACATACATTAGCAAAGATACGAATGTCGCGAGCAACACTTTAAGTTTGCAAAATAATCTCGAGTGGTTCACCCAGACACCAGGTAACATGGAGGTCAGACTTCACAAATGTCGTATCGTTAGTGCTGAATGAAACACCAGTCGTGATATTCTGGTCAACTACATAGTGGGCCTCATTGTATGTTACTAATTCTACTGCAATGACGCCGAGTGACATCTCATGTGTTTATCTTTTCTACTTGTACCTTTTTGAGTAGAATGTAGCCACTAATTTGTTCCACATTGATGTGGTAGTTCTTGACTTCATAACGAGACATGTCAGCTACAACATCAGAAAGTAACCACTAACTTAAGTCCCACATTGATGTGGTAGTTCTTGACTTCATAACGAGACATGTCAGGTGCAACACCAGAAAGTAACCACTAACTTAAGTCCCTCATTGATGTGGTAGTTCTTGACTTCATAACGAGACATGTCAGCTACAACATCAGAACGTAGCTACTAAATTATGTCCCACATTGATATGGTAGTTCTTGACTTCATAACGAGACATGTCAGCTGCAACATCAGAAAGTAACCACTAACTTAAGTCCCACATTGATGTAGTAGTTCTTGACTTCATAACGAGACATGTCAGCTACAACATCAGAACGTAGCCACTAACTTATGTTCCACATTTATGTGGCAGTTCTTGGCTTCACAACGAGACATGTCAGCTACAACATTAGAACGTAGTACCAACCAATTTTCCACCTTGATGTGAACACATATTCTACGAATGGAACACAATCGCACCAGGAAGAAGGTAGTTACAACATGCACTAGAAACACACACCACATAGATGGTAGAAATAAACTGATCTATCATGCTCAACACACTGCTAAAAAGAACAACACAAGATTCCTACACTAAATCGCTAATTCTAATATCCGAATATATAAATATAATAGACGCCTGTAGAAATGTTGCCGTTTTCCGCTTCAAAACTTTTAACGATAAACTGCTTTTACAGATTTATAATCAAAAATCAATTTCCATCTTTAAAACAATTTGTTAGACCCATCATTTGTTGCCCATACTTTGTCTACAATTGTCGATATCTGGAGGTAATGATCAGTTGCCCATAGTTTGTCTACAATTGTCGATATCTGGAGGTCATGATCAGTTGCCCATAGTTTGTCTACAATTGTCGATATCTGGAGGTCATGATCAGTTGCCCATACTTTGTCTACAATTGTCGATATCTGGAGGTCATGATCAGTTGCCCATAGTTTGTCTACAATTGTCAATATCTGGAGGTCATGATCAGTTCCCTTTAGTTTGTCTACAATTGTCGATATCTGGAGGTCATGATAAGTTCTCCATAGTTTGTCTATAATTATCGATATCTGAAGGTCATGATCAGTTCCCCATAGTTTGTCTACAATTGTCGATATCTGGAGGTCATGATAAGTTCTCCATAGTTTGTCTACAATTATCGATATCTGGAGGTCATGATAAGTTCTCCATAGTTTGTCTACAATTATCGATATCTGGTGGTCATGATAAGTTCTCCTTAGTTTGTCTACAATTGTCGATATCTGGAGGTCATGATAAGTTCTCCATAGTTTGTCTACAATTATCGATATCTGGAGGTCATGATAAGTTCTCCATAGTTTGTCTACAATTATCGATATCTGGAGGTCATGATAAGTTCTCCATAGTTTGTCTACAATTATCGATATCTGGAGGTCATGATAAGTTCTCCATAGTTTGTCTACAATTGTCGATATCTGAAGGTCATGATCAGTTCCCCATAGTTTGTATACAATTATCAATATCTGGAGGTCATGTCAAGTAGCCCATAGTTTATCTACAATTATCGATATCTAGAGGTCATGATAAGTTCTCCATAGTTTGTCTACAAATTCTCGTTAGATGGAGGTCATGATAAGTTCTCCATAGTTTGTCTACAAATTCTCGTTAGATGGAGGTCATAATAAGTTCTCCATAGTTTGTCTACACATTTCCGTTAGGTGGAGGTCATTATAGGTTCTCCATAGTTTGTCTACAAATTTCCGTTAGGTGGAGGTCATGATAAGTTCTCCATAGTTTGTCTACAAATTTCCGTTAGGTGGAGGTCATGATAAGTTCTCCATAGTTTGTCTACAAATTCTCGTTAGGTGGAGGTCATGATAAGTTCCCCATTGTTTGTCTACACATTCTAGTTAGGTGGAGGTCATGATAAGTTGCCCATAGTTTGTCTACAATTGTCGATATCTAGAGGTCATGATAAGTTGCCCATAGTTTGTCTACAATTGTCGATATCTTGGGGGTCATGATAAGTTCCACATAGTTTGTCTACAATTGTCGATATCTGGAGGTCATCATAAGTTCCCCGTAGTTTGTCTACAATTGTCGTTAGCTGGAGGCCCTGATAAGTTCTCTATAGTTTGTCTACAATTGTCGATATCTAGAGGTCATGGTAAGTTCCCCATAGTTTGTCTACAATTGTCGTTAGATGAGGTCATCATAAGTTCCCCATAGTTTGTTTACAATTGTCGTTAGATGAGGTCATCATAAGTTCCCCACAGTTTGTTTACAATTGTCGTTAGATGAGGTCATCATAAGTTCCCCACAGTTTGTCTACAATTGTCGTTAGATGAGGTCATCATAAGTTCCCCACAGTTTGTCTACGATTGCCGTTAGATGAGGTCATCATAAGTTCCCCACAGTTTGTCTACAATTGTCGTTAGATGAGGTCATCATAAGTTCCCCACAGTTTGTCTACAATTGTCGTTAGATGAGGTCATCATAAGTTCCCCACAGTTTGTCTACAATTGTCGTTAGATGAGGTCATCATAAGTTCCCCACAGTTTGTCTACAATTGTCGTTTGATGAGGTCATCATAAGTTCCCCACAGTTTGTCTACGATTGTCGATATCTAGAGGCCATGATAAGTTCCCCATAGTTTGTCTACGATTGTCGATATCTAGAGGCCATGATAAGTTCTCTATAGTTTGTCTACGATTGTCGATATCTAGAGGCCATGATAAGTTCCCCATAGTTTGTCTACGATTGCCTCTCGTGGGACCAGAATTCCTCCCAGAATTCTCTGTAAAGCTCTAATGTTTGAAGGACACGTTCTGGAGTCTGTAGATCCTCTTGACATCTACAATATGGGGATGTAGACATTTGTATTCTCTAGAGGTGGTCGTTCGATGTCTGATCGGAGTCGGAAGATTGTGGTCTGTTGTGCTTCTTCAGGTTTAGAGCATGATCATGTGAAGATTTATTGTTTGTTCTAGTCTGCCAATTATTTCTATACCTCCTTTGATGAGTGTTTTTGTTTCCTTCATTGTAAAAATGAATTGTTCTTCGTGAGTGCCAGCTTCTAATAGACTGTTAGTCTCTTTAGTTCTGTAGCACAATAGGCGGTTGCCCACTGCCGTGTCACCTTGTTGGTCCATGTCCATCACAGCACTCCGGACTAACTCATAGGGGCTCAGTTGCTCTAAATAGATAACGAATCATGTAGACAAAGACGCTTCCAGAAGCTCGATGTGATAACATTCACCATTTGTTTTGACATTCCGTTAATCTGTTTAGCTCCATGTAGCCTTTCTTTCTTTCTTTCTTTCTTTCTTTCTTTCTTTCTTTCTTTCTTTCTTTCTTTCTTTCTTTCTTTCTTTCTTTCTTTCTTTCGTTCTTTCTTTTTTTCTTTTTTTTCTTTCTTTATCTCTTTCTTTATCTCCTTCTTTCTTTCTTTCGTTCTTTCTTTCTTTCTTTCTTTTTTTCTTTCTTTCTTTCTTTCTTTCTTTCTTTATTTCTTTCTTTATTTCTTTCTTTCTTTCTATCTTTCTTTCTTTCTTTCTTTCTTTCTTTCTTTCATTCTTTCTTTAGTTTTCAAAATGTGGTCTGCTATTTGTTTCTACTAATTATCTTTGTCTCCAAGCTATTTTTGATGTCTTCTCCTTTTTTGTTTCCGTGGTCAGAATTTGGGCTGTTGTTATGTTACCTTCATAACTTCTCACAAAAACACATCCAACTTTTGTTATGTTACCTTCATAACTTCTCACAAAAACACATCCGACTTTTGTTATGTTACCTTCATAACTTCTCACAAAAACACATCCGACTTTTGTTATGTTACCTTCATAACTTCTCACAAAAACACATCCAACTTTTGTTATGTTACCTTCATAACTTCTCACAAAAACACATCCAACTTTTGTTATGTTACCTTCATAACTTCTCACAAAAACACATCCAGCTTTTGTTATGTTACCTTCATAACTTCTCACAAAAACACATCCGACTGTTGTTATTTTATCTTTCTTACTTCTCATAAAAACACATCCGGCTGTTGTTATTTTATCTTTCTTACTTCTCATAAAAACACATCCGGCTGTTGTTATTTTATCTTTCTTACTTCTCATAAAAACACATCCGACTGTTGTTGTGTTACCTTCACAACTTCTCACAAAAACACATCCGACTGTTGTTATGTTATATTTCTAACTTCTCACAAAAACACATCCAACTGTTGTTATGTTATCTTTCTTACTTCTCACAAAAACACATCCGACTGTTGCTATGTTATATTTCTAACTTCTCACAAACACATCCGACTGTTGTTATGTTACCTTTCTAACTGCTCACAAATACACATCCAACTATTGTTATGTTATCTTTGTAACTTCTCACAAAAACAAATCCAACTGTTGTTATGTTATCGTTGTAACATCTCACAAAAACACATCCGACTGTTGTTATATTATCTTTCTAGCTTCTCACAGAATCACACCCGACTGTGTCAGCTCGAATAAAGCGACCACAATTAGACCAACTTTTCCGGAGCACACCAACTAAACAGATGCTCGTAAGTGCTCCTGTATTTGGTGCTCATCTTCAAGTACAGAAAAATGTTCACACTGGAGTTAACGGACTCAAGCAGGAACGCAAACGACCAGGTCACAAAGAACAGATTGGAGTACTTCCGCCTGCGCTTAACCCAGGCTCGAAGAATGTCGTCATGAACAGGAGACACCCTGGACTGTTGCACACGATGAGGATGCTGGCGATTAAGACAACCAGGCTAACTGTCTTCCTGTCTCGGTTAGACATGCTCTCTGATTGCTCCTTGTCCACGTTGATAGTTTTTACGCCATGAGTCCTTTTGTCGGAGCTTTCTTATCAAAATGCCGGTAAATACGACAACGGCCACAAAGCTGATTAGTCCGATAATTGATTGGGAAACGAAGACGATTCGTTGGACAGTCTCCCTGTTGCTGGTCGGAACTTCTCCCAGAAGAGTTCTGTTTCTCTCAGGGTAGAACTTCCATGTGATGATGTTTGTGCAGTAAAGTGGAACTGTAAATAATATCGTGACAGTGTATAGGATAACCATTGCTATGATTGTTCTAGTGGGCGTGATCATTCGTTTAACATGAAGAGGGAAGGCAATACACAAACACCTTTCGGCGGTAACGTAGACTGTAATCAGTAATGTAATTTTAGCGCAGAATACTCTGGGGACGCCGGCAGTGATGTACTGTAGCTCTGAGGGGACCAAGATTGTGTCTGCTTCTTGGAGCAATGGATTAATGAGAATACAGAACCACTGCTGGAGAATCAAGCTGGTGAGGTCGGAGATAGCTAGAGCAAAGAAGCTGATGTTGATGGTCGTGTTCAGGCCTTGTTTGTAGAAAACGATCAAATTGATAATGTTGGCGACTATACCAAACAGATTAACACAACTACACAGAAACACGTAGATGACAATCTCGATGATTTGTCTGTC
Organism: Megaustenia siamemsis; assembly: GCA_032433765.1. Lineage (NCBI taxonomy): Eukaryota > Metazoa > Mollusca > Gastropoda > Stylommatophora > Ariophantidae > Megaustenia > Megaustenia siamemsis. The sequence goes on along the minus strand of JAVIAB010000001.1, from coordinate 32,820,568 downwards.
TCTGTCATTGACAATTTTCCCCTGTGGCCACTCCTTGATAAACTGGATCTCCTCAAGATTGACACAAGTGCTCCCAGATGTCTCCATATCTTATTCTCCAAACCTTCCTACAATGTGCGATATTTGATTAACATCAGACCAGGCCATTAACATCATGTCTTTCTGTTTTATCATTTAAAATAGACACAATATGATTATATAAATTATTTAAGAAATAAAAACAAAACCAAAACTGTTCATTGACATACAATCAAGGAATAGAAGATAGCATCAAAATGCTCCATCAATTCTACAGGTCTACAAGAATTACATTTACATATAAGAAAGCACTACAATTTGTAACTCAAAATAAGCAACTCTATTTCCTTCCATTAACAACAAAGCAACCAATTTTCTTTATCGATGACACCCACGACATTCATGGATATTGATTGTAGACAATTTCTGTGCCTAATTTAAAAGTGACATCTCCAAGAGATGAGACACCAACAGCGTGAAGATACAAACATAGAGTTTCTCCCAACATATTGAATTTTACCAAACATGACATCACTTAAATGTCATTGAAACCTGGCACTGATTATATGTTATTACGTCACTAGAGTCCCCGAGGTGAGGCTCAATTCGTATGTCAAGTTAACGTAGAATTAATTTAACGGTCGGTGTTAAAAGCACAGAAGCCACCTTCGATATGTTGCGGTCCAGCGCTGCAATTATCTGATTTCTATCTGTGTTGGTTGTTGGAAAACAAATTGTTGCCCGTTTTATTTGTGCTGTCTTTCTGTGTTGGTTGGAAAACAAATTGTTGCCTGTTTTATTTGTGCTGTCTTTCTTGGGTGAAATAAAAGTTCACATTTATGGAACAGGAGATAGGAATAAAGAGCTTTATCTGAGAAAGGTGTTTGTTCAAATTTAGGTACCGGAAATAGGAATAAAGAACTTTATCTGAGAAAGGTGTTTGTTGAAATTTAAGTACCGGAGATAGGAATAAAGAGCTTTATCTGAGAAAGGTGTTTGTTCAAATTTAGGTACCGGAGATAGGAATAAAGAGCTTTATCTGAGAAAGGTGTTCGTTCAAATTTAGGTACCGGAGATAGGAATAAAGAGCTTTATCTAAGAAAGGTGTTTGTTCAAATTTAGGTACAGGAGATAGGAATAAAGAGCTTTATCTGAGAAGGGAGTTTGTTCAAATTTAGTTGCAGGTGATAGGAATAAAGAGATTTATCTGAGAAGACAGTTTAATAAATGTTCAAATTGAGGAACGGGTGTCAGGAACAAAGAGCTTTGATCTGAGAAGACAGTTTGTTAAATGTTCACATTTAGGAACAGTAGATAGGCATAAAGAGCTTTGATCTGAGAAGACAGTTTGATAAATGTTCACATTTAGGAACAGTATATAGGAATAAAGAGCTTTGATCTGAGAAGACAGTTTGATTAATGTTCACATTTAAGAACAGTAGATAGGAATAAAGAGCTTTGATCTGAGAAGACAGTTTGATAAATGTTCACATTTAGGAACAGTAGATAGGAATAAAGAGCTTTGATCTGAGAAGACAGTTTGTTAAATGTGAGATTTTCTTTTCTTTTAGTGTCCGAGAGAAAGAAGTAGGTGGACATCGGCATCATCGTGTACCAGACCCGTTGGCTAAGACGATGATGTCTTTCAACAATTCTCTGTCCACAATGCATCGTTTCACTTCTGTTATTGACTGCCCACAACGCATCGTTCCACTTCTGTTATTGACTGCCCACAACGCATCGTTCCACTTCTGTTATTGACTGCCCACAACGCATCGTTCCACTTCTGTTATTGACTGTCCACAATGCATCGTTTCACTTCTGTTATTGACTGTCCACATTGCATCGTTTCACTTCTGTTATTGACTGTCCACATTGCATCGTTTCACTTCTGTTATTGACTGTCCACAATGCATCGTTTCACTTCTGTTATTGACTGTCCACAATGCATCGTTTCACTTCTGTTATTGACTGTCACATTGCATCGTTTCACTTCTGTTATTGACTATCCACATTGCATCGTTCCACTTCTGTTATTGGCTGTCACAAATCCTCGTTCCACTTCTGTTATTGACTGTCCACATTGCATCGTTTCACTTCTGTTATTGACTGTCCACATTGCATCGTTTCACTTCTGTTATTGACTGTCACATTGCATCGTTTCACTTCTGTTATTGACTGTCCACATTGCATCGTTCCACTTCTGTTATTGACTGTCACAAATCCTCGTTCCACTTCTGTTATTGACTGTCACAAATCCTCGTTCCACTTCTGTTATTGACTGTCCACATTGCATCGTTCCACTTCTGTTATTGACTGTCACAAATCCTCGTTCCACTTCTGTTATTGACTGTCACAAATCCTCGTTCCACTTCTGTTATTGACTGTCCACATTGCATCGTTTCACTTCTGTTATTGACTGCCCACAATGCATCGTTTCACTTCTGTTATTGACTGTCACATTGCATCGTTTCACTTCTGTTATTGACTGTCACATTGCATCGTTTCACTTCTGTTATTGACTGTCCACATTGCATCGTTCCACTTCTGTTATTGACTGTCACAAATCCTCGTTCCACTTTTGTTATTGACTGTCCACATTGCATCGTTCCACTTCTGTTATTGACTGTCACAAATCCTCGTTCCACTTCTGTTATTGACTGTCACAAATCCTTGTTCCACTTCTGTTATTGACTGTCACAAATCCTCGTTCCACTTCTGTTATTGACTGTCACAAATCCTCGTTCCACTTCTGTTATTGACTGTCCACAGTGCATCGTTCCACTTCTGTTATTGACTGTCACAAATCCTCGTTCCACTTCTGTTATTGACTGTCACAAATCCTCGTTTCACTTCTGTTATTGACTGTCCACATTGCATCGTTCCACTTCTGTTATTGACTGTCCACATTGCATCGTTTCACTTCTGTTATTGACTGTCCACATTGCATCGTTTCACTTCTGTTATTGACTGTCCACATTGCATCGTTTCACTTCTGTTATTGACTGTCCACATTGCATCGTTCCACTTCTGTTATTGACTGTCCACATTGCATCGTTTCACTTCTGTTATTGACTGTCACAAATCCTCGTTTCACTTCTGTTATTGACTGTCCACATTGCATCGTTTCACTTCTGTTATTGACTGTCCACATTGCATCGTTTCACTTCTGTTATTGACTGTCCACATTGCATCGTTTCACTTCTGTTATTGACTGTCCACATTGCATCGTTCCACTTCTGTTATTGACTGTCCACATTGCATCGTTTCACTTCTGTTATTGACTGTCACAAATCCTCGTTTCACTTCTGTTATTGACTGTCACAAATCCTCGTTTCACTTCTGTTATTGACTGTCACAAATCCTCGTTTCACTTCTGTTATTGACTGTCACAAATCCTCGTTTCACTTCTGTTATTGACTGTCCACAGTGCATCGTTACACTTCTGTTATTGACTGTCCACATTGCATCGTTTCACTTCTGTTATTGACTGTCACAAATCCTCGTTTCACTTCTGTTATTGACTGTCCACAGTGCATCGTTACACTTCTGTTATTGACTGTCCACATTGCATCGTTTCACTTCTGTTATTGACTGTCACAAATGACTGTCACAAATCCTCGTTTCACTTCTGTTATTGACTGTCACAAATGACTGTCACAAATCCTCGTTTCACTTCTGTTATTGACTGTCACAAATGACTGTCACAAATCCTCGTTTCACTTCTGTTATTGACTGTCCACAGTGCATCGTTACACTTCTGTTATTGACTGTCCACATTGCATCGTTTCACTTCTGTTATTGACTGTCACAAATCCTCGTTTCACTTCTGTTATTGACTGTCCACAGTGCATCGTTACACTTCTGTTATTGACTGTCACAAATCCTCGTTTCACTTCTGTTATTGACTGTCCACATTGCATCGTTTCACTTCTGTTATTGACTGTCACAAATCCTCGTTTCACTTCTGTTATTGACTGTCCACAGTGCATCGTTACACTTCTGTTATTGACTGTCCACAGTGCATCGTTTCACTTCTGTTATTGACTGTCCACAGTGCATCGTTACACTTCTGTTATTGACTGTCCACAGTGCATCGTTTCACTTCTGTTATTGACTGTCCACAGTGCATCGTTTCACTTCTGTTATTGACTGTCACAAATCCTCGTTTCACTTCTGTTATTGACTGTCCACAGTGCATCGTTACACTTCTGTTATTGACTGTCCACAGTGCATCGTTACACTTCTGTTATTGACTGTCCACAGTGCATCGTTACACTTCTGTTATTGACTGTCCACAGTGCATCGTTACACTTCTGTTATTGACTGTCCACAGTGCATCGTTTCACTTCTGTTATTGACTGTCCACAGTGCATCGTTACACTTCTGTTATTGACTGTCCACAGTGCATCGTTACACTTCTGTTATTGACTGTCCACAGTGCATCGTTACACTTCTGTTATTGACTGTCCACAGTGCATCGTTTCACTTCTGTTATTGACTGTCACAAATCCTCGTTTCACTTCTGTTATTGACTGTCCACAGTGCATCGTTACACTTCTGTTATTGACTGTCCACAGTGCATCGTTTCACTTCTGTTATTGACTGTCACAAATGACTGTCACAAATCCTCGTTTCACTTCTGTTATTGACTGTCCACAGTGCATCGTTACACTTCTGTTATTGACTGTCCACATTGCATCGTTTCACTTCTGTTATTGACTGTCACAAATCCTCGTTTCACTTCTGTTATTGACTGTCCACAGTGCATCGTTACACTTCTGTTATTGACTGTCACAAATCCTCGTTTCACTTCTGTTATTGACTGTCCACATTGCATCGTTTCACTTCTGTTATTGACTGTCACAAATCCTCGTTTCACTTCTGTTATTGACTGTCCACAGTGCATCGTTACACTTCTGTTATTGACTGTCCACAGTGCATCGTTTCACTTCTGTTATTGACTGTCCACAGTGCATCGTTACACTTCTGTTATTGACTGTCCACAGTGCATCGTTTCACTTCTGTTATTGACTGTCCACAGTGCATCGTTTCACTTCTGTTATTGACTGTCACAAATCCTCGTTTCACATCTGTTATTGACTGTCCACAGTGCATCGTTACACTTCTGTTATTGACTGTCCACAGTGCATCGTTACACTTCTGTTATTGACTGTCCACAGTGCATCGTTACACTTCTGTTATTGACTGTCCACAGTGCATCGTTACACTTCTGTTATTGACTGTCCACAGTGCATCGTTTCACTTCTGTTATTGACTGTCCACAGTGCATCGTTACACTTCTGTTATTGACTGTCCACAGTGCATCGTTACACTTCTGTTATTGACTGTCCACAGTGCATCGTTACACTTCTGTTATTGACTGTCCACAGTGCATCGTTTCACTTCTGTTATTGACTGTCACAAATCCTCGTTTCACTTCTGTTATTGACTGTCCACAGTGCATCGTTACACTTCTGTTATTGACTGTCCACAGTGCATCGTTTCACTTCTGTTATTGACTGTCACAATGACTGTCACAAATCCTCGTTTCACTTCTGTTATTGACTGTCCACAGTGCATCGTTACACTTCTGTTATTGACTGTCCACATTGCATCGTTTCACTTCTGTTATTGACTGTCACAAATCCTCGTTTCACTTCTGTTATTGACTGTCCACAGTGCATCGTTACACTTCTGTTATTGACTGTCACAAATCCTCGTTTCACTTCTGTTATTGACTGTCCACATTGCATCGTTTCACTTCTGTTATTGACTGTCACAAATCCTCGTTTCACTTCTGTTATTGACTGTCCACAGTGCATCGTTACACTTCTGTTATTGACTGTCCACAGTGCATCGTTACACTTCTGTTATTGACTGTCCACAGTGCATCGTTACACTTCTGTTATTGACTGTCCACAGTGCATCGTTACACTTCTGTTATTGACTGTCCACAGTGCATCGTTTCACTTCTGTTATTGACTGTCCACAGTGCATCGTTACACTTCTGTTATTGACTGTCCACAGTGCATCGTTACACTTCTGTTATTGACTGTCCACAGTGCATCGTTACACTTCTGTTATTGACTGTCCACAGTGCATCGTTTCACTTCTGTTATTGACTGTCACAAATCCTCGTTTCACTTCTGTTATTGACTGTCCACAGTGCATCGTTACACTTCTGTTATTGACTGTCCACAGTGCATCGTTTCACTTCTGTTATTGACTGTCACAAATGACTGTCACAAATCCTCGTTTCACTTCTGTTATTGACTGTCCACAGTGCATCGTTACACTTCTGTTATTGACTGTCCACATTGCATCGTTTCACTTCTGTTATTGACTGTCACAAATCCTCGTTTCACTTCTGTTATTGACTGTCACAAATCCTCGTTTCACTTCTGTTATTGACTGTCACAAATCCTCGTTTCACTTCTGTTATTGACTGTCACAAATCCTCGTTTCACTTCTGTTATTGACTGTCCACAGTGCATCGTTACACTTCTGTTATTGACTGTCACAAATCCTCGTTTCACTTCTGTTATTGACTGTCCACATTGCATCGTTTCACTTCTGTTATTGACTGTCACAAATCCTCGTTTCACTTCTGTTATTGACTGTCCACAGTGCATCGTTCCACTTCTGTTATTGACTGTCACAAATCCTCGTTTCACTTCTGTTATTGACTGTCCACAGTGCATCGTTCCACTTCTGTTATTGACTGTCACAAATCCTCGTTCCACTTCTGTTATTGACTGTCCACAGTGCATCGTTCCACTTCTGTTATTGACTGTCACAAATCCTCGTTTCACTTCTGTTATTGACTGTCACAAATCCTCGTTTCACTTCTGTTATTGACTGTCACAAATCCTCGTTTCACTTCTGTTATTGACTGTCACAAATCCTCGTTTCACTTCTGTTATTGACTGTCCACAGTGCATCGTTACACTTCTGTTATTGACTGTCACAAATCCTCGTTTCACTTCTGTTATTGACTGTCCACATTGCATCGTTTCACTTCTGTTATTGACTGTCACAAATCCTCGTTTCACTTCTGTTATTGACTGTCCACAGTGCATCGTTCCACTTCTGTTATTGACTGTCACAAATCCTCGTTCCACTTCTGTTATTGACTGTCCACAGTGCATCGTTCCACTTCTGTTATTGACTGTCCACAGTGCATCGTTTCACTTCTGTTATTGACTGTCACAAATCCTCGTTTCACTTCTGTTATTGACTGTCCACAGTGCATCGTTCCACTTCTGTTATTGACTGTCCACAGTGCATCGTTCCACTTCTGTTATTGACTGTCACAAATCCTCGTTACACTTCTGTTATTGACTGTTTCATCATCATTGAGTGCCGTCTCCGCAACGAAGGTTGGCTACCATGGAGCGCCATTCTGCTCTGTCTCTTGCTTTGATGGTGCAATTTGTCATATGCTGATTTGTCCATCTTTTGATGTTACTCGTCCATGTTAGTCTTGGTCTGCCTCTGCCTCTTTTACCTTGTATTTTCCCCTCCAGGATTACTTTTAGTAGGCTATTGTGTCTTTTAACATGGCCCAAAAATCGCATTTTTACTTTGTTTGAATTGTGCTTAGTAGTTCTCTTTTCATTTTTAGTTGTTTTAAGACTTCATCGTTTGTTTTCTTTTTCTTCCATCCAATTCTACCTATTCTTCTATATATCTACATTTCAAAGGCTTCAATTCTCTGTTCTGTTTTCTTGTCTAATGTCCATGTTTCTGCACCATACAGGAATATTGAGAAGATGTAACATTTTGCTATTCTTAGTTTAGCCCTGGTGTTATTTGTTTTGATGATAGTATGTTCTTCATGACATTAAAATTACTTTTTGCCTCTTTTGTTTATTTCAGTTGTACATTTTCCATCACTGGTTATAGTATGTCCAAGGTAGTTATAGTTCTGAACTGTCTCCAGGTCTATTCCTTCAATTTTGATATCCACTTGTGGGTTTTGAATATTTCCTTTGTTTATGATCATAGTTTTAGTCTTTTTGATATTCATATCTAGTCCATATTTTCTGCTCGTCATGTTTATTTCATTAAGTAATTGTTATAGATTTTTAGGATTTTCTGCTAGTAGAAGAGTATCATCAGCATATCTTAGGTTATTGATTATCTTTCCATTAATGTTTAGGCCTGGCATCTCTGTGATGTTTTTAAAGATTTGCTCAGTGTATAGATTGAACAAGCTTGGTGATAGGATGCATCCCTGTCTTACTTCTCTTTTTATATCAATGGGTGTAGAGTTCTCTTTGTTATATTTTATTATTGCTGTTTGCTCCCAGTATAAATTACTTATTAGTCGTATGTCCATGTCATCTAGATGTATCTCTTTTAGGTATTCTATAAGTGTTTACTTTTTACAGTGCATCATTTCACTTCTGTTGTTGACTGTCGACTGTGCCACGTGACCAGGTTATCTAGTATCTTCTCTTTTTGAAGTGCCAATGATGAGACTAAAAGAAACTGATTGTCACCAAGCAGACTTTCATAATTCTGGCATGATTCAGTTGCTGACGGCAAGAACGACAGACACGAAGATAAAGAACAGACAAGCAGACAGATTGACAGACAGACTCATTGGAAAAGGAATGTAAGCAGGCATGCAGATAATGAGAGTAAATAGATTAGACTAGATAGCCAGATCGTTGAGTTATATAAAATAGATCGGTTAGATTAAATGAGATCACATTAGATAGCCAGATAGATGAGTTATATAAAATAAAGGGTTGGATTAAATTTTGATCACATTATATAGCCAGATAGATGAGTTATATGGAATAGATCGGTTAGATTAAATGAGATCACATTAGATAGCCAGATCGTTGAGTTATATAGAATAGATCGGTTAGATTAAATGAGATCACATTAGATAGCAAGATCGTTGAGTTATATAGAATAGATCGGTTTTAAAAAATGAGATCACATTTGATAGCCAGATAGATGAGTTATATAGAATAGATCGTTTAGATTAAATGAGATCACATTAGATAGTCAGATAGATGAGTGATATAAAATAGAACGGTTAGATTAATTTAGATCACATTATATAGCCAGATCGTTGAGTTATATAGAATAGATCGGTTAGATTAAATAAGATCACATATGATAACCAGATAGGTGAGTTATATAGAATAGATCGGTTAGATTAAATAAGATCACATATGATAACCAGATAGGTGAGTTATATAGAATAGATCAGTTAGATTAAATGAGATCACATTAGATAGAAAAAACAAGATATTGGATGACATCTTATATTAGATCAGATTTAACAAAAGACTATCATGACGACATTGTCCCATGTCTGGGGTCTACCAGAGGGATATATAGAACCGGAGAATAAAGGCCGCTTGCCCTCATCGATACTTATTGATTTGCTAAAACCAAACTCACAACGTTGGAAGCCACATCGTCTTATTCAATATATCCAAGTACGCTCAGGATTTTATTCTGTTCATCAATTTCCCCATATCCGCTCCACCGTTGTTACAATTCCCGCCACAGTGCGTTGACAAGAGGGACTACCGTACAACCCTAATTGGATCACAGACGACGATTCGTCTAACAACTTCCATCAAAAAGAGACTACACAACCACTTGATGGCTCCATTTTCCTCTAAAACACACATTAAAAGCAAAATGTATAACCACAACCGCTGAAATGACAACGTCAGTCTCTGTAAGAACTGGTCCAATGGTAGCCATTTTTGTTGTCGTTTGACGTCAGTCTCTGTAAGAACTGGTCGAATGGTAGCCATTTTTGTTGTCGTTTGACGTTAGTCTCTGTAAGAACTGGTCCAATGGTAGCCATTTTTGTTGTCGTTTGACGTTAGTCTCTGTAAGAACTGGTCCAATGGTAGCCATTTTTGTTGTCGTTTGACGTTAGTCGCTGTAAGAACTGGTCCAATGGTAGCCATTTTTGTTGTCGGTTGACGTTAGTCTCTGTAAGAACTGGTCCAATGGTAGCCATTTTTGTTGTCGTTTGACGTTAGTCTCTGTAAGAACTGGTCCAATGGCAGCCATTTTTGTTGTCGGTTGACGTTAGTCTCTGTAAGAACTGGTCCAATGGTAGCCATTTTTGTTGTCGTTTGACGTTAGACGCTGTAAGAACTGGTCCAATGGTAGCCATTTTTGTTGTCGTTTGACGTTAGTCTCTGTAAGAACTGGTCCAAAGGTAGCCATTTTTGTTGTCGGTTGACGTTAGTCTCTGTAAGAACTGGTCCAATGGTAGCCATTTTTGTTGTCGTTTGACGTTAGTCTCTGTAAGAACTGGTCCAATGGTAGCCATTTTTGTTGTCGTTTGACGTTAGTCTCTGTAAGAACTGGTCAAATGGTAGCCATTTTTGTTGTCGGTTGACGTTAGTTTCTGTAAGAACTGGTCCAATGGTAGCCATTTTTGTTGTCGTTTGACGTTAGTCTCTGTAAGAACTGGTCCAATGGTAGCCATTTTTGTTGTCGGTTGACGTTAGTCTCTGTAAGAACTGGTCCAATGGTAGCCATTTTTTTGTCGTTTGTCGTTAGTCTCTGTAAGAACTGGTCCAATGGTAGCCATTTTTGTTGTCGTTTGACGTTAGTCGCTGTAAGAACTGGTCCAATGGTAGCCATTTTTTTGTCGTTTGACGTTAGTCTCTGTAAGAACTGGTCCAATGGTAGCCATTTTTTTGTCGTTTGACGTTAGTCTCTGTAAGAACTGGACCAATGGTAGCCATTTTTGTTGTCGTTTGACGTTAGTCTCTGTAATAACTGGTCCAATGGTAGCCATTTTTATTGTCGGTTGACGTTAGTCTCTGTAAGAACTGGTCCAATGGTAGCCATTTTTGTTGTCGTTTGACGTTAGTCTCTGTAAGAACTGGTCCAATGGTAGCCATTTTTGTTGTCGGTTGACGTTAGTCTCTGTAAGAACTGGTCCAATAGTAGCCATTTTTTTGTCGTTTGACGTTAGTCTCTGTAAGAACTGATCCAATGGTAGCCATTTTTGTTGTCGTTTGACGTTAGTCGCTGTAAGAACTGGTCCAATGGTAGCCATTTTTGTTGTCGGTTGACGTTAGTCTCTGTAAGAACTGGTCCAATGGTAGCCATTTTTGTTGTCGTTTGACGTTAGTCTCTGTAAGAACTGGTCCAATGGTAGCCATTTTTGTTGTCGTTTGACGTTAGTCTCTGTAAGAACTGGTCCAATGGTAGCCATTTTTGTTGTCGTTTGACGTTAGTCTCTGTAAGAACTGGTCCAATGGTAGCCATTTTTGTTGTCGGTTGACGTTAGTCTCTGTAAGAACTGGTCCAATGGTAGCCATTTTTGTTTGTCGTTTGACGTTAGTCTCTGTAAGAACTGGTCCAATGGTAGCCATTTTGTGTTGTCGTTTGACGTTAGTCTCTGTAAGAACTGGTCCAATGGTAGCCATTTTTGTTGTCGGTTGACGTTAGTCTCTGTAAGAACTGGTCCAATGGTAGCCATTTTGTGTTGACGGTTGACGTTAGTCTCTGTAAGAACTGGTCCAATGGTAGCCATTTTTGTTGTCGTTTGACGTTAGTCTTTGTAAGAACTGGTCCAATGGTAGCCATTTTTGTTGTCGGTTGACGTTAGTCTCTGTAAGAACTGGTCCAATGGTAGCCATTTTTGTTGTCGTTTGACGTTAGTCTCTGTAAGAACTGGTCCAATGGTAGCCATTTTGTTGTCGTTTGACGTTAGTCTCTGTAAGAACTGGTCCAATGGTAGCCATTTTTGTTGTCGGTTGACGTTAGTCTCTGTAAGAACTGGTCCAATGGTAGCCATTTTTGTTGTCGTTTGACGTTAGTCGCTGTAAGAACTGGTCCAATGGTAGCCATTTTTGTTGTCGTTTGACGTTAGTCTCTGTAAGAACTGGTCCAATGGTAGCCATTTTGTTGTCGTTTGACGTTAGTCTCTGTAAGAACTGGTCCAATGGTAGCCACTTTTGTTGTCGGTTGACGTTAGTCTCTGTAAGAACTGGTCCAATGGTAGCCATTTGGTGTTGTCGGTTGACGTTAGTCTCTGTAAGAACTGGTCCAATGGTAGCCATATTGTGTCGTCGGTTGACGTTAGTCTCTGTAAGAACTGGTCCAATGGCAGCCATTTTGTGTTGTCGGTTGACGTTAGTCTCTGTAAGAACTGGTCCAATGGTAGCCATTTTGTGTTGACGGTTGACGTTAGTCTCTGTAAGAACTGGTCCAATGGTAGCCATTTTGTGTTGACGGTTGACGTTAGTCTCTGTAAGAACTGGTCCAATGACAGCCATTTTCTGTTGTCGGTTGACGTTAGTCTCTATAAGAGCTGGCCCAATGGTAGCCATATTGTGTTGTCGGTTGACGTTAGTCTCTATAAGAGCTGGTCCAATGGCAGCCATATTGTGTTGTCGGTTGACGTTAGTCTCTGTAAGAGCTGGTCCAATGGTAGCCATTTTGTGATGTCGGTTGACGTTAGTGTCTGTAAGAGCTCGTCCAATGGTAGCCATATTGTGATGTCGGTTGACGGTAGTCTCTGTAAGAGCTGGTCCAATGGTAGCCATTTTGTATTGTCGGTTGACGTTAGTCTCTGTAAGAACTGGTCCAATGGTAGCCATTTGGTGTTGTCGGTAGTCTCTGTAAGAACTGGTCCAATGGTAGTCATTTTGTGTTGTCGGTTGACGGTATTCTCTGTAAGAACTGGTCCAATGGTAGTCATTTTGTGTTGTCGGTTGACGTTAGTCTCTGTAAGAGCTGGTCCAATGGTAGCCATTTGGTGTTGTCGGTTGACGTTAGTCTCTATAAGAGCTGGCCCAATGGTAGCCATATTGTGTTGTCGGTTGACGTTAGTCTCTATAAGAGCTGGTCCAATGGCAGCCATATTGTGTTGTCGGTTGACGTTAGTCTCTGTAAGAGCTGGTCCAATGGTAGCCATTTTGTGATGTCGGTTGACGTTTGTGTCTGTAAGAGCTCGTCCAATGGTAGCCATATTGTGATGTCAGTTGACGGTAGTCTCTATAAGAGCTGGCCCAATGGTAGCCATATTGTGTTGTCGGTTGACGTTAGTCTCTATAAGAGCTGGTCCAATGGCAGCCATATTGTGTTGTCGGTTGACGTTAGTCTCTGTAAGAGCTGGTCCAATGGTAGCCATTTTGTGATGTCGGTTGACGTTGTGTCTGTAAGAGCTCGTCCAATGGTAGCCATATTGTGATGTCAGTTGACGGTAGTCTCTGTAAGAGCTGGTCCAATGGTAGCTATTTTTGTTGTCGTTTGACGTTAGTCTCTGTAAGAACTGGTCCAATGGTAGCCATTTTGTTGTCGTTTGACGTTAGTCTCTGTAAGAACTGGTCCAATGGTAGCCATTTTTGTTGTCGGTTGACGTTAGTCTCTGTAAGAACTGGTCCAATGGTAGCCATTTTTGTTGTCGTTTGACGTTAGTCTCTGTAAGAACTGGTCCAATGGGAGCCATTTTTGTTGTCGGTTGACGTTAGTCTCTGTAAGAACTGGTCCAATGGTAGCCATTTTTGTTGTCGTTTGACGTTAGTCTCTGTAAGAACTGGTCCAATGGTAGCCATTTTTGTTGTCGGTTGACGTTAGTCTCTGTAAGAACTGGTCCAATGGTAGCCATTTTTGTTGTCGTTTGACGTTAGTCTCTGTAAGAACTGGTCCAATGGTAGCCATATTGTGTTGTCGGTTGACGTTAGTCTCTGTAAGAACTGGTCCAATGGTAGCCATTTTTGTTGTCGGTTGACGTTAGTCTCTGTAAGAACTGGTCCAATGGTAGCCATTTTTGTTGTCGTTTGACGTTAGTCTCTGTAAGAACTGGTCCAATGGTAGCCATTTTTGTTGTCGGTTGACGTTAGTCTCTGTAAGAACCGGTCCAATGGTAGCCATTTGGTGTTGTCGGTTGACGTTAGTCTCTGTAAGAACTGGTCCAATGGTAGCCATATTGTGTCGTCGGTTGACGTTAGTCTCTGTAAGAACTGGTCCAATGGCAGCCATTTTGTGTTGTCGGTTGACGTTAGTCTCTGTAAGAACTGGTCCAATGGTAACCATTTTGTGTTGACGGTTGACGTTAGTCTCTGTAAGAACTGGTCCAATGGTAGCCATTTTGTGTTGACGGTTGACGTTAGTCTCTGTAAGAACTGGTCCAATGACAGCCATTTTCTGTTGTCGGTTGACGTTAGTCTCTATAAGAGCTGGCCCAATGGTAGCCATATTGTGTTGTCGGTTGACGTTAGTCTCTATAAGAGCTGGTCCAATGGCAGCCATATTGTGTTGTCGTTTGACGTTAGTCTCTGTAAGAGCTGGTCCAATGGTAGCCATTTTGTGATGTCGGTTGACGTTAGTGTCTGTAAGAGCTCGTCCAATGGTAGCCATATTGTGATGTCGGTTGACGGTAGTCTCTGTAAGAGCTGGTCCAATGGTAGCCATTTTGTGTTGTCGGTTGACGTTAGTCTCTGTAAGAACTGGTCCAATGGTAGCCATTTGGTGTTGTCGGTAGTCTCTGTAAGAACTGGTCCAATGGTAGTCATTTTGTGTTGTCGGTTGACGGTAGTCTCTGTAAGAGCTGGTCCAATGGTAGCCATTTGGTGTTGTTGGTAGCAAGATCGAACTACAGTGCCAGCCTGGTCGATGGCGTGGTGGACAATTTTCAAAGACAACACCGAGAAGAGAGTGCCCACAGTCATTTCAAACTCCAGTTCACTCGAATAAATCGACAACAAAAACACTACAATCTGCCAAAGTAACGATAAACAATATTAGTGACGTCACGTTCTAAAGGATTGCAAGCATGGCCGCCATCTTTCCGGAAGTCCAAAGTTCAGGGAAATCACTTGAATATATTTTTTCCCTACTCAGATTGTCTAACATATTATTGATATGTAGTTTTACTTTCTGGATTATCTATTTCTCTGTGTATGTGTGTTGTTCATTGTTCCAGCTGAGGACCTACTGAGCCTTAACGCCGTTTTGATTATGTGTTGTCCTTCATCCACGTATACCTATAACCTTATTTTTCTTATTTTTAAATATTTTTCTTCTTTTCTTGTCCTGCTTCATATTTATTAGTTCAAGAACGCTGCAACTGAGGGCTTCAGTTTTATTTCCTCTTTGACTAAAGAAGAAACGTCAAAACGTCGTCATCTAAAAGTACTAAAGGGAGGTCAAAAAGTAATGCACACCAATTTTTTTCTCGGCTAATAATAAAGATAGAAATATGAAATTTTGCACACTTGGAATATGACATGTTCCAATTATGTGCACCAAATTGCACAGCATTTTGATAAATATTACGCAATCTATGAACCGTTAAAATGGAGCTTGTCAACAATGTCCGTTACAAACAGCGAATTGTCATAGAATTTCTGGTTGCGGAAAAAGAAACTGTGGCAAACATTCATAAACGACTGTGTGCAGTGTACAAATGTTCTGCAGTCGATAGGAGCACAGTTAGTCGCTGGGTTCAGAGAATTAAAGCTGCAGAAAGTGTACGAGTGGAGCTGCATGATTTACCGCGTTCTGGACGTGTTGCCTCGGCTACCAGCACAGACATGTTAAACCGGGCTGATGCCATTATTCGTAAGGATAGGCGTATCACTAGTCAGCAATTGGCATTGCAGCTTACAGTCAGCAAGGGAAGTGCAATCGCAATTTTTAAAACTCTCGGATATTCAAAGATTTGCGCTCGATGGGTTCCTCGGTGCCTAACAAATGATCACAGAGTTCAAAGGAAAACATTCTGTTCTGAATTGTTGGAGCGTTTCGGTGTTGAAGGAGAAATGTTTTTGTCAAAAATTGTTACCGGTAACGAAACGTGGGCACATTATTATGAGCCTGAAACAAAAATGCAGTCAATGGAATGGCATCATCCGCAGTCACCAAAAAGAAAAAAATTCAAAACATCTCCATCAGCCGGAAAGGTGATGATCACTGTCTTCTGGGACATTGAGGGCGTGATTCTTGTTGATGTAATGACAAGAGGTGAGACAATCAACTCGACAGCTTACATCAATACACTGACAAAACTCAAAAATCGGTTCCACAGAGTTCGGCCTAATAAGCCATCTGCAGATTTGTTGCTTCAACATGACAATGCACGCCCTCACACAAGTCTTGTAACACGGGAAGCAATCAACAAATTTGGTTGGACTGTACTGCCCCATCCTCCTTACAGCCCTGATCTGGCTCCCTCAGATTTCCATCTGTTTGGACCACTCAAAAAAATTCCTGCGTGGGACACACTTTGACAATAATGAAGGTGTGATCCGTGCAGTTAAAAATGGCTACGCGAGCAGGACAAAACTTGGTACAACGAGGCATTCATGACCTAGTTTCGCGTTGGCGTAAGGCAATACGCTTGGACGGAGATTATGTTGAAAAATAGGTAGTGTCAAGGGGATGTTCAGCTACAATCTGTGAAAATTTCACACATTTTGCTCGAATAGTTTCCGAGAAAAAATTGGTGTGCATTACTTTTTGATCTCCCTACGTAATATCAGCAAACAATTCCAGACTCACAACTTTCTAGTCGACAGATACTACTTTATTTATTCTGTTCAAACTTGTGACTTTTTCCTACAGAAATTTGCTCTCCTCGTCAACCATGATTTTAGAAAGTGAGGCTGCAGGTTAGTCCTTCATTATTTGATATAAAATATCTTCCTTTCCTCGTCAAACATGTTTTAGAAAGTCATGCTGCTGGTTAGTTCCTCATTATTTGATATAAAATATATTCTTCTTGGGTCTCCTGTTGGGAATATCACATATTGATATCAGTTTATCTGATAAACATGGCGGTGACCTCCAGTGAGGTGAGCTCAATGTCGTATCTCTCAGAGTTAACTGGTCAGTGAATGTTGCCTCCTTCTGGATCTTATCAACTGCTACGTCTCTGTAAATGGAAATCGGTCGTGTAGCGGCAGGAGAAAACCTGGAACATATCAACCGACCTCGTTTAGGTAAGTAAAGTCATCCACAGTTCAAGCAACGAAAGTGGAGAGAAATGAAATGGGAAATACGAGCCAGAACAAGACATCAAATAGGCTTAAATGACATGAGCAGATGAAGATCTTCAGATATAGAACATGAAACTGTAGCCTCAGAACACACCTTCGGAAAATAGGCCTCCACCTCAAGAAACTGTGGAGAACAAAAGAACACAGGCTTGAAACGTGTTGTCACAATAAACTATGGAAAACCAGAGAACACAGGCTTGAAACGTGTTGTCACAATAAACTATGGAGAACCAAAGAACACAGGCTTGAAACTTGTTGTCACAATAAACTTTGGAGAACGAGAGAACACACGCTTGAAACGTGTTGTCACAATAAACTTTGGAGAACCAGAGAACGCAGGCTTGAAACGTGTTGTCACAATAAACTTTGGAAAACCAGAGACTCACGCTTGAAACGTGTTGTCACAATAAACTATGGAGAACAAAAGAACACAGGCTTGAAACGTGTTGTCACAATAAACTATGGAGAACCAGAGAACACAGGCTTGAAACGTGTTGTCACAATAAACTATGGAGAACCAGAGAACACAGGCTTGAAACGTGTTGTCACAATAAACTATGGAGAACCAAAGAACACAGGCTTGAAACGTGTTGTCACAATAAACTATGGAGAACCAAAGAACACAGGCTTGAAACGTGTTGTCACAATAAACTATGGAGAACCAAAGAACACAGGCTTGAAACGTGTTGTCACAATAAACTATGGAGAACCAGAGAACACAGGCTTGAAACGTGTTGTCACAATAAACTTTGGAAAACCAGAGACTCACGCTTGAAACGTGTTGTCACAATAAACTATGGAGAACAAAAGAACACAGGCTTGAAACGTGTTGTCACAATAAACTATGGAGAACCAGAGAACACAGGCTTGAAACGTGTTGTCACAATAAACTATGGAGAACCAAAGAACACAGGCTTGAAACTTGTTGTCACAATAAACTATGGAGAACCAAAGAACACAGGCTTGAAACGTGTTGTCACAATAAACTATGGAGAACCAAAGAACACAGGCTTGAAACGTGTTGTCACAATAAACTTTGGAGAACCAGAGAACACAGGCTTGAAACGTGTTGTCACAATAAACTATGGAGAACCAGAGAACACAGGCTTGAAACGTGTTGTCACAATAAACTTTGGAAAACCAGAGACTCACGCTTAAAACGTGTTGTCACAATAAACTATGGAGAACAAAAGAACACAGGCTTGAAACGTGTTGTCACAATAAACTATGGAGAACCAGAGAACACAGGCTTGAAACGTGTTGTCACAATAAACTATGGAGAACCAAAGAACACAGGCTTGAAACGTGTTGTCACAATAAACTATGGAGAACCAAAGAACACAGGCTTGAAACGTGTTGTCACAATAAACTATGGAGAACCAGAGAACACAGGCTTGAAACGTGTTGTCACAATAAACTTTGGAGAACCAGAGAACACAGGCTTGAAACGTGTTGTCACAATAAACTATGGAGAACCAGAGAGCAATGGTTTTACCTACAGAAATAAACCAGAGCAATAAACTATGATGAACCAGGGAACAAGGTCTGAAAGCTTTAGATAAACCCACAGGATGAGTTGAAAAATAACTTCAATGTTGTTTATTATGTGAGTAAAAGTTTAGAAATGACGAATAATTGAAAACATGAAGTTTAACGACATGTGGATTAATGATGTGTTGGTTAGTGACGTGTTGATTAATGACGTGTTGATTAATGACGTGTTGATTCGTGTTTGCCATTCCATAGTTATTAAATTTTAAAAAAGACATGAGAACATCTAGAACATTCTGTTAAATGTGAAAGATCTGAATGAACAAAACATGGACATCAAACAGTCTAGTCAACGTGACAACGATGATGAATTCTTATTTTGAAACAAAACTGTTAGCTTGGCAGTTCGTAGACATATTGACGGAAACCTGGAAGCTATGAGTTAACAGTGTCAACATTTGGTAAACAGTTCATGAAAAGTTTCCATGTACTTTGTGCTCATGTTGTAGTACAGTAAAATGTTGACACTGGAGTTGATGCACTCAAAAACATAGGCTAATGACCTGCTGCAAGTGTAGAGGCTGAAATACTTTCCGATAATGCTCAACTCTGGCTCAACAAACGTCCACAGATCAAGTATTACACTCGGACTGTAGCTTACAAATAAAATGGTAGCATTCAGCACGACCATCAACGTCCGATCTCTGTTGGTGGTTGATTCCGTTTGTTTCTGGTCGATACTTGCCGATTGACGCTAGTCGCTTTTCTGGTCGAGCTTCTGTGTTAAGATAATCGTGAGGAGAACAACATGAAGAAAGGAGAAAGTCCCGGTGACAACTTGTGTAACCATGACAACACCTTCTACTGTGAAACTGTGACTGGAAAACGCAAGGCCAAGGACGGCGATGTTCCTTTCTGTGTCCGACCTCCAGGCGATGAACGTGGTGCAATACAATGGGAGGTAAGATAGTATCACGAACGTATCAACTACTAGGATAACTCTTGCCGTCTTTTGGGAGTTATCATTTGTTTAACATGTAAAGGAAATGTGATAAAGAAACATCGTTCGGCGGTGATATAGACAGTTATCAGGCAAGTAATTTTAGCGAAACATTCACGACGGACACCTGCGATCATGAACTGGATACCTGAGCTTGGTCCAGGCACGCCGATGTTCTCCATCCAGGGGTTGGCGATGATGTTGAAGCATTGCTGCATTATGAGGCTGTACAGATGATCGGAGACTGGATACCTGAGCTTGGCCCAGGTACGCTGATGTTCTCCATCCAGGGGTTGGCGAAGATGTTGAAGCATTGCTGCATAATGAGGCTGCACAGGTCGGAGACTGCCAGCGCCAAGAACTGATGTTGATTACCCAGACCTTGTTTCAAGAATATTATCATGTTGATAACATTTATTATCGTTCCGATGAGACTGATAACACCACATATAAACGCATTTTATTATTTGAAAAATTAACGTCTCAGCATCTATACCTTGTTCATCAATGAAGTATATGGGGTTGTCTGTTTGTTTTGTCCAATTGAGAACATCCATCACACGGTCACTATATGTACAATTGAGAACATCCATCACATGATCACTATATGTACAACTGAGAACATTCATCACATGATCACTATATGTACAACTGAGAACATCCACCACATGATCACTATATGTACAACTGAGAACATCCATCACATGATCACTATATGTACAACTGAGAACATTCATCACATGATCACTATATGTACAACTGAGAACATTCATCACACAGTCACTATATGTACAACTGAGAACATCCATCACATGATCACTATATGTACAACTGAGAACATCCATCACATGATCACTATATGTACAACTGAGAACATTCAGTGAAATAGAGAGAGAGAGAGAGAGAGAAGTCAGAGAGAGAGAGAGAGAGAGAGAGAGAGAGATAGAGAAAGGGCAGAGATAGAGATGTGGAGATAAATAAAGGGTGAAGGTCATTAGTAGGCCGGGTGAGAAGAAATGACAGAAAGCATGGCAGGCATGAACGTAATAACAACTCATAGAAATAGCGGGCCGCACGATTTTTGTGTGGACCAAATTGAGTTAGGTGGAGAGTGAAGTGTGAAAAATAAGAGTTTTGAGAACTAGCGGGCACCAAGCAGGTCGTAGTCCGTAGGGTATTACCTTCGCAGGTTAATAGCTGTTAAGGTAGCTGTAAATAGTTTCGGTAGTTAGTTGTTGTTAGTTACAATTTAAGTTTGAATTTATAGCAGTTGACCAGGACGATCATAATTCGGCCCGTGTTAGCCAGAGAACAGTGGACAGCCGTCCAGCTGTTTGTAAATAGTTCTTCCGTTATGAGTTGCAATTAGTGTCGAGTTAAGAAATGTCGTGAATTGCATGTCAGAACCCCTAACAGAGGGATGTGTTCGTTAAGGTGAAATAAAGTCACGAGTTAGTGAATATTTAGGGACGATGTGTCCAAGACCAGTGGTCAGTGTTAGACCAAAGAAGTATTTAAATTGTGATTCTCTAAGTTAAGGAGAATACGGTTGGAACAAATGCCCTGTGCTTTTCAGTGTGATTCTGAGAATGGGGCAAGGAGTGTGTGTTCTTAAATGGTGAGTAGGGTGCTCAACCAATACTTGATTGTCAATGTGAAATGGTCACGAGAACGTTGTCATGTCAGGGAAACTGTGTGTCAATGTGATCAAACAGTCAATGTTCTTACCAATGTCATCAAACAGTCAATGTTCTTACTACAGTAGCAGATGTTAATCTGCTCAGAGGCATCAGAGAGTGTCTCAGTCACGCCATGAACAGTCAATGTTCTTACTACAGTAGCGGATGTTAATCTGCTCAGAGGCATCAGAGAGTGTCTCAGTCAACGCAAATGAACAGTCAATGTTCTTACCATAGTAGCAGACAGTAATCTGCTAAGAGGCATCAGAGAGTGTCTCAGTCAACGCAAATGAACAGTCAATGTTCTTACCATAGTAGCAGACAGTAATCTGCTAAGAGGCATCAGAGAGTGTCTCAGTCAACGCAAATGAACAGTCAATGTTCTTACCAAGGTGGCAGAGGTCAGTCTGCCAAGAAACACCACGAAAAGTAATTGTCAAGGAATGCGAGTTGAAGTATGCAATGAACTCGTTAATGTATCCTCCTCCTCCTCTTTCCTTCCTCATCTGCCTTTCAGCGTCGAGGGGAGATATAATTTGCGGTCTTTTGCTCTTCTGTTCGCCTCTGCTGCTGTTATGTTTCCTAGTGCTTCTAATATTCCATCGATCCATCTTTTTCGTGGTCGACCCTTGGGTCTGTTGTTCTCACAACGTTTGTTGAAGGCTCGTTGTGTTGTGTTTTGTTCTTTCTGCCTTGTCACGTGGCCGAACCATTTTATCTGTTGTTTCCTTATATATTCTATGGCTGGGGCTATTCCTAGCTTTTTTCTCAGTTCTACATTTCTGATCTTATCTCTCAGACTGTTTCCTGTCATTCGTCTAACACATTTCATCTCTGTAGAGGTTATTTTTCTTATTGTTCTTGCATCTAGAGTCCAGGTCTGGCATTGGTAGCACAACGTTGGAATGAAGATTGTATTGTATAGTGCTCGTTTTGCCTCCAGAGTTATTTCCTTGTTGGACAATAGTGGTGATAACTGTCCGATGATTTGACAAGCTTTGTTGCATCTTGATTCTATCTCTGCTGTTTGGGAATTGTCGTTTGTCATTAGACTTCCTAGGTATTTGAATTCCTCTACTTGTTTTAGTTGTCTGCCTTCTATAGTTATGTTGATGTTCTGTTTATTTTTGGCGACATTCATGACTTCTGTTTTGTTGATGTTGATTTTCATGTTGTATTTTGTGCCTGAGATGTTGAGTTTGTTTAAGTGTTCTTGTAGGTCTTCTATTGTTTCATGTATTAGTGCCTGGTCGTCTGCAAATAGAAGCTCGTTGATCTCCTCTGTCTCTGATGGGTTGGCTAGCTTGCATATATGGTCCATGTATGTAATAAACAGTAGGGGGATAGTACGCACCCCTGTCTTACACCTGATCTAACTTCGAAGTGGTCTGTGTAGCCTGTTGCTGTTCTGACCCTGCAGCTGCTGTTGGCGTAGAGACTTTTAATAATGTTGGTTAGATGTTGGCTTACTCCGTATGTTGTTAGTATCTCCCACAGTTGTTCTCTGTTTACTCTGTCGAATGCTTTTTCCTGGTCAATGAAGGCTATGTATAAGTTTTGGTTGTGTTCTGTCGTTTTTTCTGCAAGCTGTTTAGTGTGAATAGTGCGTCGGTACATCCTCTGTTTTTCGGAACCCCATTTGAGAATCGCTTAACTGTAGTTCTATTATTGGTCTCAGTCTTTTTTCCAAGATTTTGGCGTATAGCTTTCCTACATGGAAATGTATGATCATAAGAACATATGTCCATCTGCTAAGGAGACAACCAGGGAGTGTCTTGTTTGTAAGGGAGGTGTGTAATGGTGCACAAGAGTTATTGTGAATTATTAGTAAGTTGACAAGGAATAATTGACGTCGGTCACATCAGTGATTGAGTGATGCTTTTGTAACAATAAAGTTACATTCGTTTTACACAGGAGTGTTTGTTGACTGTGCTATAATGAGTTTCATAAGTTCTGTGAAGAACGAATTTTGATTGTCAGCGGCTAAGTTACACAGCGAAGTACTACCACTATACAACACAACAGTAGCGGTTTATGAACCGGCAGTCAGTTGGCCTGAAACTAAAGTAGGTTAGGTCACGGCGTGGTCACTGACAGTTGAGAGCATGTTAAAGTTGGCGGAGAGAGCAGGAGAGGAATAAGCCTGACCTAGGCCCTCCTGTCAATACAAGCCAGGCAAGGTGCGCGCGTACAGGCGCAAGCGACCATTACAGCCTGTATTCGAGAAGTTGCATTCAACAACTGGGGCGTGCATATTCAATCGAATTAGATTCTCCTTTCTTGCAGCGAAACAACGAAACGAATGATGATCGCAAAGGGCGACCGGTTCTCTATTACAGCACAATATATTTTAAGACCAAAAAAAAGTAAACTGTTACATCAGCACCCAGTCACTATATGTACAACTGAGAATATTCATCACAAAGTCACTATATGTACAACTGAGAACATCCATCACACAGTCACTATATGTACAACTGAGAACATCCATCACATGATCACTATATGTACAACTGAGAACATCCATCACACATTCACTATATGTACAACTGAGAACATTCATCACACAGTCACTATATGTACAACTGAGAACATCCATCACACATTCACTATATGTACAACTGAGAACATTCATCACACAGTCACTATATGTACAACTGAGAACATCCATCACACAGTCACTATATGTACAACTGAGAACATTCATCACACAGTCACTATATGTACAACTGAGAACATTCACCACACAGTCACTATATGTACAACTGAGAACATTCATCACACGGTCGCTTTATATTGATCAAATGTCAACATATCTACAGTCACTATATTATGATCAAATGTCAACATATCTATAGTCACTATATTATGATCAAATGTCAACATATCTACAGTCACTATATGATGATCAAATGTCCACATATCTACAGTCACTATATGATGATCAAATGTCAACATATCTACAGTCACTATTTGATGATCAAATGCCAACATATCTACGGTCACTATATGATGATCAAATGTCAACATATCTACAGTCACTATATGATGATCAAATGTCAACATATCTACAGTCACTATATGATGATCAAATGTCAACATATCTACAGTCACTATATGATGATCAAATGTCCACATATCTACAGTCACTATATGATGATCAAATGTCAACATATCTACAGTCACTATTTGATGATCAAATGCCAACATATCTACGGTCACTATATGATGATCAAATGTCAACATATCTACAGTCACTATATGATGATCAAATGTCAACATATCTACAGTCACTATATGATGATCAAATGTCAACATATCTACAGTCACTATATGATGATCAAATGTCAACATATCTACAGTCACTATATGATGATCAAATGTCAACATATCTACAGTCACTATATGATGATCAAATGTCAACATATCTACAGTCACTATATGATGATCAAATGTCAACATATCTACAGTCACTATGTGATGATCAAATGTCAACATATCTACAGTCACTATATGATGATCAAATGTCAACATATCTACAGTCACTATGTGATGATCAAATGTCAACATATCTACAGTCACTATATGATGATCAAATGTCAACATATCTACAGTCACTATATGTTGATCAAATGTCAGCATATCTACAGTCACTATATGTTGATCAAATGTCAACATATCTACAGTCACTATATGATGATCAAATGTCAACATATCTACAGTCACTATATGTTGATCAAATGTCAACATATCTACAGTCACTATATGATGATCAAATGTCAACATATCTACAGTCACTATATGTTGATCAAATGTCAACATATCTACAGTCACTATATGATGATCAAATGTCAACATATCTACAGTCACTATGTGATGATCAAATGTCAACATATCTACAGTCACTATGTGATGATCAAATGTCAACATATCTACAGTCACTATATGATGATCAAATGTCAAAATATTTACAGTCACTATATGATGATCAAATGTCAACATATCTACAGTCACTATATGATGATCAAATGTCAACATATCTACAGTCACTATATGATAATCAAATGTCAACATATCTACAGTCACTATGTGATGATCAAATGTCAACATATCTACAGTCACTATATGATGATCAAATGTCAACATATCTACAGTCACTATATGTTGATCAAATGTCAACATATCTACAGTCACTATATGTTGATCAAATGTCAACATATCTACAGTCACTATATGATAATCAAATGTCAACATATCTACAGTCACTATGTGATGATCAAATGTCAACATATCTACAGTCACTATATGATGATCAAATGTCAACATATATACAGTCATATATGTTGATCAAATGTCCACATATCTACAGTCACTATATGATGATCAAATGTCAACATATCTACAGTCACTATATGATGATCAAATGTCAACATATCTACAGTCACTATATGATGATCAAATGTCAACATATCTACAGTCACTATATGATGATCAAATGTCAACATATCTACAGTCACTATATGATGATCAAATGTCAACATATCTAGTCACTATATGATGATCAAATGTCAACATATTTACAGTCACTATATGATGATCAAATGTCAACATATTTACAGTCACTATATGATGATCAAATGTCAACATATTTACAGTCACTATATGATGATCAAATGTCAACATATTTACAGTCACTATATGATGATCAAATGTCAACATATCTACAGTCACTATACGATGATCAAATGTCAACATATTTACAGTCACTATACGATGATCAAATGTCAACATATTTACAGTCACTATACGATGATCAAATGTCAAAATATTTACAGTCACTATATGATGATCAAATATCAACATATCTACAGTCACTATATGATGATCAAATGTCAACATATCTACAGTCCCTATATGATGATCAAATGTCAACATATCTACAGACACTATATGATGTTCAAATGTCAACACATCTACAGTCACTATATGATGATCAAATGTCAACATATTTACAGTCATTATATGATGATCAAATGTCAACATATTTACAGTCACTATATGATGATCAAATGTCAACATATCTACAGTCACTATATGATGATCAAATGTCAACTTATTTACAGTCACTATATGATGATCAAATGTCAATATATTTACAGTCACTATATGATGATCAAATGCCAACATATCTACAGTCACTATATGAAGAACAAATGTTAACATATCTACAGTCACTATATGATGATCAAATGTCAACATATCTACAGTCACTATATGATGATCAAATGTCAACATATCTACAGTCACTATATGATGATCAAATGTCAACATATCTACAGTCAATATATGATGATCAAATGTCACATATCTACAGTCACTATATGATGATCAAATATCAACATATCTAGTCACTATATGATGATCAAATGTCAACATATCTACAGTCACTATTTGATGATCAAATGCAACATATCTACAGTAACTATATGATGATCAAATGCCAACATATTTACAGTCCCTATATGATATTCAAAAGTCAACATATTACAGTCCCTATATGATGTTCAAATGTCAACATATTTACAGTCCCTATATGATGATCAAATGTCAACATATCTACAGTCACTATATGATGATCAAATGTCAACATATCTACAGTCACTATGTGATGATCAAATGTCAACATATCTACAGTCACTATATGATGATCAAATGTCAACATATTTACAGTCCTATATGATGTTCAAATGTCAACATATTTACAGTCCTATATGATGTTCAAATGTCAACATATTTACAGTCCTATATGATGATCAAATGTCAACATATCTACAGTCACTATATGATGATCAAATGTCAACATATCTACAGTCACTATATGATGATCAAATGTCAACATATCTACAGTCACTATATGATGATCAAATGTCAACATATCTACAGTCACTATATGATGATCAAATGTCAACATATCTACAGTCACTATATGATGATCAAATGTCAACATATCTACAGTCACTATATGATGATCAAATGTCAACATATCTACAGTCACTATATGATGATCAAATGTCAACATATCTACAGTCACTATATGATGATCAAATGTCAACATATCTACAGTCACTATATGATGATCAAATGTCAACATATCTACAGTCACTATATGATGATCAAATATCAACATATCTACAGTCACTATATGATGATCAAATGTCAACATATCTAGTCACTATATGATGATCAAATGTCAACATATCTACAGTCACTATATGATGATCATATGTCAACATATCTACAGTCACTATATGATGATCAAATGTCAACATATCTACAGTCACTATATGATGATCAAATGTCAACATATCTACAGTCACTATATGATGATCAAATGTCAACATAACTACAGTCACTATATGATGATCAAATGTCAACATATTACAGTCACTATATGATGATCAAATGTCAACATATCTACAGTCACTATATGATGATCATATGTCAACATATCTACAGTCACTATATGATGATCAAATGTCAACATATTTACAGTCACTATATGATGATCATATGTCAACATATCTACAGTCACTATATGATGATCAAATGTCAACATATCTACAGTCACTATATGATGATCAAATGTCAACATATCTAGTCACTATATGATGATCAAATGTCAACATATCTACAGTCACTATATGATGATCAAATGTCAACATATCTACAGTCACTATATGATGATCAAATGTCAACATATCTACAGTCACTATATGATGATCAAATGTCAACATATCTACAGTCACTATATGATGATCAAATGTCAACATATCTACAGTCACTATATGATGATCAAATGTCAAAATATCTACAGTCACTATATGATGATCAAATGTCAACATATCTACAGTCACTATATGATGATCAAATGTCAACATATCTACAGTCACTATATGATGATCAAATGTCAACATATTTACAGTCACTATATGATGATCAAATGTCAACATATTTACAGTCACTATATGATGATCAAATGTCAACATATTTACAGTCACTATATGATGATCAAATGTCAACATATTTACAGTCACTATATGATGATCAAATGTCAACATATTTACAGTCACTATATGATGATCAAATGTCAACATATCTACAGTCACTATACGATGATCAAATGTCAACATATTTACAGTCACTATACGATGATCAAATGTCAACATATCTACAGTCACTATATGATGATCAAATGTCAACATATCTACAGTCACTATATGATGATCAAATGTCAACATATCTACAGTCACTATATGATGATCAAATGTCAACATATCTACAGTCCCTATATGATGATCAAATGTCAACATATCTACAGACACTATATGATGTTCAAATGCCAACACATCTACAGTCACTATATGATGATCAAATGTCAACATATTTACAGTCATTATATGATGATCAAATGTCAACATATTTACAGTCACTATATGATGATAAAATGTCAACATATCTACAGTCACTATATGATGATCAAATGTCAACATATTTACAGTCACTATATGATGATCAAATGTCAATATTACAGTCACTATATGATGATCAAATGCCAACATTTCTACAGTCACTATATGATGATCAAATGTTAACATATCTACAGTCACTATATGATGATCAAATGTCAACATATCTACAGTCACTATATGATGATCAAATGTCAACATATCTACAGTCACTATATGATCAAATGTCAACATATCTACAGTCAATATATGATGATCAAATGTCACATATCTACAGTCACTATATGATGATCAAATGTCAACATATCTAGTCACTATATGATGATCAAATGTCAACATATCTACAGTCACTATTTGATGATCAAATGCCAACATATCTACAGTCACTATATGTTGATCAAATGTCAACATATTTACAGTCACTATATGATGATCAAATGTCAACATATCTACAGTCACTATATGATGATCAAATGTCAACATATCTACAGTCACTATATGATGATCAAATGTCAACATATTTACAGTCCTATATGATGTTCAAATGTCAACATATTTACAGTCACTATATGATGTTCAAATGTCAACATATTTACAGTCACTATATGATGATCAAATGTCAACATATCTACAGTCACTATATGATGATCAAATGTCAACATATCTACAGTCACTATATGATGATCAAATGTCAACATATCTACAGTCACTATATGATGATCAAATGTCAACATATCTACAGTCAATATATGATGATCAAATGTCACATATCTACAGTCACTATATGATGATCAAATGTCAACATATCTAGTCACTATATGATGATCAAATGTCAACATATCTACAGTCACTATTTGATGATCAAATGCCAACATATCTACAGTCACTATATGTTGATCAAATGTCAACATATTTACAGTCACTATATGATGATCAAATATCAACATATCTACAGTCACTATATGATGATCAAATGTCAACATATCTACAGTCACTATATGATGATCAAATGTCAACATATTTACAGTCCTATATGATGTTCAAATGTCAACATATTTACTAGTCCCTATATGATGTTCAAATGTCAACATATTTACAGTCACTATATGATGATCAAATGTCAACATATCTACAGTCACTATATGATGATCAAATGTCAACATATCTACAGTCACTATATGATGATCAAATGTCAACATATCTACAGTCACTATATGATGATCAAATGTCAACATATCTACAGTCACTATATGATGATCAAATGTCAACATATCTACAGTCACTATATGATGATCAAATGTCAACATATCTACAGTCACTATATGATGATCAAATGTCAACATATCTACAGTCACTATATGATGATCAAATGTCAACATATCTACAGTCACTATATGATGATCAAATGTCAACATATCTACAGTCACTATATGATGATCAAATGTCAACATATCTACAGTCACTATATGATGATCAAATGTCAACATATCTAGTCACTATATGATGATCAAATGTCAACATATCTACAGTCACTATATGATGATCATATGTCAACATATCTACAGTCACTATATGATGATAAAATGTCAACATATCTACAGTCACTATATGATGATCAAATGTCAACATAACTACAGTCACTATATGATGATCAAATGTCAACATATTACAGTCACTATATGATGATCAAATGTCAACATATCTACAGTCACTATATGATGATCATATGTCAACATATCTACAGTCACTATATGATGATCAAATGTCAACATATTAGAGTCACTATATGATGATCATTTGTCAACATATCTACAGTCACTATATGATGATCAAATGTCAACATATCTACAGTCACTATATGATGATCAAATGTCAACATATCTACAGTCACTATATGATGATCAAATGTCAACATATCTACAGTCACTATATGATGATCAAATGTCAACATATTTACAGTCACTATATGATGATCAAATGTCAACATATCTACAGTCACTATATGATGATCAATGTCAACATATCTACAGTCACTATATGATGATCGAATGTCAACATATCTACAGTCACTATATGATGATCGAAATGTCAACATATTTACAGTCACTATATGATGATCAAATGTCAACATATCTACAGTCACTATATGATGATCAAATGTCAACATATCTACAGTCACTATATGATGATCAAATGTCAACATATTTGCAGTCACTATATGATGATCAAATGTCAACATATCTACAGTCACTATATGATGATCAAATGTCAACATATCTACAGTCACTATATGATGATCAAATGTCAACATATCTACAGTCACTATATGATGATCAAATGTCAACATATCTACAGTCACTATATGATGATCAAATGTCAACATATCTACAGTCACTATATGATGATCAAATGTCAACATATCTACAGTCACTATATGATGATCAAATGTCAACATATTTACAGTCCCTATATGATGTTCAAATGTCAACATATTACAGTCACTATATGATGATCAAATGTCAACATATCTACAGTCACTATATGATGATCAAATGTCAACATATCTACAGTCACTATATGATGATCAAATGTCAACATATCTACAGTCACTATATGATGATCAAATGTCAACATATCTACAGTCACTATATGATGATCAAATGTCAACATATCTACAGTCACTATATGATGATCAAATGTCAACATATCTACAGTCACTATATGATGATCAAATGTCAACATATCTACAGTCACTATATGATGATCAAATGTCAACATATCTACAGTCACTATATGATGATCAAATGTCAACATATCTACAGTCACTATATGATGATCAAATGTCAACATATCTACAGTCACTATATGATGATCAAATGTCAACATATCTACAGTCACTATATGATGATCAAATGTCAACATATCTACAGTCACTATATGATGATCAAATGTCAACATATCTACAGTCACTATATGATGATCAAATGTCAACATATCTACAGTCACTATATGATGATCAAATGTCAACATATCTACAGTCACTATATGATGATCAAATGTCAACATATCTACAGTCACTATATGATGATCAAATGTCAACATATCTACAGTCACTATATGATGATCAAATGTCAACATATCTACAGTCACTATATGATGATCAAATGTCAACATAACTACAGTCACTATATGATGATCAAATGTCAACATATCTACAGTCACTATATGATGATCAAATGTCAACATATCTACAGTCACTATATGATGATCATATGTCAACATATCTACAGTCACTATATGATGATCAAATGTCAACATATCTACAGTCACTATATGATGATCAAATGTCAACATATCTACAGTCACTATATGATGATCAAATGTCAACATATCTACAGTCACTATATGATGATCAAATGTCAACATATCTACAGTCACTATATGATGATCAAATGTCAACATATCTACAGTCACTATATGATGATCAAATGTCAACATATCTACAGTCACTATATGATGATCAAATGTCAACATATCTACAGTCACTATATGATGATCAAATGTCAACATATCTACAGTCACTATATGATGATCAAATGTCAACATATCTACAGTCACTATATGATGATCAAATGTCAACATATCTACAGTCACTATATGATGATCAAATGTCAACATATCTACAGTCACTATATGATGATCAAATGTCAACATATCTACAGTCACTATATGATGATCAAATGTCAACATATCTACAGTCACTATATGATGATCAAATGTCAACATATCTACAGTCACTATATGATGATCAAATGTCAACATATTTACAGTCACTATATGATGATCAAATGTCAACATATCTACAGTCACTATATGATGATCAAATGTCAACATATCTACAGTCACTATATGATGATCGAATGTCAACATATCTACAGTCACTATATGATGATCGAATGTCAACATATCTACAGTCACTATATGATGATCAAATGTCAACATATCTACAGTCACTATATGATGATCAAATGTCAACATATCTACAGTCACTATATGATGATCAAATGTCAACATATCTACAGTCACTATATGATGATCAAATGTCAACATATCTACAGTCACTATATGATGATCAAATGTCAACATATCTACAGTCACTATATGATGATCAAATGTCAACATATCTACAGTCACTATATGATGATCAAATGTCAACATATCTACAGTCACTATATGATGATCAAATGTCAACATATCTACAGTCACTATATGATGATCAAATGTCAACATATCTACAGTCACTATATGATGATCAAATGTCAACATATCTACAGTCACTATATGATGATCAAATGTCAACATATCTACAGTCACTATATGATGATCAAATGTCAACATATCTACAGTCACTATATGATGATCAAATGTCAACATATCTACAGTCACTATATGATGATCAAATGTCAACATATCTACAGTCACTATATGATGATCAAATGTCAACATATCTACAGTCACTATATGATGATCAAATGTCAACATATCTACAGTCACTATATGATGATCAAATGTCAACATATCTACAGTCACTATATGATGATCAAATGTCAACATATCTACAGTCACTATATGATGATCAAATGTCAACTACAGTCGACACAGACTAACAAATAAGATAACAATAAGATAAAGTCCAACTTGGTTTATATTCTGTAAGTAAAGGTTCCCTCTTCTTGCTAGGCGTATGGGGAACATGTTAGTGACCATATTTTTCTATGACCACGGCACATTTTTGGGTGACGTGATCGTTATCACTCCAGGCCGCCTTTACTTCCCAGAAAAATCTCTGGTACCCATTTTTAAAGGCTGGGTGAACCCCGGAGCCTTGTTAGTCCAAAAAAAATCCGCCACTGTTGGGATGGAACGCGGGTCATTTTTGTCAGGAAGCGAGCACACTAACCACTCAGCCACCGAGGCTGCCTATATTCTGTTGCAGTAGCAAATTATTCGACAAACACTGCAAGGTGTGACGTAAGGCTATAAACTAAAAATAAGAGGGGACCTCGTTAGCCTAGTTGGGAAAACCGCCCGACTGGCCTACCGACGTTCGCACAACCCGTGTTCGATTCTCGCTGGAAGCAGTGCGAGTTGTACTCGTGGATGGAATAAAATAACCCTGCGGTCGACCAGCCGCTGGCAGAGATGAGTACCAAGGTATAGTACTCTGTATAGGTGAGGAATGCCGCCTCGCATCGTAAGTTTCGATGCTTGAAGCGACACTATTCAGAAGTCTCCGAACACTTCTGGATAGGCGGTCGAGCACATTTGGGTGAAAACTCGCGTGCTAAGGTGGTGATTCAAGTCTCGTACTTTACTTACTTCACTTTACTTACTTCAGTTTACTTACTTCACTTGACTTACTTCACTTTACTTACCTCACTTTACCTACTTCACTTTACTTACTTCCCTTTACTCACCTCACTTGACTTACTTCACTTGACTTACTTCACTTGACTTACTTCACTTGACTTACTTCACTTTACTTACTTCAGTTTACTTACTTCAGTTTACTTACTTCACTTTACTTACTTCACTTTACTTACTTCAGTTTACTTACTTCACTTTACTTACTTCACTTGACTTACTTCACTTGACTTACTTCACTTTACTTACTTACATTACTTACTTCAGTTTACTTACTTCACTTGACTTACTTCACTTTACTTACCTCACTTTACCTACTTCACTTTACTTACTTCCCTTTACTTACCTCACTTTACTTACTTCACTTGACTTACTTCAGTTTACTTACTTCACTTGACTTACTTCACTTGACTTACTTCAGTTTACTTACTTCCCTTTACTTACTTCACTTGACTTACTTCAGTTTACTTACTTCACTTTACTTACTTCAGTTTACTTACTTCACTTGACTTACTTCACTTTACTTACTTCAGTTTACTTACTTCACTTGACTTACTTCACTTTACTTACCTCAGTTTACTTACTTCACTTTACTTACTTCACTTTACTTACTTCAGTTTACTTACTTCACTTGACTTACTTCACTTTACTTACCTCACTTTACTTACTTCACTTGACTTACTTCACTTTACTTACTTCAGTTTACTTACTTCACTTTACTTACTTCAGTTTACTTACTTCACTTGACTTACTTCACTTGACTTACTTCACTTTACTTACTTCACTTTACTTACTTCCCTTTACTTACCTCACTTTACTTACTTCACTTGACTTACTTCAGTTTACTTACTTCACTTTACTTACTTCAGTTTACTTACTTCACTTGACTTACTTCACTTTACTTACTTCAGTTTACTTACTTCACTTGACTTACTTCACTTTACTTACTTCAGTTTACTTACTTCACTTTACTTACCTCAGTTTACTTACTTCACTTTACTTACTTCACTTTACTTACTTCAGTTTACTTACTTCACTTGACTTACTTCACTTGACTTACCTCACTTTACTTACTTCACTTTACTTACTTCACTTTACTTACTTCACTTTACTTACTTCACTTTACTTACTTCAGTTTACTTACTTCACTTGACTTACTTCACTTTACTTACTTCAGTTTACTTACTTCACTTTACTTACTTCAGTTTACTTACTTCACTTGACTTACTTCACTTTACTTACTTCAGTTTACTTACTTCACTTTACTTACCTCACTTTACCTACTTCACTTTACTTACTTCCCTTTACTTACCTCACTTTACTTACTTCACTTTACTTACTTCACTTTACTTGTTGTGACGTTGTTCTACCAACATTTGTAGCAATGAGAACATCAATTAAACATGAACCACCACAACTGGCTAACTCTCAATACAACTTTGATTTTAACACCCACGTGGGGAAATGGTTTCTTTAATTGTTGAGGTTCTCAGAATTATTTTCACAAATTTGGTGGAAATATTTTAGAAATTATTGGGGAGTGGTTAGCAAGCTTTAACCTGAGGGTACACAAGATAGGAATCGATGGATCAATTTCAAACCGGCAAGGGAATAGTC
Organism: Megaustenia siamemsis; assembly: GCA_032433765.1. NCBI lineage: Eukaryota > Metazoa > Mollusca > Gastropoda > Stylommatophora > Ariophantidae > Megaustenia > Megaustenia siamemsis. The sequence goes on along the minus strand of JAVIAB010000001.1, from coordinate 32,784,804 downwards.
CAGCTATTGGTAATTTCATAGTTATAATGTGATAATTTCTCACTAGAGATATCATCACTACACTCACATATTTACATGTAATAATATTTATAAGGAAATTTGTTGAACATTTCTCTACACGCGGCTAATATTTGTGTCAGAATGTTGGACATTATTTTCCATAATTATAATTGTAGAAACTGGAAATCTTGGAGAAATAAGCACGTCAAAGACTGCACACTCCGGTCTGTGAGCGACAATTGTCATCAAATGTCATCGCGGTATCGAATTAGTCTCGAACCAGACGAGATCAATGTTCAAGGAGATCAAGGACTAACTTTTAACTCTCCTCACTACTTGCTCTGCATCATCCATGATTTGGAAAATAAACTGAACGTCTTCTGAGCTGATCAATAGCTTTTTTTTTTTAACTTCATGTTCATTTCTCAATTGGTTTTAAGTGTGACAGAACACTGAGACATGAGTCTCGCTTTACGGTCAAGCAGGTCCGTATCAGAGATCTACAGAAAGGGAGATAACTTCCTCTCAATGGTTCATGTTCATGCAGAAAACGATCGAATGTTTAGTTCTATCTCACGTGGAAGGACTTGTGTCGATCACGTGCTACACACTATGACAACTGAACACGCATCCAACGTTTGCTGTATCATCGTCATATATATCCAGGGCCATGCTGGTGTTGAGATCAACGTCAGAGTCTGGCTTGTTAGGCAATATTAGCTGATGGTCAGGCAATAGATCGGGCAGATATTAAAACTTTACGAGAGTTGTGTAGAACACAGGACTTTGAGAGATGTTTAAATACGGGTTTATCTAGACTAGTTTATCTAGACTAGTTTATCTAGACTAGTTTATCTAGACTATGTGATCTGGGAGTAAGGACAAGATGGATAGGTTGTCTATAATAGAACCACAACTGATTCTGACACCAATAGTACTAGTTTTTTTTTTTAATGGGAACCCACTCTTTAAAATAACAACCAATAGATCAGGGGCAAACAACCAACAGCAAGGATCAAAACAGGGGCAGACAGCCAACAACAATGATCGAACCAGGAGCAGACAGCCAACAACAATGATCGAACCAGGAGCAGACAGCCAACAACAATGATCGAACCAGGAGCAGACAGCCAACAACAATGATCGAACCAGGAGCAGACAGCCAACAACAATGATCGAACCAGGAGCAGACAGCCAACAACAATGATCGAACCAGGAGCAGACAACCAACAACAATGATCGAACCAGGAGCAGACAGCCAACAACAATGATCGAACCAGGGGCGGGCAACCAGCAACAATGATCTAACCAGGGGCAGACAACCAGCAACAATGATCGAACCAGGAGCAGACAACCAACAACAATGATCGAATCAGGGGCAGACAACCAATACCACTGATCGAACCAGGGGCAGACAACCAACACTTGTTGGTCGCTCAACAAATATCAAGCAAATAAAGAACTGTACGGCACGTAACTAACAATAATTGAACAAACCCTGACCTTCTAGCTGACATGTCTCGTTATGAAGTCAAGAACTACCACATCAATGTGAGACATAAGTTAGTGGCTACGTTCTGATGTTGTAGCTGACATGTCTCGTTATGAAGCCAAGAACTACCACATCAATGTGGGACATAAGTTAGTGGCTACGTTCTAATGTTGTAGCTGACATGTCTCGTTATGAAGTCAAGAACTACCACATCAATGTGGGACATAAGTTAGCGGCTACGTTCTAATGTTGTAGCTGACATGTCTCGTTATGAAGCCAAGAACTACCACATCGATGTGGGACATAAGTTAGTGGCTACGTTCTGATGTTGTAGCTGACATATCTCGTTATGAAGTCAAGAACTACCACATCAATGTGGGACATAAGTTAGTGGCTACGTTCTAATGTTGTAGCTGACATATCTCGTTTATGAAGTCAAGAACTACGACATCAATGTGGGACATAAGTTAGTGGCTACGTTCTAATGTTGTAGCTGACATATCTCGTTATGAAGTCAAGAACTACTACATCAATGTGGGACATAAGTTAGTGGTTACTTTCTGATGTTGTAGCTGACATGTCTCGTTATGAAGTCAAGAACTACCACATCAATGTGGAACATAAGTTAGTGGTTACTTTCTGATGTTGTAGCTGACATGTCTCGTTATGAAGTCAAGAACTACCACATCAATGTGGGACATAAGTTAGTGGCTACGTTCTGATGTTGTAGCTGACATGTCTCGTTGTGAAGTCAAGAACTACCACATCAATGTGGGACATAAGTTAGTGGCTACGTTCTGATGTTGTAGCTGACATGTCTCGTTGTGAAGTCAAGAACTACCACATCAATGTGGGACATAAGTTAATGGCTACGTTCTGATGTTGTAGCTGACATGTCTCGTTGTGAAGTCAAGAATTACCACATCAATGTAGGACATAAGTTAGTGGCTACGTTCTGATGTTAAGCTGACATGTCTCGTTATGAAGTCAAGAACTACCACATCAATGTGGGACATAAGTTAGTGGCTACGTTCTGATGTTGTAGCTGACATGTCTCGTTGTGAAGTCAAGAACTACCACATCAATGTGGGACATAAGTTAGTGGCTACGTTCTGATGTTGTAGCTGACATGTCTCGTTGTGAAGTCAAGAACTACCACATCAATGTGCAACATAAGTTAGTGGCTACGTTCTAATGTTGTAGCTGACATATCTCGTTATGAAGTCAAGAACTACCACATCAATGTAGGACATAAGTTAGTGGCTACGTTCTGGTGTTGTAGCTGACATATCTCGTTATGAAGTCAAGAACTACCACATCAATGTGCAACATAAGTTAGTGGCTACGTTCTGATGTTGAGCTGACATGTCTCGTTATGAAGTCAAGAACTACCACATCAATGTGCAACATAAGTTAGTGGCTACGTTCTGATGTTGTAGCTGACATGTCTCGTTATGAAGTCAAGAACTACCACATCAATGTGCAACATAAGTTAGTGGCTACGTTCTAATGTTGTAGCTGACATGTCTCGTTATGAAGTCAAGAACTACCACATCAATGTGGGACATAAGTTAGTGGCTACGTTCTAATTTGTAGCTGACATATCTCGTTATGAAGTCAAGAGCTATCACATCAATGTAGGACATAAGTTAGTGGCTACGTTCTGATCTTGAGCTGACATGTCTCGTTATAAATTCAAGAACTACCACATCAATGTGCAACATAAGTTAGTGGCTACGTTCTAATGTTGTAGCTGACATATCTCGTTATGAAGTCAAGAACTACCACATCAATGTGCAACATAAGTTAGTGGCTACGTTCTGATGTTGTAGCTGACATGTCTCGTTATGAAGTCAAGAACTACCACATCAATGTGCAACATAAGTTAGTGGCTACGTTCTAATGTTGTAGCTGACATGTCTCGTTATGAAGTCAAGAACTACCACATCAATGTGGACATAAGTTAGTGGCTACGTTCTAATTTGTAGCTGACATATCTCGTTATGAAGTCAAGAGCTATCACATCAATGTAGGACATAAGTTAGTGGCTACGTTCTGATCTTGAGCTGACATGTCTCGTTATAAATTCAAGAACTACCACATCAATGTGCAACATAAGTTAGTGGCTTCGTTCCGATGTTGTAGCTGACATGTCTCGTTATGAAGTCAAGAACTACCACATCAATGTGGGACATAAGTTAGTGGCTACGTTCTGATGTTGTAGCTGACATGTCTCGTTGTGAAGTCAAGAACTACCACATCAATGTGGGACATAAGTTAGTGGCTACGTTCTGATGTTGTAGCTGACATATCTCGTTATGAAGTCAAGAACTACTACATCAATGTGGGACATAAGTTAGTGGCTACGTTCTGATGTTGTAGCTGACATGTCTCGTTATGAAGTCAAGAACTACCACATCAATGTGGGACATAAGTTATTGGCTACGTTCTACTCAAAAAGGTACAAGTAGAAAAGATAAACACCATGAGATGTCACTCGGCGTCATTGCTGTAGAATTAGTAACATACAACGAGGCCCACTATGTAGTTGACCAGAATATCACGACTGGGGTTTCATTCAACACTAACGATGACGACATTTGTGAACTCTGACCTCCATGTTACCTGGTGTCTGGGTCAATGGCACGAGATTATTTTGCAAACTTAAAGTTTTTCTCGCGACATTCGTATCTTTGCTAATGTATGTGTCTGTATCGTTGCTAATGTATGTGTCTGTATCATTGCTAATGTCTGTGTCTGTATCGTTGCTAATGTCAATGTCTCTATCATTGCTAATGTCTGTGTCTGTATCGTTGCTTATGTCTGTGTCTGTATCGTTTCTTATGTATGTGTATGTATCGTTGCCAATATCTTTGTCTATCACAAGTTCCAGTGATGAATATGATTTTAAAGTTCACTTCCTTCTGTCACATCAGTCCATGATTTATTTTGTCTTTCGTCTACTTCAGATGAACTGTCTGTGTGTTTTGTTGACTTGTAACCGTGTTTCTTTTAGTCCTGACTATCGTCTTGCCACTGCCGATTTTGTTTCTGTTTATATATATATATATATATATATATATATATATATATATATATATATATATATATATACCCACAGGACTCTTGGTCCCACATATACACAGATTGCTCTGCTACAAATGCCAGCAGAAATGGAGGGGGAGGTGTGTTCTTAACGCTGAACAATCAGGACAAGATCACCAAGTCAATAGCTACTGGACAATTCTCAAACAACTTTAAAGCAGAAGCTGTGGCCATCAGAGATGCTAGTAAGTAGTATAGGTGGCTGTGAACCCGTCCTAAAAGTGCACGCACATGCACCGAAAGACAATAGATTTGGCACCGACTTTGCACGAAACATGCACCAAAACCCGTGCCAAAGTCCGATAATCGGCTTATTATCTCGGTGGTCGTGATCGGTAATCGGCTTATCTCGTGGTGTGCGTTGGTGCGTGGTGACGGTAATCGGCGCGTCGTGGTGTGCAACGTGCGTGGCGGTGATCGGTGCGTCGCTAGCTCGCCGGTTATCGGACAGCGGTTCTAAAATCGGGCGACAGCGGTTCTAAAAGGGGGATGGCGGTATCTCGCGGGTCGGATGGCGGGTCGTCGCGTGGCGTGCGGGTGGGAAAAGGTGCCTTTTTTGGTTATCATCATGTGTGGGGCAACAGGAGGCGACGTGTAAAAAAATGCTGACAAGCAATTATTAGTATCGTTAGCGTCATGTACCAGATTATAGCGATTTTTTTTCTCTATTGCATATCCAAGCTAACTCAAGTCAAAAAAAAATCATCATCATGTGCCTCAACACTAGCATCATGTGCCTCAATACTATCATCATGTGCCACCCTCATCATCAACCTTCATATCATCATCATGTGCCACCCTCAACACTATCATCATGTGCCACCCTCATCAACATCCCTTAATGTTCTATCATCAAGCCACACAAAGTATCAATCATCTCTCTCTCTCTCTCTCACATTCATGGTAAACCAAAACAAAATTAGTTCTATATTTCTCACAACTTTATTAATACAACAAATATACGACACATATATATATATACTGTCCGGTTGTTGATAATTTTAAGCGTCTGGACGGGCCCCTCGAAGCCGAAGTATCCACGGGGCGAGCAAATGATAAATGATACGGTCGTTTACGTGCTGTCTCGATGAAAAAGGCATGAGAATTCTGTTAAGTTTCGCGCCACGACACTTAAGAAGTATATAATAAACACAATATAGACCGCACGTGTTGCTAAACAAATCTTGCAACACCCGCGGGTTGTAGACGAATGGAACGTGTGAGTTTTGCTCTATAAAGTTTAAAATATCCACGTGTCTGGGAGGCAAACCGTAGGAATCGAAATACTCACATTCGCCGAGTCCGTTGTAAAATAGGGCCACCCAATGCTCTCCGGGTTCGTGGGCAGGGTCGGTGTTTATGACAAAGGCCGCGGTCGCCGTTGGGTCGATGCTTGGCGGTAAGTGGTTTCGTGGAATGACACTAACAAGGGAACAACGTCGAACGAAAATATCCGACATCAAAAGGTTGTAAATCTCCCTCGTGTTCATATTCTTCTTCTTCTTTCTCTCTCAAACGGCGAAGTCTGTTAGAATCTGCCTTGTCTTGGACACCTCGAGCACCGAGTCCAACTCGGCGTAGACGATAACTTGTAGGGGAGTAGTGGTGGGAGCGGCAAACTTGAGTTCTATCGACAAGGGTCCGCTTGTGGCTAGCTCAAAATGGGAGCCGTCCAGTAGGCTGGACGAGAGGTCAAAACCAAATAGGCAGTATCCGTCCTTGAATTCTCTATAATCAACGTTATTCCCAGCGTCTTTACCAATCAGACCCATGGCCAGATTTGTGCCGAAGAAAGCTCTCCGTATTGATTTCGTTCAAAGTCCATAGTTAGAGGCTTTCCCGAGATACATTTCCCGTCGACCGTCAGGTTCATATAAATCAGACCAAAGTGTTGAAAATTGAACGGGTTAGCTGTGTAAACACCATTAAAAGCACTGGCCGTAATCAGACCTATCACTATACGGGTCGGTGTTTGAGACAAAAATAAATTGTCTTGACTGTGGGAGAACATCCCGCTAGCGATGGAAAATGTCTTGATGGTAACCCTCTTGATCGGGTACCGCGCATTCCCGCTTAAGAGAGCCTTTTCGTGGGCCAGAGAAATTGCGGGGTTTAGCTTAGCCTTCCTGACCACGAGCGCGGCGTAGGTGATAACACTCTTATAACCCACAGAGCTATCGTGAGCCGCGAGGCTGAACACATCCTTCGAGGGGTGAGTTTTATCTTTACATCGACTCTGTTTAACATGTAACGATCCTGCACAAAGACATCAGAGTGCAAACGACCCATCATTTCAACCTCTTTACTACCCGAAGTCAAATCGCGCCGTGTTTTAAAACCCTCATTTTCTTTCAAATCGTCATGGTGGCCAGCTGTGTCTTTGTAGAACAGAGCGGCCGTCAAGTATCCCGTTTTCGCATCCTCTCCGTAATTTAGCGTGGCCTCAAACACCGCTCTAAAAGGATAGGTATTCTCCGACGGTGTAACCAACGTGTCGTTTAGCGATACGTCGACTTGTGAAAATAGACTGTGAAGATAATTGTTGACCGGTCCTACCTCAGCATCGGGTGGTACACTATCACCATTCGGGAGGGTGATCTTGACCCGCAGATGTAAAAACGTGTTGAAAAGATCTAGATACTCCACGCTGTTTCCAGAAATGAAAAACTCTATCGGTGCGCTATGCGACAAAGCTGCGATCGGACGAATTTCAATAAACTGGCCAGAGTCTAGAGAAGTCTGCGTGGGTGGAACGCTAAATAAATCCAAACCAGAGTGAAGACATTCGCACGATTTGGGGTGAATGAGGGACATTATTAGTCAAAATATCCTTTGCCACCCTCGTCTTCTTCCCTCTGTTGTGCACCGAATGAAGGGGGAACCGTCCAGCTGTCGGTTTTATCCTCTTCGTAACGGGTTCTCCTGGTGGAGGTAGCTTCATAACTCGCTTTCTGCTTTGACGTAAACCACTTCCTGATTGGTTGTTATCACGCAGGTGGTCTACGGCCCCGTGTAGCAACCGCTGACCGGCCTCTTAGCTCGTTCTTTGAAAGCTTCACCGACATTTTTCCCGGAATGCGTCCTGTGCGACCTGCAGACCGGTCCCCAAACCTTCTCTGAGCAAGGCCTTACCGCCGGTTTTTAACCAGGGTAAAATAGCCCTCCCGATTCCACCGAAGAAACTACCGATTCCTCACCGCTCTGACTTCGACCTCCTATAAACACGGGCATCCCATCACCCGCCTGACAACAGTAAAAGTCTTCGTATAACTCAACATCTCTATGAAGGGGAGTGTGTTTCACCATTATACCAGCTCGAGATGCTTCTTGACTCGAAAGTGTACCGTTAGCACCGACGTCCCGCTGGTGAATGGAATGGTTTTTCCGTGTTCGTTGGCTAAAAGGATCTCGACGGTATCAAAGGAAAATCTACTCAGGGGTAGGTAGTGAGGCTTATCGTAGATCTGAAACACCGAGGTGTGATTTCTATTGAGAACAGGCACGCTCTGAGGAGAGGCACCATCACATCCCCGACCGGTCTGGGGGAAACGAGATCGCAGTAGACGTAGACATTCTTCGCAACACTTTCCAAGTCCATTACACCCACGCTGAAGATATCGGAGCCGTGTCTGATATTGAGGTCGTGGGGAAGGCTAACATGTTTTTCAAAGTGTCGCTTATGGTAACACTGACTCCTTTCTCGTAAAGTTTCAAGATGGCTTTATTCACCTCTTTTGCGTAAATGAATCTCATTTTTTCCCTTTCACTCCCCTGTACGACTCATCCTCCGCTTTTATGATCGACGCATTCAACGCGCCGATGAACGCATCGGGTTTCGTGTATAACCCAGGCTCCAATGTCACGTTGAAATAAAATCTGGCGTCGCAAATATCGTCGTTATCGAGAGATTCGTAGCGAATCCAGACATCACCCTCTATTACATTGAAATAATTTAGCGGAAACTGTATCTCCACCAGTGCGATCTCATACTGCGTCGAAATGTCAATGGTCTGAGGAAGTTTAACGAAAAAGTGGCCGGGGTTATTATCCTTAAAAAGTTCCATAGATGCATTGCTGGGCAGGGTGACATAAAAACTCATTTTTTTTTACTCGTTTCACCGTCGCCTCTCCAAGTTTGGATTCGGTAGCATGTAACCCAAACAGCTGCTCAGTAGGGCTATCCACAGTTTTCCCTCCTTCGCGTCTGGCTTTTCGGTGGTCAGATTGAACAGCGAGACCGCTACAACTGTATATATAACTACCACTTGACAAATAAAGACAAGTTCTAAGTAGGGGGATAGTTTCCCAAACATCGACCCCCACCAGCGTGGTTCGCCGTCTCTCCTGACTCCCGAGTTTACGGCTCGCAAATCGGGCTCTCCACCAAAAGTTACCACTTCTTCTTCTTCTTCTTCCTCGCATCTCTAGTTTTTGTATCTGACAATGTCCTTGGACGGTATCCAAGTGTTAAATGAGGAATCGTACCCAAACCATTTGACTAAACACTCCTTTCGCCCAAAGGATGTGCGACGCTCGGTTATGATACTCTCGATTCTGTACTCGTGTTTGTCTCCAACTTTTTGAATTTCCGGTGTGTAGAATGACCCCTCTATCTCATCGCCCTTATCGTCTTTCAACACATATGTAACGGGGTTTGTTTCGTTTACTCGACTGATGGAAAACAGTTCCTCCGTCCAAGCCGGGGCATAACCCTTTTTAAAATTGGCTCTGCCCAGGACCAGTCTAACTCGATCACCGGGCTTGTACAGGGGTCTTTCAAATTTAAAGTTGCGTTTGCTATTATACAACGTGTTCCATACCTGTTCTTGATTGTCTGCGTTGACGTCGACCGGTGCCATTTTTATACTTCTGTGATACGAATGGTTATAACTTCGAAGTAGGGCGGGGAGGACTCGGACATAAGACAACTTATTGGATTTCGTGAAATATCGCCACATCCGTTGTTTCAGAGTCCTGTTAAAGCGTTCCACCACGGCGGCCTTAATATCTTCGTTCTGCGTAGTGAAAAAGTGAACGTTGTTGTCAGCGAGGAATTTCTGAAATGTTCTGTTCAGAAACTCTGACCCCTTATCGGTTTGAAAACTCGCGGGTTTCCCATCGAGAAATATCTTACCGACGGCTTCCACTAAGGATTTCCCCGTTTTGGTTCGTATCGGTACAGACCACGCGAATTTACTGAAAACGTCCACGCAAGAAACCAAATAGGAATATCCATCGTTGTGTTTTTTCAAATGTCTCAAATCGATTAGGTCTGCCTGATATTGCTGTTGGGGGCCACTCGTTATAATGGGACGCCTTTCAAATCTGCGACGAATTGGTTTATGAAGGGTATAGGTATCCTGATGACTCAGCCATTGTTTGATCTTTGCGAGTCCCAGTTTGGTATTACGTTGCAGGGCCGTTGCACCACTATACGCCCCTGGTCGACTAGGGTCAAAGTAACGACGTCTCAATATTTTCTCCACCGTTCCCATTTTGGTGTTGGGATTCCGCTCTTTCTTTTTTTAGGTCTCTGTTTATACGTGGCTACGGGCGGAGTAGTTTCATTACCTACCTTTGGGGTTTCCGCTGGTGGTGGTGGTGTCTTGGTCTGCTCTGGTGATACCTCGAATGATGGTGTTGGTGGGGAAGGTGTTTTTTCTGTTGCCGTGTTGTGTTGAATGAGATCGACCGAGCCCAATGAGCGTCGTTTATACTGCTCCAATCTAGTTAAATATTGATGCAGGGCGCGTTGGTACACTCTGGCCTTATCGGCGGGTGCTAAATCATCGCGGAATAGGATACGTTGCATTTCATCATCTAAATCTCTCAAGTTGTCACCGATCGCCTCGGGTGGGCTATAGACGTGGTAGTAGTCTGTTTAAGACCCTCGAGGAATCGAGGATCCATCAAAATCATTTTTTTGGCCATTGTTACGCACCTAGTACTCCACCGAGAATACTTAATATAGGACGGAGCAAAGCACCTATAAACCCACCGGTTTGTAGAATCTCTCTCCGCCGCTTAAGACTCGGTTTCTTTTTAGTGAGAAGTCTCAACTTGTTCTTGTGTCGACGTAGCTCGCACTTCTGTCGCTGAGTGAGTCTAACATTACCTTTTAATATGTTATGACAACACTCGCACAAAAAGTTAATGAGTTTGGGAGAGGCTGTTTTTAATATGGCTCTTAAACCGCTCGGCGAGGCGGCGCGCATACATTTCAACATTTCACCGTGCCGTCTAAGTGCTTCATCACACATGATTCTCTACTTTGGCACGTAGACGATTTGTCTCTCCCCCGGGAATATTTTTGTTCTCAACCTAAGATTATCAGGTGTGTCCTGACGAAGATCGACCAGCAAATAACCGTGAGGAGTCGCTGTCGCGTCCTTAAAACTATCTTGGAGGTACCCCACCCGACCCGGGTACATTTGTTTACCCAGATTCATAATTTGACTCCCGTCTCTCGGGTTCTTGAAAAGGACTAAATAGTGCGTATTGAGACTTATGGTTCGATGTTCTTTATTTTTTCCGAATAGATTTTGAACAATGTACATCACACTAATATCTCTGTGATGACTACCTTTGGTGAATAATTTTGTTACCCGCTCGTCCGTCTCAGACATCAAGTCATCGATGACGATCAGTCTTCTCTTCTTACCACCTTCCAATTTATCGACGTCTGGTAGACCCTCGATAAATCTCACTGACCCCATAGTCTCGTATATCGGCTGCCATTCCCCATAACACCATATAACTTCCTCCGGTACGGGGACAGCTAGCTCGTGAAGGTTCTGTATAAACTTTTGCACAAATACCGTTTTCCCACACCCGGTAGGACCGGCTATCAGAGCTGTGAAGGGATGATTCCATCGGGGATCCATCCTCACAAGTGCTACTAACTTTAGTGATTACGCCCCCGACGAAAATAACAACGAGTGATTTTAGGTCAGCCGCGAGGTTTCCCCCTCTTCAACTAACACCTATTTTTAAAATCCACAACCTATATAAACACTACAGGGGGGAGGAGGAGTTTCCTAGTCTCAAGCCGCATTACCTGAGACCGAATTGTTACACGCATCATATTTCCCCACACATCACCCTATTGGGTCAGTTCCAGAGGTCACTGAACATGTCGCAACACGACTGATTACCACGCCTGATAACGTATTGCGTTAGCTGCTATAAATAGACGGTCCTCGACCCGATAAACGGGTATAAAAACCCCCAGTCGAGCAGTGTACACGCACACACATAACCAACGTCTGTTGCCAGGTGGTTTGTGTTTGTTTTTCTTTGAATATGGAGTCGTGTAGCTTGAATACGCCAATTTCGTTTGATCTCAGTGATCAGCGCATATTTATGTCACGTGGAAATGAGACTGTAGTTCCATTGTCTAAAGATGGCGTTAAGGCAGTCTCGGTTTGTGTTTTTCGTAACAGACCATTGATACATATAAGGACATATAGCGGTGATAGTTTTTTTAAGTTTCCTACCAGAACTGGGATAACACTATCGAGAGAGGAATTTATCACGTTAGTCGAGATGCGAGAGGAAATTTTAACCGCTTATGCTAACCTCAACTACACGCCGCCTGTTGTTGACCAGATCAGCTACACGCCACCTCTCGTTAATCAGATCAACTACACGCCGCCTGTCGTTAACCATCAAAACTACATACCATCTCTTGTTAACACGAATCTCATCGACTACACGCCCCCCTTTGTTAATCAAGGGAACCTCGCTCTTGTTAATCAGACGACAGATCCGGCACCCAATATGAATGCCGCGGGTGTTTCAGCAGAGTCACCAATTACCTATTCCAGCTTTGATCAAGGTTTTGTCAAAATGGAGGGCGGTTGTGTTTTGAAGGCTAATGAAACTTCCTATGTACCCGTGTTTGATAGACATTTAACAAACACTACCACCAAAACAGGAGGGAGGAAACCCAGACGCTTAAAATTATCAACAACCGGACAGTAATATATATATATATATGTCGTATATTTGTTGTATTAATAAAGTTGTGAGAAATATAGAACGAATTTTGTTTTGGTTTACCATGAATGTGTGAGAGAGAGAGAGATGATACTTTGTGTGGCTTGATGATAGAACATTAAGGGATGATGATGAGGGTGGCACATGATGATAGTGTTGAGGGTGGCACATGATGATAGTGTTGAGGCACATGATGATGATATGAAGGTTGATGATGAGGGTGGCACATGATGATAGTGTTGAGGCACATGATGCTAGTGTTGAGGCACATGATGATGATTTTTATTTGACTTGAGTCCTCATCAAGGCCAGCTCCTTGTCGTGGGGATGGGGCTTAACAGTCACCAGGGACTGAAAACCAAGACTGGCCAGGCCTTCCTACAACCAAGCAAGACCACAGTCTGCTCTAGCAAGTTCAAGTGCTGAAGTCGGAGGCAACCAGCCAAAAGGCGCACAAAAATCAGGATGCCACGCACTCAACGCAAATGGAAGAATGTCTATAACCGCAAATCGATATGGCACTCGCCCTGTGATGGACACTCAGGCAGGAGCAGCGCCGGGCCCTCAGCCTCGAAAGGGCCCAACCTCTAATACTGGATGTCCTTCTCAACCGCTCTGTGGAGTCAGGGGGCGAGAGAATAGAGCTACTGGCCAATCCAAAATAAGACCACTTAAAATAATGCATTGGAATGCTGAAGGCATCAACAGCAAAAGAGATGGGTACAGTAAAAAGATAGAATTAGAGAATATCCTGCATGAAGAACAAGTAAGCATATGCTGTTTGCAGGAAACCCATCTAAACAACGACATAGCCTTGAAGATTAGGGGATACCAGTGCTACCGATCTGACAGAAAAAATAGACAAAAGGGCGGAATACTGACTCTTGTAAGGAACAACATTAATGCATGTCAGATTGAAGTGTATATGGATGGGGCGGAATATCAAATACTGCACCTCAGGACAGGAAATACAGACTTCCATCTACTTAACTACTACTGTCCGAGTGACCGCCCACTAGCACTAGACACAATTACATTACAAGAAAGAATAATTGTATGTGGAGACTTTAACAGCCATTCACAGAGCTGGGGCTATGAACATATGGACAAGAGAGGTGAAGAGCTTGAAAATTGGCAGGATGACAATGGGCTTATACTATTAAACCAGGCAACAGATCCACCAACATTCTACTCCAGATCATGGCATACCACATCTACACCAGACCTTGCTTTCCATTCACCAGACCTGGATTGGAATATCACACGAATTGTTGGGAAACAACTTGGAGGCAGCGACCACCGACCAGTCTTTTTAGTGGTACAAAATAAGGCCATCAGGGAGAGCAGCACTCTCTCCAGATGGAATTACAAAAAGGCAGACTGGAAAATGTATCAACACTACACCAGTGTACTGACTAAAGATATAAATACAGATAGAGACATCAACAAAATAGTTGATGAATTCAGTAGACTAATAATACAAGCTGCCAGTGAAACAATACCTAGAGGGGCACGGAAACACTACAAACCATACTGGAGTAGTGAACTAGAGCAACTACACAATGACATGGAAACATCTCGAAAGCAAGCAGAAAATAACCCTTGCCAAGAACACCACAACAACTACCAGCATGCTAAAGCCAAATTTCAACGGGCTAAACTACAAGCCAGACGGAGAAGCTGGAAAGAGAAAACAGAGTCCTTGAATCTTGAACGAGACACAAGAAAAGTGTGGAAGCTTGTAAAACAGCTGAATGATGAGGTTACAGAAAGGAACACCAAAATTACACTGAAGAAGGATGGAAACATTCTAACAGGTAAACATGCAGCAAATTACTTTGCAGACTCCTTTGCAAATGACAATAATATTGAAACTAGCCTAGAAAAACGACAAGAGACCCGTTTAAAACAACAAAATGCAAGACAAGAAGAGACCACACATGAAGTAATGGAAACACCCATTACACAAAGAGAGCTAGAGCTGGCAATATCCAAATTAAAAATGAAAAAGTCACCAGGCAGTGATGGAGTGTCCAATGAAATGATTAAGAACTTGGGAACTGCAGCTAAAGCAAAACTACTGCAGATCTACAACATTTGCTGGATCACAGGTAGAGTGCCACAGGCATGGAGAGAAGCAATTATGATACCATTACTAAAGCCAGGAAAAGATGGTTCAATGACATCCAGCTATAGACCAATCAGCCTTACAAGCTGTTTGTGTAAAACAATGGAACGTATAATCAATCTCAGACTGCAGTGGTACCTGGAAAGTGAAAATCTCCTTGTCCCACAACAAGCAGGCTTTAGACAGTGTTACTCTACCGAAGATCAAGCAACCTATCTTTCCCAGGAAATTGAAGATGCGTTTCAAGAAAAGAAACTGGTACTAGCAGCATGGATAGACCTAAAGAAAGCATTTGATAAGGTATGGAAGGAAGGGCTTTTGAAGAAACTGAGAAATTATGGAGTAAATGGCAGGATGTACAAATGGGTCAAAGCATACCTGCATAATAGGAGAGCCAGAGTGCAACTGGATGGTCTTAAGAGTAAGAAGGTCTTATTGCGCCAGGGCGTTCCACAAGGAGGGGTACTATCTCCAACACTTTTTCTGATCTACATCAATGACCTAGTTACTGAACTACCACATGGCATCAAAGTGGCAATGTATGCAGATGACTTGGTAATGTGGTGCACAGAGGAGTATGCAACAGTGGCCTCCAAATTGCTACAAAGAGCTATGAATGCACTGAATTCATGGACAAATAGATGGTGTATCAGCATCAATACAGACAAATGCAGTACTACACTTTTCACACTCTCCCCAAAACAAAAAGCAGGAGCCATCTACATAAACAATGAGCCTGTGAAAGAAGACATACAAGCTACATATCTCGGAGTTACATTTGATAACAAACTATCTTGGAAACAGCAGATAAATAAGGCAACCCAAAAAGCAAGGAGGAAATTGGCTATTCTAAGAAAGTTGTGTGGAACCACATGGGGTGCGAGTGGGAAAATACTCAGTAAAGTTTACCAACAGAGTATACGCCCACATTTAGAATATGGATCATCCGCATGGTGCTCAGCATCAAACACCACATTGCAAGAACTGGATAAAGTACAAAACCAGGCACTTAGGGTCATCACAGGAGCAATGAAATCAACACCAATATTGGAGATGGAGAAATTGTGGAGGATACCAGCACTGAGAGAACGGAGAGACACAAAGGTGCTGATACAGGCAGAAAAATTTGTATGCATGCCGAGACATCCAATGAAGGACAGATTCCAAAATCTTGCATTGGGACGACTTAAGAGAAGCAGTTTTATCCACCAAGCCAAGCGTATTAGTAGACAAACACCAGACATGCCAAGAGTTGTTAAACCCCTTCTGCCCATACCAGAACAGACTCCCTGGACAGATGAATCAGGATTATCAGTTCAAATACGGACAGAAGTGAAAGGAATAGTTGACAAAGAGGAACAAAATAGTCTACAGCGAAAAACAATAACTCTCAGTTTCCTGGATGAAGAATACCCACAAGACCTATGGATCCGTGTGTACACAGATGGATCAGCACAGAATGCAGTAAAGAATGGGGGAGCAGGTGCATATATAGAGTACCCAAATAACACTAGGGATATGAATAAAATAGCAACAGGGAAATATTGTCACAATTATGATGCAGAAATACAAGCAATAAAGTTGGCAATAGAAAAGCTGCTGAACAGTAATCTTAGCCCACAGCCTGTAGTGTTTTTGACAGATGCAAGATCAGTACTCCAGGCACTACAATCCAGAAAATTACCACATCTACAGACCTTATTGACTGAACTCTGCAAGCACCACAGGGTTGCCCTGCAGTGGATCCCGTCTCACTGTGGAATACCAGGAAATGAAAAGCAGATCAGTTGGCAAAGGAAGGTTCAACAGGCACACAACTAGATACACCAGTCACATACCATCATAAGAAACAGATAATCAAATCAATCAGAGGACCACAAGCCCCATATCAGGATGCCTTTCATAATATGAATAGATATGAACAAGTTATCATTATACGCCTAAGAACAGGACACAATCGACTCCATAGTCACATGTATACAAAATTCAAGATCGGCACATCAACTACTTGTACATGTGGACAGGCACCCCAGACTGCTGAACACATACTTCAAGACTGCACTGAATATAGTAGACTGAGGAAAATCCATTGGCCCATAGATACAACACTACAGACAAAACTATATGGGCCACTGCAAGAATTACAAAAGACAGTAAAATTCATACAGAAAACGACATTGCTGATATAGACAATACTTCGAGCGAACGAAAGATAGATAGATAGATTTGACTTGAGTTAGCTTGGATATGCAATAGAGAAAAAAAAAAATCGCTATAATCTGGTACATGACGCTAACGATACTAATAATTGCTTGTCAGCATTTTTTACACGTCGCCTCCTGTTGCCCCACACATGATGATAACCAAAAAAGGCACCTTTCCCCACTCGCACGCCACGCGACGACCCGCCATCCGACCCGCGAGATACCGCCATCCCCCTTTTAGAACCGCTGTCGCCCGATTTTAGAACCGCTGTCCGATAACCGGCGAGCTAGCGACGCACAGATCACCGCCACGCACCAACGCACACCACGACGCGCCGATCACCGTCACCACGCACCAACGCACACCACGACCTGCCGTCACGCACCAACGCACACCACGAGATAAGCCGATTACCGATCACGACCACCGAGATAATAAGCCGATTATCGGACTTTGGCACGGGTTTTGGTGCATGTTTCGTGCAAATTCAAAATAGGTACTACTAGCCTATGCCACTGTATATGACTACAAAACATGTTCTACAGGATTGTCCCCAGTACACAGACCTGAGAAGAGCAATGTGGTCCACGCCCACCTCCCTGGAGGAGAAACTATATGGGACAATCGATTCGCTTAAACAGATAGCTGACTTCATGAGAGAGTCTGGAATCCTACTCTGATTGAGTCTTGATTGCAGATATATATATATATATATATATATATATATATATATATATATATATATATATATATATATATGTGTATATATATATATATATGTGTATATATATATATATATATATATATATATATATATATATACGTAGATTGACCTTTGTTTTGCGGTCTGTCTTGGTGCTGTATTTGCAATAACTTCTGTGGTTTTCTTTATTTTCAAAGATCATTGATTTCCCCAGTATCTTCCCCAAACATGTCATAAGACGTTCTCCGCCCTGTAGGGACACTCAAACTTCAATATTTCTTCTTCAACTAGTTTGACATTAACATTGAGGAGAATGCTGATGGCTTTCTTTGTAAGAAAGGCCCATTTATCTGTATCATATGTTTATGAAATAGACATCTGTTTCTGTGTCCCCAGTGATGTCGAGGACAGTCATTGTAGGGTGCCTTTTTTTTTTTTTTTCTTTATCAATTTGCTTGATAACGACAGCAATTTGTGGGTTCTGCAACTCACGCATATTTTTTTCCGGTGCATTCCATCGGTATTAGTAACGTTGGCGGCGGTACTACTACTTCTTCGGGTTTTCGAAGCGGTACAAGGATACAATTCTCTTTGGCCCTACACCGACAGGCACTATGTGGATTCCCACAATCAGGAAGTACCAGTTCCTATAGATTTGTAGGGAATAATAGAAGGAAAAGGTATGTGTTAGCACTCGGAAAAAAATGACAAATAAACAACAACAGAAAAAAAACAAAGAACAATATATGGTGTGAAGCAGGATCGAACCCGTACTCCATGGCACTGCGCCTTGCCTCGAGAAGCCGAACGCTTGGTACACTGCCACTCAGCTAATATTAGCTAATATATCTTTGTTTTTTTTCTATTGTTTATTGTCATTTTTTTCCGAGTGCTAATACATACCTTTTCCTTCTATTAATCCCTATTATCGCCTCGGAAGTTTCCCTATTTAATAATATTTATTTATTATTATTTGTCTCCCCTATAGATTTGTACCCAGACACAGTCAGTACAAGAGCAATGCCTTTTTCCTCACAAGTATTATTGATTTTAAACTCCAATTTTGGAATTTCCAATTTGCTTGAAATTAAAGGATTTTTTACACAAAAATCAGTAAATTCAAGTCAACATCACAGATAGAAAGGTCAACACAGATCAGCTCAGTGACGTCAAATGAACTGAACGATTTTGCTATAAAATGTTTCTTTGTTTAATGCGACACTGAACGTGTCTTTTTTTTATTTTTATAAATCTTTATTTCGTTTTTAAAACAATACATTCCATTTTACAACAATAAATTTCATGTATGTGATTTGATGATGATGAGTGATGATACATATATTTTCCATGTAAAAAGTTAAGCAATCTATTGCACAACACGACCAAAGGTTCAAAAGAAAATAGGAGCGCCAGAGGCGACAATAGACTTGATCACCCCGACCAGTGATCCGCCAGTGAGTGCTTAAAACGAGGCAAACAATAGCCTCAAGCACTCTGACGTCTGTGTTTGGGGATGTCGTCGGCGGCTGTATTGCTTTGATGATGCCGCCAAGTGTGGCAAACAAGGGAGATAAAAGACTTGACAGGTGTGCCTTTCCACTTGAATAGTGGAAAATCATTCATTCGCATTCTTCCATTCATTCTCGAAAATTTAATTTTATTGTTTAAAAATGGACATTGCTCTTTTATTGTAAATAAGTAAAAACAAGTTGGCATTAAAAGTTTTAGCTTGGTAAACGGCAGCATTTCTGCAAGCCCACACTAAATTTCTATATTCCGATAATAGAATTAGGGATTTAGTGTAGGATTGTTGTGTTGTTGTTTTTGGCAGTGTGTTTAGCAGGATAGATCTGTATATGTCTACTTTCTGTGTAGTGTGTGTTTCTAGTGTGTGTTGTAACTCTGTTCTTGCTGGTATGATTGTGCTGCATTTGTAGAATATGTGTTCTTCTGTTTCTTGTATATTTCGCCTGCAAAGTTGGCATTTTGCTGCTTGTCCTGTGGGTGTCATGCTGTATATGAGTCTGTATGTGACTTCCCTTGCTTTGGGAGCGATGTGTGGGTTGTGGAGGTTTGAGAAAGTGCTGGTGTAGTCTGTGAGAAAATATTTTTGACCTCTCTTGATTCTGAGCTGTAATGGAGGTGCTTGCTGTTTAATGAGGTGTTTGTAAATGGTGTTTGTCTTTTGATGTAATAGATTGTCGTGTCCTTGGATGGCTTGAATGCAATTTTTGTAGAATGTGGGTGTGGGACCGAAATGGTGAGGTATTGAGTTGTTTGGTTTTCTGAATTTGAGTAATCTCAGTCCCATGTAATAGTGTGCGAGAATATGATTGTCTGGTTGTTGGATGATGCGGCTTACGTGGCTTATTCTGAGAGTTTTAATTTTTGTGTGTATGTCTTGTAGTGAAATACCTCCTTGTTTTTTGTGTTGTATTAGTGTTTTGTGCTGTATGCTGTGTAAAGTGCTTCCAAAAACAAAATGTCTTATGAGTTTTCTTATGTCTGGTATTGTTTGCTGAAGTGGATTAAAAACTGTAGCTATGTATATTAGTTTTGAATGGTGTAAGTGTTTACAATGATTGTTCTACAAAAAATTGTGAATATTTTGTATTTGTATATCTGCAGCATGTCTGTTATCTGTGTGACTAGGTTCTGCCATGTTGGTTTGTGTGTTCTGTTTGGGTTGCAAGGATATGTAATTCCATACAACTTGATGTTAGGAACAGGTGTTAGAGCAGAGGGAAAGTCCACTTTGTTCTTCCACCTGCCTATGCCCATGATGAATGATTTGTGTGTGTTTATCTGTGCCCCGCTACCTTTCCCAAATTCTGTGAAAGTATTGAGGATGTTGTCTATTGATGTAATGTTTGATGGAAAGAAGACAGTATCGTCAGCGTAGGCTAACAATTTCTGCTCTCCTTTCCCTGGTGTGAATGTACCTTTAATGGAACTGTCTTGTCTGATGCTCTCTAGGAGCGGTTCTATGGTCAAACCGTAAAGTAAAGGAGAGAGAGAACATCCCTGTCGGACCGATCTAGTTAGTCCGAAGGCCTCTGTGAACGAATGGTTTACAAGGACTTTACTTTCAGGTCTAGAATACAGAATGTGTATCCACTGTCTGAAGCTACTTCCTATGTTGCAGTTCAGTAGTGTCTTGTGGAGAAAGGAATGAGATACTCTGTCGAAGGCTTTTTCTTGGTCGAGAGATAGAATGGAAGACTGACTGTCTTTGTCATGAGTGAACGTTATGATGTCTCGTATAAAATGTGTGTGCTGGTGGATGTTTCTGCCCTGTACACTGCAATGTTGATCTTTGTTCAGTAAATTCAAGTCAACATCACAGATAGAAAGGTCAACACAGATCAGCTCAGTGACGTCAAATGAACCGAACGATTTTGCTATAAAATGTTTCTTTGTTTAATGCGACACTGAACGTGTCGGTCAAAAATAGAAAACTATCTTTGCACTATACTGTAAACATGCCAGCATCTATATTTCCTAATGGTATTTAATTAAATACAATGGCTATAAAGAAAAAATGTTCACTTCAATAAATATATTTGTTTAATTCACCAAATTTAAAATTGTAGGCTGTAATTTACAGAAATTTTTAGACAACCTACCCCCGACTACCATCTTTTGTTTTATATCTCTACAGTACACTAATTTTTCTCCCCAAGCTTTGTGTGAATAATTAAAGAACTTATAATACTTTTTTCTGCAAAGGTTGTGTCCCTTGTATTAGAAAAATAAAAATAAGTACCTCCCATATTACGATTATTTAAAAATTATATCAATGTCATTATTACAAAAATCAGTATTATATACTGTGTCAGTATTACAAAAATGTCAGGTGTTTAGGCAAATATAAATACTACAACAGTTTTACATTAATATTGTAAGGAAAAATATACAAACAAATCCAATCTCTCTAAATTAAGGATGTACTTAAAAAAAAACAGGAAATGTTTTGTCTCGATCAACAACTTCAGACCTGGACAAGCTGTATGGAATGTCACCAACCTTGAGCTGACCAACGCTTTCTTTGAACATTTTAAGATTGATGTTCAAGAGTGTGCCAAAAACCACTTCCGATCTATTTCTTTATGTGTTTACTATCTGATCTGGTCTCAATACTTTTACTAATTTCGTTAATTTTAATCACTATTACGTCTCTTCTGGTGACATTATGGTATCTATTACAACCATCCCATCTCACAATTTGTAATCTTTCTTTTTAATGCATTAGATAGTAGCCATGTTAGGCTATGATGTTATTTTTCTATTCGTGTTTTTGAATGTAGAGAGCTGTGATTTGTTAGCAGCCCCCTTCTTCTCACGCCCTCCCACCAACCCTAGCCATAGACGGTTATCATTTATTAATAGTCAAATTGGCACCAAAATGGCAGCTTATTTATATTCGAGCTATGGACTAAGCAATGTTTACATTGAACAACACGATATATGTTATTGCAGCGAGTTGGCAGATTTTTGAAAATGTTTTCAAGGGTTTGAACATAAATGTTTGTTCACAGTTCGTTAACCTACGCTGTAGATAAAGTCTTTAATTTGATGGCTTTAATTTGATGGCAAGTGTGACCTTGGTCGCTAAGGACCTAACTTGTGCAAACGGATGGCATTGGCAAGGATCATTTTGAATCTATAAAGTGGGCTCATTTTGTGTTTAACTCAAAAGCATATGTGCTTTTCAACCAAAGACCTTTTTTTGGGGACTCAATGAAGATATCCCCGATGGAAGAATAAATTGTACTATTAGTCCCATAAATGATTCGCTTCCAGAGGTTTATGATGTAAACAAAGCAGTTTTGTAATTGCAAGTGAATAATGTCCACACCTATAATTGGTCAGGATTGTGTAGCAGCAGCAGCTTTATAGCGAACACAGAAAACATCATAGGATTGTGCTGTTCTGAAACAGCTATGCCATGCTACCCTAGAATTGCCTTTAATGGGATTACTGTGACCACAAACCACTCTCCATGTGTGTGCCACATATTTACATCCCAGAAAGAAATACTGAATATAACAACATCATGTGCCGTCTGTGATATTAATGACCAGAAACCAGGAGCCTCCTGTATGATTGATACAACTGTTGCACCAAGTACTTCATCAGCAGAGCCAGATCTATGGAATGTTAATCTGACATTGTTCTTGAATTATGTCCAAGTTAATGAGACATCAGAATCGTGTGGCGGCAGCTACAAGAAGGGAGCGGAGAACATCAAGTTCTACTGCTATAAAGGAGACTTGCCTTGCTATCCCAGAATTGCCTTAAATGGGATCACTGTAGTTGAAAACTTCTCCTCTTGTGTAAACTACACATTCACATCTAAGAGTGAATCAGTGAAGGTCACAAAATCATATTCTCTCTGTGGTTTTACTAACTACAGGTCATGTGGCTTCTGTTGGATTGGAAATGATAACTTACCACCACTGTGTGTCTATATGTTTGGAATTGGAGTCATCAATGATGGCCTAACATCATCAAGTGCTATGACGATCATCATTTTCGGGAGGACGTGAACTCCCATGGTATATGGTGGATAGGCGACAGGAACCATTGAAGGCTATGTCTGAAAAGTGTTCCTTGATGCAGTTTCCTCATATTCCAAGTCCGGCTTGTTGCAGGAGCTACTGAGTTAAGTGCTCTGTGCACACCGTGAGCTGTGTGTCTCATCCGTTTTGATCCTGCTTCGATATCCCCCTTGTTTACGATGAATGATGATATCATATGACAGGGAACAGTTGGCTGTGTTCACTTTCTGCGCGGTTTCGCCTTATGTCTTTTGGCGTGTGCTGAGACTGCTACGATGGGGACTACAGTTACCTTTCTTTGTTTGGGAGATGAGTTAGTAATTCGGATGATTCCACTGGCACGGGCGGTTGAGCAACTATGGATTTTAATTCGTTTGCTGTGATACCGAGGCCTTCCATAACCAATAACCAATAACCAATAGTCAAATTGTCTTTATAAATTTATATTTGTTGATACTTCCAGTGTGTGGTTGAAACATAACATTTGTCGGTAGACCTATAATAGTATACCGGCCAGTGTGGTTATATTCAAGGGAATCAAGGGAAAGCGTGCGAGGCATGAATCGAGGATTAGTGATGTTAGAAATAGGTTTCATTAATAGGTTCAAGGTCGAAGGTTCAAGATCGAGGGGTCTGGAAAGTTCCCAAGGCAAAAAGGCAGTGACGTAATGTTTTGACAAATAGGAGACAAAGGAGTGTATAAGGGCGAAAATGTTAGGATATGCGAAGGAGCTTGAGATAGTAATTAGTGGGAGGTATAAAAAACTAGGAGGAGAGAAATTGTTCTCTCTCTCTTTCTCTCTCTCTCTCTCTCTCTCTCTCTCTCTCTCTCTCTCTCTTTCTCTCTCTCTGGTTGATAACAGCTCTTTAGAAAACCGCTCTAGTACTGGTAACAGAGTACAGCCAATGTCAGTCATCTAGTTGAGCATAAGTGTCGGACTTATACATTCAGACAGTTCTATGTAAGTTGATATTATTTTAGAGCCAGATAGACGAATTGGAAGTCCATGTCAGTTTTACAGTATTTAGAGTCAGATTGATGTAATTGGAAGTCCATGTCAGTTTTACAGTATTTAGAGTCAGATTGACGTAATTGGAAGTCCATGTCAGTTTTATAGTACAGTATTTAGAGTCAGATTGATGTAATTCGAAGTCCATGTCAGTTTTATAGTATTTAGAGTCAGATTGATGTAATTGGAAGTCCATGTCAGTTTTATAGTATTTAGAGTCAGATTGATGTAATTGGAAGTCCATGTCAGTTTTATAGTATTTAGAGTCAGATTGATGTAATTGGAAGTGTATGTCAGTTTTATAGTATTTAGAGTCAGATTGATGTAATTGGAAGTCCGTGTCAGTTTTACAGTATTTAGAGTCAGATTGATGTAATTGGAAGTCCATGTCAGTTTTATAGTATTTAGAGTCAGATTGATGTAATTGGAAGTCCATGTCAGTTTTATAGTATTTAGAGTCAGATTGATGTAATTGGAAGTCCATGTCAGTTTTATAGTATTTAGAGTCAGATTGATGTAATTGGAAGTCCATTTCAGTTTTATAGTATTTAGAGTCAGATTGACGCTATAGACGTCATGTCAGTTTTATAATACAGGGTGTTTTTTAAGTTGCAGTGCAGTGAATTTCTACTCTCGGAAGAAAAAACGTCACCAGAAATGCGGTTAACTAATGCGTCACACAAATTGTAAAATAAATGGTATTATTCAAATATACTTGACTGCTATCGGCGAGCTTATAATGGGTAATGTTGGTATTAACACAATAAAGTTGTGCCTAAAGCATATGTTGAAAATGTCCACCACGGGCCTCAAGACATGTCGTGATTCGTCTTTCCATATTTGCCAAAACCTTCAGAATAATGTCTGGTGATATTTGTTTAATCTTGTCTACTATTTCAGTCTTTAGGTCATTAATTGTCTGCGGATTATTTTCATAAACTTTCCCCTTCAATGCCCCCCACAGATAATAATCTGGGGGTGTTAGATCTGGTGAACGAGCAGGCCAGATTCCACGTGAAATAATGCGATTTGCAAATATGCTTTCTAAATAATTGAGTGTTGTTGTGGCTGTGTGTGCTGTTGCCCCATCCTGCTGAAACCAGGATTCCATAATTTCCCGTTCTGTAAGGTGTGCTATGAACGGTTCCAGAATTAAAGTATGGTAACGTTCTGCATTTATTGTTTCATTAAAAAAATATAGGTCCTATTATCCGCATACGACTTATAGCGCACCGCACTCCGACTTTTTGATCGTAAAGCGGCACTTGATGAAATTCATGGGGGTTTTCACTGCTCCACAGCCGATTGTTCTGACTGTTCACATAACCGGATAAATGAAACCAGGCCTCATCAGTGAAAAAAGTGACGTCAAGGATGGCAGCAGAATAAAATTCTGAAACCACATGCAGTAGTTTAAACGGGATTCATAATCTCTTTCTTGGAGTTGAGACACTTCAGTTAATTTGTATGGACGATAGTGTAGTTCACTTCTTAAAACCTTGTGAACAGAACTCTTAGATATTTGCACCTGTTGAGACAAGTGGTTTAAAGATGCATTTGGACTCATTGTAATTCTGTCTTGGAGTTCCATAATTTGGTCTTGTGAAATTGAAGGTCTTCCAGATCGGTATGCATCTACCACACTACCGGTTTCACGAAACTTTTTGATCAATTTTGTAACAGAATTTCGGTGAGGGACTTGTGAGTCTGGAAATTTCCTCACGAATTGTCTAATGACCTCATCCGTATATTTACCGACATTACGAAAGTCATGCTCAACCAGAAATACCCTGTTTTCAATCGTCAACACCATTTCCTTCAAGCAATGAGACAGTGAAAGTAGCGTAGTGCCCGTCCTTTACGTAAATAAAACCTTAAAGGAAGCAGCGGTTTGTTCATAAATGTGGTTTACAAAATTGTGGTACGTAGATGATGATTACGTCATTTACTGAATATTAGAAATATTCACTGCACTGCGACTTTAAAAACACCCTGTATTTAGAGTCAGATTGACGTGATAGACGTCATGGCAGTTTTATAATATTTAGAGTCAGATTGACGTGATAGACGTCATGTCAGTTTTACGACGAATGTTATTATTCACTCTACTAGGTGATGGACTTTTCATGAGTGGAGATATGATGTACACACTGTTTTATATGTATTCTCAGATATTGTCGAGCCAGAGTGATGTAAATAAAGTTCATAACAGTTTTACAACGAATGTATTGTTCACTCTACTTAATTAAGAGAGAGCATTTTGACGTTTGACCTATAACATGAGTACTCATCTCTCTAAAGCTTCATCCCTGTTAAACTCTGAAGTTGGAATTTCCATTTTGTCCCTTTGCTCGAAAGTAAGGGAGACCACTTATACACAAATTTAGTCAAAGCAGAAATAAATGAAAGTCTGCACACCTTAAGTCAATACCACAGATGAAATGGTCCAGAATGATATGTACTTTGTATAAAGCGACACTGCAAGTGTCGATCAAAGTTAAACACTGAAAATTATATGGACAGTTGCTAGAATGTAACACGAACCAGTTTATTTAAACAGGATTTTTAAAAATAAAACTTGTATTCTGTTAATAACTAAGAATAGAAAAATGTTACATCTTTTCAAAATTCATATATGGTGCAGAATCATGGACATTAGACAAGAAAACAGAACAGAGAATTGAAGCCTTTGAAATGTGGATATATAGAAGAATAGGTAGAATTGGATGGAAGGAAAACAAACGATGAAGTCTTAAAACAATTAATAATGAAAAGTGAACTACTAATCACAACAGCATACTAAAAGTAACCCTGGAGGGGAAAATACAAGGTAAAAATGGCAGAGGCAGAACAAGACTAACATGGACGAGTAACATCAAAAGATGGACAAATCAGCCTATGACAACCTGCACCTTCAAAGCAAGAAACCGAGCAGAACGGCGCACCATGGTAGCTAACATACGTTCCGGAGACGGCACTCGATGATGATGATGATTCTGTCATTAATTATATTTTTAAATTACACTAAATAAGAGATTGAAAGTTGTTCAAATATATACCTTTCGTAGATCTGTTGTTTGATGTGTGACGGTGATAATTCGACCACTAACTGTGTGTTTATATGTTCGGTTGCAGTCAAGAACGATATCCTAACATCATCAAGCGCTATACATTTTTTGTTCTCAATATAACGATCATCATTTTCGAGAGGACGTGAAATTCCGGTACATGGTGGATAGGCGGCAGGAACCATTGAAGGCTATGTCTGAAAAGTGTTCCTTGTTGCAGTTTCCTCATATTCCAAGTCAGGCTTGTTGCAGGAGCTACTGAGTTAAGTGCTCTGTGCACACCGTGAGCTGTGTGTCTCATCCGTTTTGATCATTTTTCGATATTCCAATTGTTTACGATGAATGATGATATCGTATGACAGGGAACAGTTGGCTGTGTTCACTTTCTGCGTGGTTTCGCCTTATGTCTTTTGGCGTGTGCTGAGACTGCTACGATGGGGACTACAGTTACCTTTCTTTGTTTGGGAGATGAGTTAGTAATTCGGATGATTCCGCTGGCACGGGCGGTTGAGCAATTATGGATTTTAATTCGTTTGCAGTGATACCGGAGCCTTCCATAACCAATAACCTTTCATAGATCACTTTAGACATACTAACATCAAAACAATAACACCAGGGCTAAAACTAAGAATAGCAAAATGTTAGTCTTCTCAACATTCCTATATGGTGCAGAAACATGGACCTTAATCAAGAATGTCACGTTGCACTTATGACATTCTATCTGTCTCGTTGTAGTTATGATATTCTATCTGTCACGTTTTAGTTATGACATTTTATCTGTCACGTTTTAGTTATGACATTTTATCCTTCACGTTATAGTTATGACAATCCAACTGTTATGTTGTAGTTATGACATTCTATCTGTCACGTTGTAGTTATGACATTGTATCTGTCACGTTTTAGTTATGACATTTTATCCTTCACGTTATAGTTATGACAATCCAACTGTTACGTTGTAGTTATGACATTGTATCTGTCACGTTGTAGTTATGACATTGTATCTGTCACGTTTTAGTTATGACATTTTATCCTTCACGTTATAGTTATGACAATCCAACTGTTATGTTGTAGTTATGACATTCTATCTGTCACGTTGTAGTTATGACATTGTATCTGTCACGTTTTAGTTATGACATTTTATCCTTCACGTTATAGTTATGACAATCCAACTGTTACGTTGTAGTTATGACATTGTATCTGTCACGTTGTAGTTATGACATTGTATCTGTCACGTTTTAGTTATGACATTTTATCCTTCACGTTATAGTTATGACAATCCAACTGTTATGTTGTAGTTATGACATTCTATCTGTCACGTTGTAGTTATGACATTGTATCTGTCACGTTTTAGTTATGACATTTATCCTTCACGTTATAGTTATGACAATCCAACTGTTACGTTGTAGTTATGACATTCTATCTGTCACGTTGTAGTTATGACATTGTATCTGTCACGTTTTAGTTATGACATTTTATCCTTCACGTTATAGTTATGACAATCCAACTGTTACGTTGTAGTTATGACATTGTATCTGTCACGTTGTAGTTATGACATAAAGGACATTACAATTCTCACGTTTTAGAAAAAGACACTTCTATTGTGTGACGGACGTTGAACTCTCACGCTGTAGGATTGCTCTCCATCGCCGGTTCCTACATTATTACGTAACAGTTCTTGGTCCAACAGGCTTCAGGGATAGCAGATGATATTGAGCAAGGCTAGGACACACTGCAACTGGAGATGTGTGCGGTGTGGGGTCACGCATTAGTGGCATATCAGCGCTATGTCCAACAGGCTTCTGGGATAGCAGATGATATTGAGCAAGGCTAGGACACACTGCAACTGGAGATGTGTGCGGTGTGGGGTCACGCATTAGTGGCATATCAGCGCTATGTCCAACAGGCTTCTGGGATAGCAGATGATATTGAGCAAGGCTAGGACACACTGCAACTGGAGATGTGTGCGGCGTGGGGTCACGCATTAGTGGCATATCAGCGCTATGTCCAACAGGCTTCTGGGATAGCAGATGGTATTGAGCAAGACTAGGACACACTGCTATTGGAGATGTGATGTCTCGCATCAGTGACTCAACAGCGCTCTGTCTCCACAGATAAGACTTGAGAAGATCCGGTCAGAAGTCACTCCACAGAACCGAGAATATTCAAGCTGAGATGTCCGATTATGGACTCATCAACCACGCGGATGAAATGTGAGATGATACTTCGTCATTTCACGAACATTCAGGGTTAGAATGTAGCAGCAAGTCGACCACTAGGAGATAAAAAGACCTGGTGGGCTTACCCCACGCCCAACCTTCCCCTAACCCCCTTTATTGTCAAGAGGTTAAAGGGACAAAACGCTTGCTTGAAGGGAGAGCAGTGTTCTGTTGATCAGATTTCCTCCTACAACAAAGCTGTATATAAAGAGTCACATATCCCCTATGAACTAAAATATTTTCTTCTAAACTCTGTGAGTCCAGTTTACTCCACGGAAGTTCAAAATAGAAAATTAAAAAGATTTGAGCAACCAAATTTTAATAAAATGGTCGGCGCTATAATTACTTCAATTGCATTAATATTTGTGACGTCATTCCTGTTTATGTTATATCTGTATGCAGTCTCCATTATTAGTGATGAGTATTTTTTATACTTTTCTTTGTTGACTGAGAATAACATTGTATGTCAAAAGGCAAGAACACAAAGTTCTCGAATAAGATAGTATCTCTAGTCTTGACGTTCTCTTAAGCCAAGATCCCTCACGACATGTGGAGAGAGTTCATCTCTAGTCTTGACGTTCTCTTAAGCCAAGATCCCTCACGACATGTGGAGAGAGTTCATCTCCAGTCTTGACGTTCTCTTAAGCCAAGATCCCTCACGACATGTGGAGAGAGTTCATCTCTAGTCTTGACGTTCTCTTAAGCCAAGATCCCTCACGACATGTGGAGAGAGTTCATCTCTAGTCTTGACGTTCTCTTAAGCCAAGATCCCTCACGACATGTGGAGAGAGTTCATCTCTAGTCTTGACGTTCTCTTAAGCCAAGATCCCTCACGACATGTGGAGAGAGTTCATCTCTAGTCTTGACGTTCTCTTAAGCCAAGATCCCTCACGACATGTGGAGAGAGTTCATCTCTAGTCTTGACGTTCTCTTAAGCCAAGATTCCTCACGACATGTGGAGAGAGTTCATCTCTAGTCTTGACGTTCTCTTAAGCCAAGATCCCTCACGACATGTGGAGAGAGTTCATCTCTAGTCTTGACGTTCTCTTAAGCCAAGATCCCTCACGACATGTGGAGAGAGTTCATCTCTAGTCTTGACGTTCTCTTAAGCCAAGATCCCTCACGACATGTGGAGAGAGTTCATCTCTAGTCTTGACGTTCTCTTAAGCCAAGATCCCTCACGACATATGGAGAGTAAGTTCATGTCCAGTCTTGACGTTCTCTTAAGCCAAGATCCCTCACGACATGTGGAGAGAGTTCATCTCTAGTCTTGACGTTCTCTTAAGCCAAGATCCCTCACAACATGTGGAGAGTAAGTTCATGTCCAGTCTTGACGTTCTCTTAAGCCAAGATCCCTCACGACATGTGGAGGGTAAGTTCATGTCCAGTCTTGACGTTCTCTTAAGCCAAGATCCCTCACGACATGTGGAGAGTAAGTTCATGTCCAGTCTTGACGTTCTCTTAAGCCAAGATCCCTCACGACATGTGGAGAGAGTTCATCTCTAGTCTTGACGTTCTCTTAAGCCAAGATCCCTCACGACATGTGGAGAGAGTTCATCTCTAGTCTTGACGTTCTCTTAAGCCAAGATCCCTCACGACATGTGGAGAGAGTTCATCTCTAGTCTTGACGTTCTCTTAAGCCAAGATCCCTCACGACATGTGGAGAGAGTTCATCTCTAGTCTTGACGTTCTCTTAAGCCAAGATCCCTCACGACATGTGGAGAGAGTTCATCTCTAGTCTTGACGTTCTCTTAAGCCAAGATCCCTCACGACATGTGGAGAGAGTTCATCTCTAGTCTTGACGTTCTCTTAAGCAAGATTCCTCACGACATGTGGAGAGAGTTCATCTCTAGTCTTGACGTTCTCTTAAAGCCAAGATCCCTCACGACATGTGGAGAGTAAGTTCACGCGAGACATAACGAGAAGTGACAAGCAACGCTTCTCATTTTGTGAACAGAAAGAGAGAGAGAGATCAAATACACTGTTTCTGTGAAATGTTTGCGGACGTTTCCATAAATCGGTAACACAAAATAATATAAAACAGAGAAAAAAAAAAGGAGAATAATTTAAGATAAACCCACATCTCACTCTTTAATGTCTTGATTCCTACCAGATGTATTATTTTGTTTATATAGATACGTAAATATTTCCTGAAAAGTCTCTCTGTACTTTGTGCTCATTTTAACGTAAAGGAAAATATTAACGCTAGAATTTAACGTCTCGAAAAGAAACCCAATCGACCAGGTAGCAATAAAAATATAACTGTACTGTCAGCGACGCTAAATTCTGGTTCAAAGAAAGTTACTAAAAACAATACGGCACTAGGGATGTTGCACACGATCAAAATGCTGGCAATAAGGACAACCATGCTCACCGTTTGTCTGTCACGGTTTGACATCGTCTCTGACTTGTCGTGGTCCGCGTTAGCTTTCCTTCGCCACGAGCTCTTCTCTCTCAGTTTTCTGATCAAAATGAAGGTTAGTATTATGACAGCAACAAATAACGCCAGCCCCATGAAAGTCAACATTATAAACACAATCTGAGTCAGATGGTCGTTGTTTGGCGCAAAGATGAGTCCCAGGAGAGTTGTGTTTCTTTCTGGGTAGAACTTCCATCCAATTGAGGCTGTGAAGTACAAAGGGGCAAAGGTTAGACACGTGACAATGTAGATTGTTACCATGGCAACGGCAGTTCTTCTGGGCGTTACAATCTGCTTGACGTGGAGTGGATAAATGATGCAAAGACATCTCTCCATTGTCATGTAGACGGTGATTAGGCAGGTAATTCTCGTGAATACTGCCCTGGGCACCCCAGCTGTTAAGTACTTGAACTCCGAGGGCACCATTCTTATGTCTGAACTCTCAAACCAGGGATTACAAACACGTTAAACAACTCCTGCAGCAGCAGCGCTGAGAGATCAGAGATGGCCAGTGCAAAAAGTGTTATGTTAATGCTGGAATCCAAACTTTGTTTGTAGAACACGACCAAGTTGATCACGTTTGTAACTATCCCAAACAGACCAACCAACGTGGACAGAAAGACACAGTTTACTATCATAAATATTTTACATTGGGAGTAGCTGATGACTTGGCTGTAAACTCTCGCCTCCACAGAATGGTTCATAGATACAGCCTCTGTAACACCCATGAAGGAGCGCTTACAGAGGTGGAGGTTTTACAGTAAAATTAATGGGCAGCTTACCCACCAGAAAGAGCGTCAGTAGCGTGGTGCTAGCGGACTGCCTTAGCGATTATGTGAACGAGGGTTCAACCATAACTCGGCGCTTCCAAGCCGATCCGGCTGATAAAGAAATAGGACACCGGTACATAGAGTTGATGAAAGTAATGACGTCATGGTAGTACATAAGTCTGGCCAGCCCCACATGTTGTGACGTAGTACACAGAAATATTATTTCCCTTCTCCCGGACATGAACACGTCACTGACATCACTTTTGTTGACTCGCCTGAAATTGTCCGCGACTAAACATGCACAGACGGTGTTGCTCACACCAGTTACCATAGTAACCGCAATACCGTCTCTAACCAAATAGTGTTTGAGGTGTCATGGACTATTTCATGTTTATGATTGACAGATTTGTAAACAACCTATTTTATTTAAGAACCAATCAGACCCTGAACATCCTTAGGTCTGTCTTTGTTCCTCGTATGTTGACGTTTACATCTTCACACACATAAGACATTATATGTGACGAGATATCTTAATATGACCAACTATGCTGTCTGTAGGCGGACTTGAACAAGTTGTACTGCTAATTTATACCGGACTTGGATAGTTGAGCGAGCACTGGCCATTTCACTGCCAGATATTGATGTTTAAAACAAGCAAGCTCTAACACTTTATTTCCCTATTTTATTATCTGCTACTACATAACATATGACTGTCTATAGTTTTATATAACACAGGACTGTCTTATTTAATGGAACAACAGAGAATTATTTCGTCAAACTAAAAAAAATTATGTTAGGAAATATATGGATGTCAGTGCTTGAATGTTGGTTGATATGAGCGTTACAGCCTGTAGTACTGAACACTAGCTGTAGATATAGGTTTTGTGATGATAACATTTAGCCACAGGTATCGGCTTTAGTTCCCGCCCCAAGTGTTTGTGAATACAAAGTGAGGTTGTTCTACCAACATTTGTAGCTATGAGAACATCAATTAAACATGGACGGCCATGCTAACTCTCAATACAAAGTGAGGTTGTTCTACCAACATTTGTAGCTATGAGAACATCAATTAAACATGGACGGCCATGCTAACTCTCAATACAAAGTGAGGTTGTTCTACCAACATTTGTAGCTATGAGAACATCAATTAAACATGGACGGCCATGCTAACTCTCAATACAAAGTGAGGTTGTTCTACCAACATTTGTAGCTATGAGAACATCAATTAAACATGGACGGCCATGCTAACTCTCAATACAAAGTGAGGTTGTTCTACCAACATTTGTAGCTATGAGAACATCAATTAAACATGGACGGCCATGCTAACTCTCAATACAAAGTGAGGTTGTTCTACCAACATTTGTAGCTATGAGAACATCAATTAAACATGGACGGCCATGCTAACTCTCAATACAAAGTGAGGTTGTTCTACCAACATTTGTAGCTATGAGAACATTAATTAAACATGGACGGCCATTCTAACTCTCAATACAAAGTGAGATTGTTCTACCAACATTTGTAGCTATGAGAAGATCAATTAAACATGGACGGCCACGCTAACTCTCAATACAAAGTGAGGTTATTCTACCAACATTTGTAGCTATGAGAACATCAATTAAACATGGACGGCCATGCTAACTCTCAATACAAAGTGAGGTTGTTCTACCAACATTTGTAGCTATGAGAACATCAATTAAACATGAACGGCCACGCTAACTCTCAATACAAAGTGAGGTTGTTCTACCAACATTTGTAGCTATGAGAACATTAATTAAACATGGACGGCCACGCTAGCTCTCTATACAAAGTGAGGTTGTTCTACCAACATTTGTAGCTATGAGAAGATCAATTAAACATGGACGGCCATGCTAACTCTCAATACAAAGTGAGGTTGTTCTACCAACATTTGTAGCTATGAGAACATTAATTAAACATGGACGGCCATGCTAACTCTCAATACAAAGTGAGGTTGTTCTACCAACATTTGTAGCTATGAGAACATTAATTAAACATGAACGGCCACGCTAACTCTCAATACAAAGTGAGGTTGTTCTACCAACATTTATAGCTATGAGAACATTAATTAAACATGAACGGCCACGCTAACTCTCAATACAAAGTGAGGTTGTTCTACCAACATTTGTAGCTATGAGAACATTAATTAAACATGGACGGCCATGCTAACTCTCAATACAAAGTGAGGTTGTTCTACCAACATTTGTAGCTATGAGAACATTAATTAAACATGAACGGCCACGCTAACTCTCAATACAAAGTGAGGTTGTTCTACCAACATTTATAGCTATGAGAACATTAATTAAACATGAACGGCCACGCTAACTCTCAATACAAAGTGAGGTTGTTCTACCAACATTTGTAGCTATGAGAACATTAATTAAACATGAACGGCCATGCTAGCTCTCAATACAAAGTGAGGTTGTTCTACCAACATTTGTAGCTATGAGAAGATCAATTAAACATGGACGGCCACGCTAACTCTCAATACAAAGTGAGGTTATTCTACCAACATTTGTAGCTATGAGAACATTAATTAAACATGAACGGCCACGCTAACTCTCAATACAAAGTGAGGTTGTTCTACCAACATTTGTAGCTATGAGAAGATCAGTTAAACATGGACGGCCACGCTAACTCTCAATACAAAGTGAGGTTATTCTACCAACATTTGTAGCTATGAGAAGATCAATTAAACATGGACGGCCACGCTAACTCTCAATACAAAGTGAGGTTATTCTACCAACATTTGTAGCTATGAGAAGATCAATTAAACATGAACGGCCACGCTAGCTCTCAATACAAAGTGAGGTTGTTCTACCAACATTTGTAGCTATGAGAAGATTAATTAAACATGAACGGCCACGCTAACTCTCAATACAAAGTGAGGTTATTCTACCAACATTTGTAGCTATGAGAACATCAATTAAACATGGACGGCCACGCTAACTCAACCCTGGAACACAACTTGGATTTTAAAATCGGGGGTGGGGGGTGGAGAGTGATGATTTTTTTTAATTGTAAAGATTTTCAGAATTAAGTGAAGAAATTTGGTGCCAAGATTTGAGAAATTATTCCTGCAAAGTTATCAAACTGTAGCCTGAGGGTGTACCAGAGAGGAAATGATGAATCAATAGCAAGCCAACAAGAACTCCAGCCTGTGGTAGTTTCCTCATCGTAATGTCATAATTTCTGACTAAAATCATTACCGCTATATTCAGACACGTACATGTAATAATATGTATTTAGAAACCTGTAGGGCATTTCTCTACACGCGGCTAATATTTGTGTCAGAATGTTGGACATTATTTTCCATAATTATAATTGTAGAAACTGGACATCTTGGAGAAATAAGCACGTCAAAGATTGCACACTTCGGTCTGTGAGCGACAATTGTCATCAAATGTCATCGCGGTATCGAATTAGTCTCGAACTAGACGAGATCAATGGTTCAAGGAGATCCAAGACTAACTTTTAACTCTCCTCACTACTCACGTTTCTTAGTTCAATATTCTGGAAAAAAAGCTGAACATTTTCTGAACTGTTTTAAAATTTTTTTTTTTTTTATGTTCGCTTTTATTTGTTGTGGGTCAGAACACTGTGACACGAGTCTCGCATTACGGTCATCAGGTCCGTATCAGAGATCTACATAAAGGGCGATAACTTCCTCTCAATGGCTCATGTTCATTCAGAAAACGATCGAATATCTAGTTCTATCACACGTGGAAGGACTTTTGTTGATCACGTGCTACAAACGATGACAACTGAACACCCATCCAAGGTTTGCTGTATCATCTTCTTGTATGTCCCTGGGTATGCTGGTGTTGAGGTCAAAGATAGGACAGACTGGCTTCTTCGGCATTATTAGCTGATGGACAGACAATAGATCGGGCAGATATCATTGAAAAGTTACGAGAGATGGGTAGAACAAAGGTTTTGACAGAAGTACAAATACATGGCTGACTAGACTATGTGAACTGAGAGTCTTTCTCTCTCTCTCTCTCTTTCTCTCTCTCTCTCTCTCTCTCTCTCTGCGATCAAGACTCAATCAGAGTAGGATTCCAGACTCTCTCATGAAGTCAGCTGTCTGTTTAAGCGAATCGATTGCCCCATATAGTTTTTCTTCCAGGGAGGTGGGCGTGGACCACATTGCTCTTCTAAGGTCTGTGTACTGGGGACTATCCTGTAGAACATGTTTTGTAGTCATATTGTCCAGTGTACAGTGGCATAGGCTGGTTGTACTTATTTTGAATTTGGTGAACATGTGATTTCTCATTCTATTGTGGCCAGTGCGTAGGCGAAGTATGATGACTTGATCCCTCCTTGATAGTTGGTGGTATCCGTCACTCTCGTTATGCTTTGGGTGTTCTCGTTTCCATTTTTCATGGAACTGACCCTTGAGGATGGATTTGGCTTCATCATAACTGAGCGGATGGTTCTCTTGTGGTAATCTCCCTCCCTCTTTAGCTAATCTGTCTGCGCGTTCGTTCCCGTGTAGAATACAGTGTGATGGTATCCACTGAATGACTACTATCTGGAAGTTATTGCATAGTTGGTCCAAGGTTGTTCTCAAGTAATCTAGTTCATTGTTCTTGGGGCTTTTTAGAGCTGATAGTACTGACAGTGCGTCAGTCAGAATTACCAACTTATTGTGCATGTTATTTTGTGTTGAGTAGCCAGTGTTGCAGCATCTCTGATGGCTTCAGTTTCTGCTTTAAAGTTGTTTGAGAATTTTCCAGTAGCTATTGACTTGGTGATCTCGTCCTGATTATTCAGCGTCAAGAACACACCTCCCCCTTCATTTCTGGTGGTATTTGTAGCAGAGCCATCTGTGTATACTCGTATGTGTAACCAAGAGTCCTGTGGGTAGGTGTCGTGTATGTGTTTTTCTGAATACAAAAAGCAAATGCTGTTACATACCATTTTCACCATTGCTAAGACATCCAAACATTTCTATGCCAGCTAAACAACAAATGATAAATAGCATTTTCATACCAACTTTGTGCTATGAAAGTCAAACATGGACCCTTTCTAAATCACAATTAAGAAAGATCAATACATGTGAGATGAGATGCTTGAGAAAAGTAACAAACAACACAAGAAGAGATAGAATACCAAATCAAACCGTAAGAAAAATGGTAGGAACAAAACCCCGCCAAGAATATATAGAACAACAACAACTTAAATGGTTTGGCCATCTAGTCAGAATGAATCCTCACCAATCACCATCAAGGGCGTTCTTCTCGAGAATGCATGGAAAAAGACCAAGAGGAAGACCAAGAAGAAGATGGATAGATGCTGTGATAGAGACATATAACAACAAAGGAAAATCACTAATTCAGACAATTCGAGCAGCTCAAGAACGACAAATGGTATCAGTGAAAAGAGAATAGAAGAAAAAGACGGAAGATCATTGGAAACAGGTAAATGATATATGGAAAGAAACATGCAAAGAAACATGCAAAGAAACCCTGGGGAAAAGAGAACTACAGAATAAGGCATGGATGACAGCAGAGATCCTGGATAAAATTAAAGAAAGAAAGAAGCTTACACAGAGGTGAATAAAGAAGTGAGAAGATGCATTAAAAGGGATAAGAGTAAATATTTAGACGAACTAGCTAAAGAGGCAGAAGAAGCAGTAAAAAAAAAAGAAAGGAATTGTGAAAGAACTGTACAACAGCACAAAGAAATTAAGTGGAAAATACAAACAGATCAATGCCTTTATTAAAGATACAAAAGGAAAACTGCTTAGTAATATACAGGAACAAATGAAGAGATGGAAGAGCACTTTGAAGAACTTTTGAGCAGACATGACCCAAATAACCCTCCAGATATACTACCAGCAGAAGAAGAGTTACATGTTAAATGTGGAAAAC
The DNA here is from genome assembly GCA_032433765.1 of Megaustenia siamemsis. Classification (NCBI taxonomy): domain Eukaryota; kingdom Metazoa; phylum Mollusca; class Gastropoda; order Stylommatophora; family Ariophantidae; genus Megaustenia; species Megaustenia siamemsis. The sequence continues at coordinate 32,746,238 of JAVIAB010000001.1, read as the reverse complement.
CATGCAAAGAAGAAATAATGAAAGCCATCAAGCTATTAAAATGCCACAGGACCAGATGAAATTCCTTCAGAAGCCATCAAAGCAGATATTAACACCTCTACCAAGATGTTACATAATCTACTAGAAAAAAATTGGGAGAGGGAAGAAATACCTAAGGACTGGAAAGAAGGTTATATGATCAAACTACCAAAGAAAGGAAATTTACAGTAGTGCACAAATTATAGGGGAATTATGCCACTATCAGTGCCAGACAAATATTAAGCAGAATCATTCTGGAAAGACTAAAAGAGGCCATAGAGAAACATTTGAGAGATCATGTTCATCTGAAAAACAGATCATCTGCTGATAAAACAACTATCCTATGTATAAATAATAGTTTAACAAAGTTTAGAACTATAGTCCCCACTTTAAATTGTATTCACAGATTGCGAAAAAGCATTTGATAGTTTAAACAGAGGAATGCCTTGAAAGTTGCGGAGTATTACGGAATCCCCATAAAGTTTATTAAACTGATAAGAATAATGTATGAAGGAATGAAATGTAGTGTGGTGCATGAGGGGCAGCTTACAGAAGCATTTTAAATAAGAACAGGAGTAAGGCAGGGATGTCTTCTATTTTCATTTCTCTTTCTACTGGCCATAGATTGGATTATGAAAATAACTCAGAACAACAGAAATGAAATCCAGTGGTCACTGACCAAGCAAGTTAATGATTTAGACTTTGCTGATTACATAGCTCAAGATAAAATGAGCATACTTGATGAGAGATCACAACAGCTGGGACTGAAAATAAATAGAGGTAAGACCAAAATTATGAGAATTAATGCAGATGGCAATAACCAAATAATAATAGGAGAAATACCTTTGCTAGACGTACAATCTTAAATATATATGGGCCGTAATATAAACAAAGAAGGAGGAACAGAGAATGATACCAAAAGCAAGAGGAGCATTTATTGCACTGGGAAACATATGGAAGTCCAAAGAAATTAGATTAAATAAAAAAAATAAAATTTGTCAACTCCAATGTTAAGTCAGTCTTAGCTGTGAAACATGGAAAACAACAAAGATGACAAATCATGAAGAAACAGATCTTCATTAATGGATGCTTATACAGAATAAAAGGATGGATATGGCAGGACAAATTCACTGACATAGAATTATGGAAATGTACCAGTCAAATAGCTGTGGATAAAGAGAGAGATACAATGAAGACGATGGCACTGGATAGGATATATGCTGTGGAAGCCAACTGACAGTATTACACAACAGGCCCTTTTTTGGAATCCCTAAGGAAAAAGACAAAGACCAAAATAATCTTGGAGAAGACATATGGAAGCAGAGATGATGATAATGGGGCAGACATGGAATGATCTTAAAGAATGGCCTGAAAAGTGTTTGTTGAAGACCTATGCTCTACCGGGAGCTGAATGGAATGGGAAGATCATCCCTTTCATCAAACTGAAACCATTTACTCAGTCCTCCCTCTGTTTGAACTGTACAAGAGAAAGTACAGATCTTTACTAATGTTTGATATGGATTGTGTTTTAACTAACATGAATTCTCCTTTGTCAAAGTTTTGGTTTCAAGTATTGTCATAATGGTCTTAAATTTACAATGATTAAAGTTTAGTTTGAGGTACGACATAACGGTATTAAATTTACAATGATTAAAGTTTAGTTGGAGGTACTGTAATAATGGTCTTAAATTTACAATGATTAAAGTTTAGTTGGAGTACTGTAATAATGGTCTTAAATTTACAATGATTAAAGTTTAGTTTGAATTACTGTACTGTCTTAAACTTACAATGATTAAAGTTTAGTTTGAATTACTGTACTAACTGTCTTAAATTTACAATGATTAAAGTTTAGTTTGAATTACTGTACTAACTGTCTTAAACTTACAATGCTTAAAATTTAGTTTGAATTATTGTATTAATTTCGCAGAATAAAAGGATGGAAATGGCAGGACAAAATCACTAACATAGAATTATGGAAATGTACCAGTCAAATACCTGTGGATAAAGATATACAGCGAAGACGATGGTGCTGGATAGGATACACACTGCGGAAGCCAAAAGTGATGGTATAACACAACAGGCCCTTTTTTGGAATCCTCAGGGGAAAAGACAAAGAGGAAGACAGGTAGAAGCAGAGATGAAGATGATGGGGAAAACATGTAATGATCTTAAAAGAATGGCAAAAAACAGATTGACTTGGAAAGTGTTTGTTGAAGACCTGTGCTCCACAGGGAGTTAAAAAGGTAGAAGAAGAGACTGTATTAACTGTCTTAAATTTACAATGATTAAATTTTAGTTTGAAGTATTGTATTGACTCTCTTAAATTTACAATGATTAAATTTTAGTTTGAAGTATTGTATTGACTCTTAAATTTACAATGATTAAATTTTAGTTTGAAGTATTGTATTAACTCTCTTAAATTTACAATGATTAAAGTTTAGTTTGAAGTATTGTATTAACTCTCTTAAATTTACAATGATTAAAGTTTAGTTTGAAGTATTGTATTAACTCTCTTAAATTTACAATGATTAAAGTTTAGTTTGAAGTATTGTATTAACTCTCTTAAATTTACAATGATTAAATTTTAGTTTGAAGTATTGTATTGATTGTATTAATTGTCTTAAATTTCCAAAGATTAAAATTTAGTTTGAAGTACTGACAATACTTTTGAAGACAAAAATATTGCAGCTCCTCACAATTCTTGGTGATGAATGTGCATAAGTCAGTAAGTAGTCCTTTATTTTAAGAAAATGTATTTTTGTGTAACTATTTATCAACCATTGTAAGGTCTTTCCTAAAAGTTTTTTTTGTTTCAGATGAAGGCCTTCTTGACCGAAATGTTGTTCTACTTTTGTTCTCACCTACATAAAGCTATTACCATACAACTTTTGTTTCTCACCTACATAAATCTATTACCATACAACTTTTGTTTCTCACCTACATAAAGCTATTACCATACAACTTTTGTTTCTCACCTACATAAAGCTATTACCATACAACTTTTGTTTCTCACCTACATAAAGCTATTACCATACTACTTTTGTTTCTCACCTACATAAAGCTATTACCATACTACTTTTGTTTCTCACCTACATAAAGCTATTACCATACTACTTTTTCCGTTTCTTTAAATTGTCATTATAATCAGCTTCGCATTTCTACGCATCTTGATCCATCTTGATGCTTGTACCCACTGACCAGTCTAATGATTAGGAATTGATAGGGAGGACAAACCAGTACTGAAAAATGAGGCGCTGAAGTGTTAGGCCAAAAGTTGAAATATCATAATTCTACTGCAAACTACAACACAGCACAACCACACTGACTAGTCTAATGATTAGGAATTGATAGGGAGGACAAACCAGTACTGAAAAATGAGGCGCTGAAGTGTTAGACCAAAAGTGGAAATATCATAATTCTACTGCAAACTACAACACAGCACAAGCACACTCACTTAACTTCCTTTTAGGTGTGGATGAAGAAGAGGTTTACTCTTTTGGTCCTCACATGAACTCAAGCATTACCAACATGAGGAGTGGAGTAAAGTGGCACCACTATCTTGGTTACATTTTATATCTTTTTCTTTATGCCTTTACTTCCCTAACCACAGGTCAGGTACCTATTTATTCAACAGAGATGACTGATGAATCCAATCTCAAACCCTGTGCTCTTTATGTAAAAAGAGCCAATTTCACCTTTTCAAAAGTAGGTCTACTTTGTACCTGTATATATGTCCTTGTGTAATAAAGAAATGAAATAACAAAAGTTAATACAAATTAATGATACAGATTCTTTATTTTTCACAGCATGAGTTAAGAAACCAGAACATTACATCTAACAAGAGTGCTAACTGGCTGTCTTCTGTCAGTAACAAATCAATGCTTTTGTTCAATTATATATTTTGCAATAGATAACCATAAAAGAATTTTTTTACTTTCAAAATTAAATGCGTCTAAAGTTTGAGAACCTTTCACAAAATTCCAGGCAAAAAATTGCAGAGGATGACGAATAAATAAAATCATATATAAGCTGACATCATAATAGCCTGAGGGAAACTATTCAACAATAAAATCATATATAAGCTGACATCATAATAGCATGAAGGAAACTATTCAACAATAAAGTCATATATAACTTGACATCATAATAGCATGAAGGAAACTATTCGACAATAAAGTCATATATAACCTGACATCATAATAGCATGACGGAAACTATTCAACAATATAAACATATATAAGCTGACATCATAATAGCATGAAGGAAACTATTCAACAATAAAATCATATATAAGCTGACATCATAATAGCATGAAGGAAACTATTCAACAATAAAGTCATATATAACTTGACATCATAATAGCATGACGGAAACTATTCAACAATATAAACATATATAAGCTGACATCATAATAGCATGAAGGAAACTATTCAACAATAAAGTCATATATAAGCTGGCATCATAATAGCATGAAGGAAACTATTTAACAATATAAACATATATAAGCTGGCATCATAATAGCATGAAGGAAACTATTCAACAATATAAACATATATAAGCTGGCATCATAATAGCATGAAGGAAACTATTCAACAATAAAGTCATATATAACCTGACATCATAATAGCATGAAGGAAACTATTCAACAATAAAGTCATATATAAGCTGGCATCATAATAGCATGAAGGAAACTATTTAACAATATAAACATATATAAGCTGGCATCATAATAGCATGAAGGAAACTATTCAACAATATAAACATATATAAGCTGGCATCATAATAGCATGAAGGAAACTATTCAACAATAAAGTCATATATAACCTGACATCATAATAGCATGAAGGAAACTATTCAACAATAAAGTCATATATAAGCTGGCATCATAATAGCATGAAGGAAACTATTCAACAATATAGTACAAGAACAAAAAAATCTCCTGATACTAATATATGCTCCTCATTCTTGTTATGGAGTCTCAGTGGCTGAGTGTGCTCGCTTCCTGACCTGAAGGGTCCAGGTTCGATCTCCAGCAGTGGCAGATTTTGTTCAGACTTACAAGGCTCCGGGGTTCAACTGGCCTCTAAAATTAGGTACCAGAGTTTTTCTTCGAAGTAAAGGCGGCCTGGCGTGATACCGACCACATCACCCAAAAATGTGCCATGGTCATAGAAAAATATGATCACAAACACCATATTCCCCATACGTGAATGGAACCACTTTTACATTCTTGTAATAGATATTTTATGTGAGTGGTTTCAATTTGTGACACCACATACCAAATGTAAAATGTTAAGATAATGTCAATATTTGTTTGTGAATGATATTTTAGGAGTTAATGCTTGTAACAAAAAGATCAAAGATTGGTAAATCTGAGAGTTTTGGGGAAGTAATGTTCAATTTGTAATGACAAAAGTATTTATATTTTAAGATGCTGCTTCTTGATCACTTTGAATGTATAACAGAAGAAGCAAATGTATTTGAACTTCTAGCAATGACACTAATAAGCAAATTGACTAAAGTGTCAGTGATAAACAAGTTCTAGAATGACATTAATGGCTGTCACAAATTCATTCAATAATCTAACAATTTGTCTTTCTAAGGACAAAACAAAGATACAGTTTGTACAATTTGGTAAAAATGTAATTACTAAACAAATAAATAGAATAAACCAATCCTTAAAGTGTAAGCACTTGCGAAACTGTTTATGTCAGCAATTTTTGGATAGATTTTGGTGGTTAAATCTGAGGAATGTTGTTATGGATTCAGAAGCCTGTGAGCTGACGTCCTTTGGCCCAATGCCATGTAATGATATCTACAGGTATTTCTGACTTGACTTTGGCCCAATGCCATGTAATGATATCTACAGGTATTTCTGACTTGACTTTGGCCCAATGCCATGTAATGATATCTACAGGTATTTCTGACTTGACTTTGGCCCAATGCCATGTAATGATATCTACAGGTATTTTTGACTTGACTTTGGCCCAATGCCATATCTACAGGTATTTCTGACTTGACTTTGGCCCAATGCCATATCTACAGGTATTTCTGAGTTGCCTTGTAGTTCCATACAAGGTGTTCATTTATCCGGTCTTTGAGGAAATAGAGTTGCTCTAATATCGGTTGAGCTTACGACGCCAGGAAAATGAAAGTAGATTGACCACCAATAGAGAAATAGGATTTTAAAAAGCACAGAGCTAGGCCACAATACAAATTCACCTTTTGGTTAAAGTAAAGCTGGTGATGGGCAGAGTTAAATATTCTAGGGTTGATCAAGCTCTTAGATCCTGTTGATGAAATGACTAGAGTGATTTTTTTATTTTCAGATTCTTACTAGAAAGGGTACATCTTGTCTGTCCTAGAAGGTAATACTATGCAACAGGTCTATATGAAAGTTCCAACACTATAGACATACACATTTTCTAGATAACTAAATAGAAATAATACAGTGATGATTTGATCCACTTTGAGTTGCTGATCCTGCAAGTAACTCTGTGGTCTCTAAGTTATTTCTCTATATTTATTCATTTTTGGATATGACAAACAAGCCCAGCTTGCAAATAATGAGTTAAGTAGAAAAACCATAAAAATACATATAGTGTTTATATCAAAACAGAATACATATTCCTTTTCTAGTCATCCATTTTTTTTTAACTCTTTCCCTACGGATTCTTTTTATCATTGCAATGGAAGAGATTTCAGAGACACAATTTTTCATGGTTTCAAGAATCAATCTACATATTTATGTGTATCTAACATATAACATATTTATTATTAATTTATAGATAATTGAACAAGGCGTTAGATTTCACCCATAGCAAGATTATAAAGGACATGTGAAAAGAATATGATTTGATGACAGTTCACACTAATCAAACAGAGCGATGCACTATGCTGTAAAATGTACTAAAAAATGTAAATAAATAATTCAATAACTTTATTTCTCTGTCTTTTGTCTCCCCCTGAGGCTATATATCTCTCTCTTCCCCTGTATCTCACTTTCTTTCAGTCTCTCAATCAATGTATGACACTCTTTTAAATTAGAAAAATTGTTAACTAATCAGAGGTACCTCACAGTTTAATAGATTTGAAGCTGAAACACCAGCAGCAGAATTAGATGTAAATTTAGATGACTTCACCTTGAGTGAAATAGAAACCACCTTAAAGCTAATGACCAATAACAAGGCTGCTGGAGAGGATAAGTTAACAGCTGAGATCCTCAAGGCAATTGATAGCCATAATTTAATACATCTCCAAAAAATGTTCAACATCATTTGGAAAACAGAGAAGACGCCTCATAAATGGAAAAAAGGAATCATTGTTAAGATCCCAAAAAAGGGCAATCTTAGAGATTGTAACAATTGGAGAGGCGTGACACTTTTGTCAGTTGCCTCAAAATTATTCTGTAAAATCATCCTAAATAGAATAAAGGATTCAATAGATACAGTAATGCGTGAAGAACAGGCTGGGTTTAGAAAAGGGAGAAGCTGTCTTGACCACATTTTCACTCTACGACTTATATTGGAGGAACACATTGAAAAGCAAAAACCTTTTGTACTTAACTTCATCGACTTCAAAAAAGCATTTGATAGTATTCATAGAGATTCTTTGTGGAAAATTCTGAAACAATATGGCTTACCATCAAAAATCATAAATATTATCAAAGACATGTATGATGGTTACACATGTGCAGTTCGAACAGAGGAAGGACTGAGCGAATGTTTCCCAATAGAAACTGGGGTTAAACAAGGATGTATTTTATCGCCCTTGTTATTTGGAATTGTTATGGACTTCATAATGAAGAAATGCTGCACTGGTAATAAAGGCATCGAATGGATACAAGGAGACCATTTGGAGGACCTCGACTTTGCTGATGACATAGTTCTCATCAGCAATCAGATAAAAACGATGCAGGAAAACACAAATGAACTATCATCAATAGCCAGCAAAATTGGGCTTGAGGTCAATCATGAAAAGACTATAGTCATGAAAAGTTTAATTCCAACAAGTGACAAAATATACATGGAAAACAAACCAGTAGAAGAGATCGATCACTTCATCTATCTTGGAAGTCACATTGATCGAGAAGGGGATACGAGCAAAGAAATTAGGATCAGACTGGCTAAAGCAGCAATGTCTTTCAGAAGCCTTGAAAAGTTGTGGAAATCAAAACTCATTAGCACAAACACAAAACTTAGGCTATTCAAATCAAATGTACTATCAACCCTTACATATGCGTGTGAAAGCTGGAAAACAACAAGAGATATAGAAACAAAGTTGAACGCATTCGAAAATAAATGTCTAAGGAAAATACTTGGTATAGAATGGAACGAATTCAAAACAAACGAGGAAATTAGAGAAATCGCCAATCAACCACTAATATCTTCAGTAATAAAGAAAAGACGATGGTCATACGTTGGACATGTGATGAGAAGAGATAATAATCGAATAGCAAAGCAAGCCCTCATATGGGAAACAACAGGTAAAAGAAAAAGAGGAAGACCCAGGGAGACACTGAGAAGAACATTGATGAGAGAGGCAAGAGCAGCAGGAATCGGCTCCCTCAATGAGATAGAACTGCTTGCACAGAACAGAGACAGATGGCGAGATTTGATAAAATATCTTTAAAAGAAAACTGCTAGAACAAAAATTCATATAGGAGAAGGTGTATCTTGGTCTACGCCCTATGGGCCGGTTACGGCTCGAAAGGTCAATAGATAGAATCAGAGGTCCCCTAGAGATAATTATAGATATTTCACTTCTATATCTGCATCATCACACCTTGATCCAATCCTTCAACAAATATAACATACAAATTCTGCATTATTATTGCAATAAAATTATATGTTACAAGTAAGAGATATTAACAATAACATAAACTTCAATATCAAAATATGTTTGTAATCTGCGTCCCCTTTGTTTCAATAGCAGACTCAGACTTTCAACAAAGAAATATTGAGAAATGGTTGAGGTGCTCTTTTAACACTGTAGAAGATCACCCTAAATATTTGACTTTCATTTGCCTCAAACATATCTCAGGGGACTTTCAATGCTTCTTCATATCAAAATAATAGCAACAGCAAAAACAAAACAAAAAAAAACAGGGTAAATGTGGAAGATGGCATGATCTTAGTTTTAGAAACATTCCGCCATACATTTTGAAAGTGGTTGTCCAGATGCATCATCTTCAACAGCAATGTCATTAAATATTACATTAGATCTATAACTGATAATCTCTTTCAATGTATTCAATTTACTTTATTAAAACTTTTTTTGTAAAGAAAATATGACTACAAAAGAAAGATTCACAAGCACTATAGTGAGACAGCACAGAAGAAGAATGCTGAATGTAACAAGAAGGTATGACATCAACAACAAGATATTAAAAAGAAAAGTAGATGTTAGACCAATTCTGAGTTTCATTCAGAAATAAGAAATTACATAATTTTGACATGGCATCCAAAGCATCAGATGAAACAGCAAAAAAATAAAAGAGCATCTAACAGCAATCAGATGAAACAGTGAAAGCAGAAAAGAGCATCCAACAGCAATCAAATGAAACAGTGAAAGCAGAAAAGAGCATCCAACAGCAATCAAATGAAACAGTGAAAGCAGAAAAGAGCATCCAACAGCAATCAGATGAAACAGCAAAAAAATAAATGAGCATCTAACAGCAATCAGATGAAACAGCAAAATCAGAAAAGAGCATCCAACTGCAATCAAATGAAACAGCGAAAGCAGAAAAGAGCATCCAACAGCAATCAAATGAAACAGTGAAAGCAGAAAAGAGCATCCAACAGCAATCAGATGAAACAGCAAAAGAATAAATGAGCATCTAACAGCAATCAGATGAAACAGCAAAAGCAGAAAACAGCATCCAACAGCAATCAGATGAAACAGCGAAAGCAGAAAAGAGCATCCAACAGCAATCAGGTGAAACAGCAAAAAAATAAAAGAGCATCTAACAGCAGTCAGATGAAACAGCAAAAGCAGAAAAGAGCATCCAACAGCAATCAGATGAAACAGCAAAAGCAGAAAAGAACAACCAACAGCAATCAGATGAAACAGCGAAAGCAGAAAAGAGTATCCAACAGCAATCAGATGAAACAGCAAAAAAATAAAAGAGCATCTAACAGCAGTCAGATGAAACAGCAGAAGCAGAAAAGAGCATCCAACAGCAATAAGATGAAAGAGCAGAAAAAGGAAAGAGAATCCAACAGCAAATAATCCTAGATTTCACAAAATATCTCAGATGTCACATAATGTCACAGTTGTTGTTAAATGTCTCAGTTGTCACAAAATATCTCAGATGTCACATAATGTCACAGTTGTTGTTAAATGTCTCAGTTGTCACAAAATAATATGAATTATCACAAAATATTGCAGCTGTCACCAAAAATATCTCTTTTTTATTTTACAAAATATGGCAGTTATTACAAAATATCCTAGCTGTCACAAAATATCTTAGCTGTCACAAAAAACAAAGCTGTCACAAAATATCAAAGCTGTCATAAAATATGTTTTCAAAAAATCATAGCTGTCACAAAGTATCAAAACTGTCACAAAATATCTCAGTTGTCAGAAAATATCACAGCTGTCATTAAATATCTCAGCTGTCACAAAATATCCCTGCTATAACAAAATATCTCAGTTGTCACAAAAATCCCAGATGTCACAAAATGTCCTCAACTGTCATAAAATGTCTGAGCTGTAACAAAATATCTCACTTGTCACAAAAATCCCAGATGTAACAAAATATCCCAGCTGTCACAAAATATCTCAGTTGTCTCAAAATATCCCAGCTGACACAAAATATTCCAAATGCATGAAAATAGCACAGTTGTCACAAAGTATCCCATCTGTCACAAATATCCCAGTTGTAACAAAATATCTCAGTTGTCAGAAAATATCACAGCTGTCACAGAATATTACAACTGTCATAAAAAAATCTCAGCTGTCACAAAATATCCCAGCTGTGATAAAAAATATCCCAGTTGATACAAATATCTCAGCTGTCACAAAATATCCCTGCTATAACAAAATATCCTAGCCATCACAAAATATCTAATTTGTCACATAATGCCACAGCTGTAACAAAATATCTCACTTGTCACAAAAACCCCAGATGGCATAAAATATCCTTGCTGTCATAAAATGTCCAAGTTGTAACAAAATATTCCAGCTGTCACAAAATATCTCAGTTTTCACAAAATATCCCAGCTGTCACAAAATGTCCGAGTTGTCACAAAATATTCCAGCTACATGAGAATATCACAGTTGTCACAAAGTATCCCAGCTGCAAGAAAATATCCCAGCTGTCACAAATATCCCAGCTGTCACAAATTATCAAAGCTATCACAAAAATATTCCAGCTGTCACATAATATCCCATTTAGCACTAAATATCCCAGCTGTCATAAAATGTCCCAGCTATAACAGAATATCCCAGCAGTAACAAAACATCGCAGCTGTCACAATTATCAAAGCTGTCATAAAAATAGAATAGCTGTCACATTACATCCCAATTGTCACAAAATATCTCAGTTGTGACAAAATATCCTAGCTGTCACAAAATATCTCAATTGTCACAAAATGTCTCAGTTGTCAAAAATATATCAACTGTAAGAAAAAATCAGTTGTCTCAAAATATTTCAATTATCACAAAATATCCTATCGGTCACCAAAAATATCCCAGTTGTCACAAAATGTCACTGATAGCAAAAATATCCAGCTGTAAGAAAAATTCCCAGGTGTAAGAAAATATCTCCGTTGTCACAAAATATTCTAGCTATAACAAAATATTCTAGCTATAACAAAATATTCTAGCTGTAACAAAATATTCTAGCTATAACAAAATATTCTAGCTATAACAAAATATTCTAGCTATAACAAAATATTCTAGCTATAACAAAATATCAAAGCTGTAACAAAAATATAGATAGTGTGTTACCGGGGCCCCATTATGTGGGATGTAAAGAATAGTGACACTGTGACCTTCCAGGCATGTCGTATGAGGCGACTAAGGAGGTTGATCGATGGCTTGACAAGCTGTCATTGTAAAAGCATTGTTATGGAAACAGACCATAGATTTTAGAAGCAGTGATCTCTGCAATATGTGCCATTTTGGCACGCAAGGTTTCTATTTTTGAGATTGTGGTTCTGCCCTATGTGCCGTCTTCGGCTCGAAAGGACAATAGAACAAAAATATCAAAGATATCACACAAATTTCCCAGCTGTAAAAAAATATCCCAGTTGTCACAAAATATCCCAGCAGTCACCAAATATCCCAGTTATCACAAAATATCTTTGTTGTCAATATATATCTCAGTTATCACAAAACCGTGTGTTACCGGGGCCTCATTATGAGTAAAGAATAGTGACACTGTGTCCTTCCAAGCATGTCGTAAGAGGCGACTAAGGAGATTGATCGATGGTTCGACAAGCTGTCATTGTAAAAAGTATTGTTATGGAAACAGAACCATAGATTTTAGAAGCAGTGATCTCTGCAATATGTGCCATTTTGGCACGCAAGGTTTCTATTTTTGAGATTGTGGTTCTGCCCTATGTGCCATCTTCGGCTCGAAAGGACAATAGATAGATAGATATCACAAAACATTCCAACTGTCATAAAATATCAAACCTGTTACAAAAAATATCCCAGCTGTAACCAGTTACCACAAAATATCCCATTTGACACTAAATATCCCACCTGTCACAAAAATCCCAGCTGTAAAAATAATATCATACCTATAACAAAATATCCCAGTTGTCACAAAATATCCAAGCTGTAACAAACTATTTCAGTTGTCACAGAACCAACCAGCTGTAACACAATTTCCCAGCTGTCACAAAATATCCCAGCTGTAACAAAATATCACAGCTGTCACAAAATATCTCTATTGTCACAAAATGTCACAGCTGTAACAAACTATTATAGCTGTCAAAAATATCTCACCTGCCACAAAATATCTTAGCTGTCACAAAATATCTCAGTTGTCACAAAAAATCCCAGCTCTCACAAAATATCCCAGTTGTCACAAAATATCCTAGTTGTCACAAATATCCCAGCTGTTCCAATCTCCTGTCATGACTCCAGGTGAAGAATATCTCCTGATGTTGGAAATTAGCTTTTGTTTTTTATTTGGCCTCTTTTAGAACATCCTAATTACTCTTCTAGAACATCCTAATTACTCTTTTAAAACATCCTAATTACTCTTTTAAAGCATCCTAATTACTCTTTTAGAACATCCTGATTACTCTTTTAAAATACCCTCATTACTCTTTTAGATCATTCCCTGTACTCTCTTAGAACATCCTCATTACTCTTTTATATCATTCCCTGTACTCTTTTAGAACATCCTCATTACTCTTTTAGATCATTCCCTGTACTCTTTTAGATCATTCCCTGTACTCTCTTAGAACATCCTCATTACTCTTTTAGATCATTCCCTGTACTCTCTTAGAACATCCTCATTACTCTTTTAGATCATTCCCTGTACTCTTTTAGAACATCCTCATTACTCTTAGAATATTCTCATTACTCTTTTAGAACATCCTCATTACTCTTTTAGAACATCCTCATTACTCTTTTAGAACATCCTAATTACTCTTTTAGAACATCCTCATTACTCTTTTAGAACATACTGATTACTCTATTAGAACATCCTGATTACTCTTTTGGAATATCCCTGTTACCCTTTTAGAATACTCTCGTTACTCTTTAAAAACAACCTCATTACTCTTTAGAACATCTTCATTGCTCTTTCAGAACAGCCTCATTACACTTTTAGAACATCCTCATTGCTCTTTTATAACAGTCTCATTGCTTGTTCCTACCTGTCCATGGTATTCTCCACATTCTTCTGTAAAACCACATTATTGTCACCTCTTAAAATTTTCTTTTCTGTTGTCCGATTGTCCACAATTCACATCCATGCATCAAATTAATGTTGTCCACAGCTATTTATATTTATTAACCTATTTAAGTATATGTTAGTTTTGTTTAGATGTCTCTTTCAATGTTACAATTCCTTAGGAGGCTTTTTTGCTGTTGAGATTAAGGCCTTTATTTTTGCTTTCCATCATTATAATATGAATTATTTCAATAAAGCCCATTGTCACTCTTAGCAATTAAGACTGTGTCATCGGCATATCTCATTTTGTTTATATTATGGCCATGACTGAAACTCCAGCTATGACCTTTATCTTCTTCTTCCTCTACATTTCAACTCCCTGTGGAGCATAGGTCTTCAACAAACATTTTGTTTATATTATGGCCATGACTGAAACTCCAGCTATGACCTTTATCTTCTTATTGCTCTACATTTCAACTCCCTGTGGAGCATAGGTCTTCAACAAACATTATGTTTATATTGTGGCCATGACTGAAACTCCAGCTATGACCTTTATCTTCTTATTACTCTACATTTCAACTCCCTGTGGAGCATAGGTCTTCAACAAACATTATGTTTATATTGTGGCCATGACTGAAACTCCAGCTATGACCTTTATCTTCTTCTTCCTCTACATTTCAACTCCCTATCGAGCATAGGTCTTCAACAAACATTTTGTTTATATTGTGGCCATGACTGAAACTCCAGCTATGACTTTTATCTTCTTCTTCCTCTACATTTCAACTCCCTGTGGAGCATAGGTCTTCAACAAACATTTTGTTTATATTGTGGCCATGACTGAAACTCCAGCTATGACCTTTATCTTCTTCTTCCTCTACATTTCAACTCCCTGTGGAGCATAGGTCTTCAACAAACATTTTGTTTATATTGTGGCCATGACTGAAACTCCAGCTATGACCTTTATCTTCTTCTTCCTCTACATTTCAACTCCCTATCGAGCATGGGTCTTCAACAAACATTTTGTTTATATTATGGCCATGACTGAAACTCCAGCTATGACCTTTATCTTCTTCTTCCTCTACATTTCAACTCCCTATCGAGCATAGGTCTTCAACAAACATTTTGTTTATATTATGGCCATGACTGAAACTCCAGCTATGACCTTTATCTTCTTCCTCTACATTTCAACTCCCTATCGAGCATAGGTCTTCAACAAACATTTTGTTTATATTATGGCCATGACTGAAACTCCAGCTATGACCTTTATCTTCTTTTTCCTCTACATTTCAACTCCCTGTGGAGCATAGGTCTTCAACAAACATTTTGTTTATATTGTGGCCATGACTGAAACTCCAGCTATGACCTTTATCTTCTTCTTCCTCTACATTTCAATTCCCTGTGGAGCATAGGTCTTCAACAAACATTTTGTTTATATTATGGCCATGACTGAAGCTCCAGCTATGACCTTTATCTTCTTCTTCCTCTACATTTCAACTCCCTATCGAGCATAGGTCTTCAACAAACATTTTGTTTATATTATGGCCATGACTGAAACTCCAGCTATGACCTTTATCTTCTTCTTCCTCTACATTTCAACTCCCTGTGGAGCATAGGTCTTCAACAAACATTTTGTTTATATTATGGCCATGACTGAAACTCCAGCTATGACCTTTATCTTCTTCTTCCTCTACATTTCAACTCCCTATCGAGCATAGGTCTTCAACAAACATTTTGTTTATATTATGGCCAGGACTGAAACTCCAGCTATGACCTTTATCTTCTTCTTCCTCTACATTTCAACTCCCTATCGAGCATAGGTCTTCAACAAACATTTTGTTTATATTATGGTCATGATTGAAACTCCAGCTATGACCTTTATCTTCTTCCTCTACATTTCAACTCCCTATCGAGCATAGGTCTTCAACAAACATTTTGTTTATATTATGGCCATGACTGAAACTCCAGCTATGACCTTTATCTTCTTTTTCCTCTACATTTCAACTCCCTGTGGAGCATAGGTCTTCAACAAACATTTTCCAAGACAACCTGTTTCTTGCCATTCTTTTAAGATCATTCCATGTCTTTCCCATCATCTTCATCTCTGCTATGAACTGTCTTCTCCAAGAATATTTTGGTCTTCCTCTTTGTCTCTTTCCTTGAGGATTCCAAAAAATAGCCTGTTGTGTAATACTCCCAGTTGTTTTACGCAATAAATGTCCTACCCTGTGCCATTATCATTGCTATATCTCAATATCCACTGGTATTTGACTGGTACTTTCCTATAATTCTATGTTAGTGATTTTGTCCTGCCATTTCTATCCTTTTATTCTGTGCAAGCATTCATTAATGAAAGACTGTATCTTCATGATTGTCATGTTTGTTGTTCTCCATGTTTCACAGCCATATAATAGGATTGACCTAACATTGGAGTTGAAAATTTTTATTTTTGTATTTAACCTAATTTCTTTGGATTTCCATATATTTCCCTGTGCAATGAATGCTCCTCTTGCTTTTGATCTTTTTTTTTTATGATACTTATTTTGGTATCATTCTCGGCTCCTCCCACTTTGTCTATATTACAGCTCAGATATATGTAAGATTGTACGTCTAGTAGAGGTATTTCTCCTATTGCTATTTGGTTACTGCCAGCTGCATGATCTTAATGGATTGTGGTATAATCCATCACCATCTATAGAAGTAAACCTGGGGACTGAAAGGAAACCTCAGAAAATCTCCCAATTGAAAAATGACATTTTTAGCTTATTAATTCTACAAGTGGCTGCATTTTCACCATATGTATTAATATAAATCTGGTGAGAGCACATACATTTACCTAACACATTGTTTTATTTGTTGAAACATTCCTGGTTTCCATTTATCATGACTGTTTTCTGTTGCCGGTACATCTTATATACTTTTATGAAATTTTTGCTACCCATGTTTAAAGTGTTGATTATTTCTATGATGATCTTACTTTGTGAAATGAGGACTTCCGGTAAATATGGCCGATAGGTGGCAAAAACTTTTGAGGCTCTGTTTGAAAAGTGTTCCCTGTAGCAGTTTCCTCAAATTCCAAGTTCAGCTTGATGCCGGAGCTATTGAGTTTAGTGCTCTGTGCACACTGTAAGCTGTAGTTTTCATCTGAATCATGTTTCAATATTCTGATACTTACAATGAATGATATTGTATAACGAAGGACAGTTCGAAGGCGTTCACTTTCAGTGCGGCTGCACCTTATATTTTTTGGCGTGTGCTGTGGCGGCTATGAGGGGGACGGCAGCTACCTTTCTTTTTCTGGATCCTTCAATGAGATGAGATATTAATTCAGATGATTCCACTGGTACGGGCGGTTGAGCACTTATGTATTTAAATTTGTTGCAGTGATACTGGGCTTTCGACTTACTACAACTGGCGGTGAATGTTCTCTTGGCCTCTCCTACCTCGTTTCCTAGTGTTTCTAAAATTCAATCTCTTTCATGGTCAGGCCTCTGGTCTGTGTTCTCATAGATTTATTGAAGGCTCATTGTATCATATATTGATATGTCTTACCACAACACAAGGAACAAACCTTTTATAATTGTTTCTTTGTTTATTCAATGGCAGAAAGTATTTCTAGCTTTTTGCTTAATTCTTCACTTCTAATTTTATCTTTCAGACTGTTACTCAACTATTACAAAATGTGGACACAACTCAAAAGAACAAAATTAGTATAAAAAGCTGCTTTATAGAATTACTGGATTTGTGTGTTCTATGATGGCTCTCTTGCAGTACTTTCTAACCATAGCATATGCATCAGGGGACAGACAACAATCCTGTACATCGTCATCATCATCATGTGCCATACCGGTTGGCGTAGGTGATCATGTCCCTCCACAATCTTCTATCTACAGTGCATCGTATCAGTTCTGTTGTTGACTGTTTTCCATGCCATGACACCAAGCTATCCAGTATTTTCTCTCTTTGTCGTCCGTGATCTCTCTTTCCTTTTATTTTGCCAGTTGTAACCAAGTATTCCAACTTTCCTCTTCTCATGATGTGCCCGAAAAATGTTGATTGCTTCTTTCTGATGTTTTTTTAAGAGCTCCCTTTTTGTGTTGACCTCTTTGAGAACTATCCTGGACATGCAACTGCTGAATGAAGAGCACCTATAAGCAATCATCACTATTCCTTTGTTTATTGTCGCATCACATGACTTCATCCCAAGTTTACATTGATTTGGACAGTGCATATATAAGGCATACACTCCATCAGTTATGTCACATTTACCTATGTCCAACGTGCGAAGTCTTGAGCAGTTCTGTGCCAGAAAATCTAAGCCAGTGTCTGAGATAGCCTCACAGCCCTGAACATTGAGGTAGCATAGCATGCTGTAGTTCTTAGTAATGTGGATGACCCCTTGGTCTGACACCTTGGTAAACATGGACAAATTCGTAAAAGTTTATAACAGGTTTTTGTGAGCAATTATATATGTAAATGTTTGTAAATAGTACTAACATACTTTCTAAATTGTGTAAATAATTAAAAACAATGGTAGATATATAAATATATATCTATATTATTATATATAATATGCTTCTGTAAATATTTAAACATTGTACATAAACATAACAACACTAGTAAAAGAGTAAGTAAAGTACCCCCGTCACGCCAAGTGGCGTATAGGGAAATATGGTGTTAGTGACCCTACATTTTACAGACCTTCAGCACATGATTTTTGGGGTAATGTGGTCGGTATTACCCCGTGCTGCTTTACTTTCCCAGAAAAAAATCCGGTACCCATTTAAGGCTGGGTGAACCCGGAAGCCGTCGGTTGGGATCGAACCCTACCCCTTAACAACACTAGTAAACATGTATAAATTAAACTCATCATCCCTTTTGATAAATGGAGGAATAATGGTGTTAGTGATTATATTTTTTTATGACCATCATGGCTTTTATATAATGTCATGGCCAAAATCAATGTCGCACTACCTGAAGACAGTTCAGAGCTACAGCTACTTTGGACATACTATAACCAGTGATGGAAAATGTAAAACTGAAATAAACAAAAGAATAGGAATGGCAAAAAGTAATTTTAACTCTTTCTGTACAGAAGCTTTTTATCGATGCAATGGAAGAGATTTCTGAGACAATATTTTTCATGGTTTTAAGAATCAACCTACATATTTATATTTATCTAACACACAACATATTATATATGAATTTGTAGATAATTGAACGAGGTATTATATTTTACCAATACCAAGATGATACAGGACATGTAAAAGAATATGGTTTGATGATGGTTTACACTAATCAAATTGAGAGTGATGCAATATGTGGCGAAATGTACACGGCCGAAATCGGCGTGACGCACAGTACAGCGAAACGTATGGAAAGAGTTAATGCCATGAAAAATATACTAACATCAAAATAAATAAAGCCAGGGCTAAAACTAAGAATAGCAAATTATTATATCTTTTCAACATTCCTGTATGGTGCAGAAGCATGGAAATTAGACAAGGAAACAGAACAGAAAATTGAAGCTTTTTTGAGATGTGGATTTATAGAAGAATAGGAAGAATTGGAAGGAAAGAAAAGAAAACAAATGATGAAGTTTTAAAACAAATAAAAATGAAAAGAGAACTACTAAACACAATTCAAACAAGACAAATGAGATTTTTGGGGCAGGTTAAAAGACACAGCAGCCTACTAAAAGTAATTTTGGGAGGGAAAATGCAAGGTAAAAGAGGCAGAGGTAGACCAAGGCTAATATGGACAAGTAACATCAAAAGATGGACAAATCAGCCTATGATAATGCAAGAGACAGAGCAGAAAGGTGCACCATGGTAGCCAACTTTGGATGCAGAGACAGCACTCAATAAATGAATGAATGACAAATGAAATGTCATATAAAATTTATACTTAACTCTCTAAAGAAACAATTTTAAACTGATATACTGTGAAAGTCTGTATCTGCATTGCAAAATTTGTATAAAATATATTGGTTCCAGTTTAAAGGAAGAATTTTTATTTTTTTTTACTCTTCCAAAAAAAAGTTTCCACAGTCTAGTGTCACATGCTTCCTTGTATTAGTTATCAAAATGGTGGAAGCACTGAATACGTATTAGAAGCTATAAGCTGTGATTGGAATTCTCAAAGTGGAAAGTTTTGAGCCTAAAGCAATTCACAATCCTCTGTGGAATTTGCTTGAAGAGGAAGTTTTCAATCTCAAGTTATGGCAGTCTTGACACAGAGAGGTTGTTAGTTCAAATCTGACTGTACAAGTTGGGATTTTTATTTGTGATTTCTCTCTGCGGCAACCACACCTGGTCTCAACAGTGAGCCCCAGCTTGACACGTCAATAACACAACAACAGAAAAAATATGAGTACCTCTGAAGCTAGAGTTATCTGCCTGGGTGGCAAGGGGCCCCTGTGCACATGGTTGCCAGGGTAAAATGAATCAACATGCAAATTCAGTTCCTAGGCTATAGGGACTTCGCCTTAGGTGAAAACTGTGAACGCAGAAAAAAAAATGTCTATACTGTACTTTTTTGGTTAACTCTTTCCGTACAGAAGTTTTTATTGACGCAACAGAAGAGATTTCAGAGACAAAATTGTTCATGGTTTTAAAAATTAATCTACATATATTTATATTTATCTAACATTTTATATATGAATGTTTAGATAATTGAACAAGATATAAGATTTCACCAATATCCAGATGATATGAGACATGTAAAAAGAATATGGTTTGATGGCGTTCACACTAATCAAATTGAGCGTGGCGCACTGTGCGGCGAAATGTACGTTGCGGAATCGCATTGCCGCACAGTGCCGCGAAACGTATGGAAAGAGTTAATGTAATAAATCATTTTAAATAAAAAAATCTGAGTACAAATGTTTGCGGTGATAAAAATAGCATGATACACATTACACGTAGACCAATATTTTCTATTACAAATTTGTGGCTGTTAAACTTGTAAATGCAGGTGGTTGGTGAGCTGGTACAAGATGATACTTACTCACATCAATTTCAGGACTAGTGGTTTCTTAAAGGCAGTGTCTTTTCAATAATTGCTATACTACCTTGTGTTTATACTTTTCTTCAAAGTTGAGTAAAGTAGAATTTTGGCAAAGATTGAGATGCTCGGCCAGAATAAGGACATATGACAAAGTACACCAAAAACCCTGTGTGCCATCTGATGGCACTGCAGGGCATTAGAAGTAAGACAGTCATGGAAATATATGAGTACTAACATACTTTTCCCAAACTTTTAAAAATAAAGAGACATTAGAATGTAAAATCCTCCATTACCTTTTTACATTTTGCCATAATGAGGTAACGTAGAATCTTAAGTAATTTGGCCACTCTTGCATGCCTAGATCAGCTACACTTTTGCAATCACTCAGTCTCAGTTCTCGTAACCTTGTCGAAGGAAGAATTTTTTAATTGTTTAATGAAATGACATAAAGAGAATAATTAAAATTACAAAGAAAACAAGTTTTAAATAGTTAACTGAATATTTTAATATTTACTGAATATTTTTATTGTATAGTATATTATTTATTAACTGAATATTTATTTATTTTATGCTCCATGTGAATGCAAATCAAACCAAAGAAAATAATACTTTTAAAAACTATCTAAAAAGAGATATATATATATATATATATATATATGTTTCATAGATTATACCAGAGCATTTGATAAATTAAAGCTCAGAAATAATAAAATTTTAGACGGCATAAACATTGAAGGCAAAGATCAAAGAATAATTAGAGTATGTACTGGCAACAACAGCTGGAAATCCCACAAGACAACATTGTTGTTATGTTCAATTTATGAAGCAAAAGTGACTTACACTTTTAATTTTGGATTGCAATCATGGTCTAATATAACATGAAAGACGTGGTCTAAGGCTAAACGGATCGTCCCTGGCCAAGAAGTGGCAAAACCTGCAAGACAGCATTAGCAACATTACACAAGTTTGTTGTGAAATGCTTTCAGAGACAGAGAGACAGACAGAGAGACATACACACATGTATATTACTAATATTTGTAATAAATTAATGTGTAAAATAACAAAATTAATAGAATCACTAATCTGACACTCTTTAGAGTGAAATATAGCATAAAGTTGTGAGAAATCATGGTAGCTTTGACATCTCATCACCCAATTTTGAATTCCTTATATCTTCTTCTTCTTTTTCTTCTTCTTTCCTTCCTCATCTGCCTTTCAGCGTCGAGGGGAGATATAATTTGCGGTCTTTTGCTCTTCTGTTCGCCTCTGCTGCTGTTATGTTTCCTAGTGCTTCTAATATTCCATCGATCCATCTTTTTCGTGGTCGACCCTTGGGTCTGTTGTTCTCACAACGTTTGTTGAAGGCTCGTTGTGTTGTGTTTTGTTCTTTCTGCCTTGTCACGTGGCCGAACCATTTTATTTGTTGTTTCCTTATATATTCTATGGCTGGGGCTATTCCTAGCTTTTTCTCAGTTCTACATTTCTGATCTTATCTCTCAGACTGTTTCCTGTCATTCGTCTAACACATTTCATCTCTGTAGAGGTTATTTTTCTTATTGTTCTTGCATCTAGAGTCCAGGTCTGGCATTGGTAGCACAACGTTGGAATGAAGATTGTATTGTAGAGTGCTCGTTTTGCCTCCAGAGTTATTTCCTTGTTGGACAATAGTGGTGATAACTGTCCGATGATTTGACAAGCTTTGTTGCATCTTGATTCTATCTCTGCTGTTTGGGAATTGTCGTTTGTCATTAGACTTCCTAGGTATTTGAATTCCTCTACTTGTTTTAGTTGTCTGCCTTCTCTAGTTATGTTGATGTTCTGTTTATTTTTGGCGACATTCATGACTTCTGTTTTGTTGATGTTGATTTTCATGTTGTATTTTGTTCCTAAGATGTTGAGTTTGTTTAAGTGTTCTTGTAGGTCTTCTATTGTTTCATGTATTAGTGCCTGGTCGTCTGCAAATAGAAGCTCGTTGATCTCCTCTGTCTCTGATGGGTTGGCTAGCTTGCATATATGGTCCATGTATGTAATAAACAGTAGGGGGGATAGTACGCACCCCTGTCTTACACCTGATCTAACTTCGAAGTGGTCTGTGTAGCCTGTTGCTGTTCTGACCCTGCAGCTGCTGTTGGCGTAGAGACTTTTAATAATGTTGGTTAGATGTTGGCTTACTCCGTATGTTGTTAGTATCTCCCACAGTTGTTCTCTGTTTACTCTGTCGAATGCTTTTTCCTGGTCAATGAAGGCTATGTATAAGTTTTGGTTGTGTTCTGTCGTTTTTTCTGCAAGCTGTTTTAGTGTGAATAGTGCGTCGGTACATCCTCTGTTTTTTCGGAACCCCATTTGAGAATCGCTTAACTGTAGCTCTATTATTGGTCTCAGTCTTTTTTCCAAGATTTTGGCGTATAGCTTTCCTACATGGCTGAGCAGAGATATACCTCTATATTGATTGCAGTCTCTTTTGCTACCTTTCTTTTTCCATATTGGTATGATGATTGCCTGTTGCCAGTCTTCTGGGGCTTGTTGTTGGTGCCATGCTGCATTAAATATTCTGTGCAGCCATTGCATTCCTGTTTCTCCCGCTGCTGCTATTATTTCTATTGGAATGTTATCTATCCCAGAAATTAAAAGAGCATTAATGATGAGTGAAATCATTACAGAAGAGAGATTTTTAAAAGTACTATGTCGCTCTTCAACAAAGCCGTGTTTTCATTTTTTGGCAATTTCAGAATACTTTTTTTTTTTACAAAAGACTAAAAAATACCTACTGAACAATTTTGATAAATTATCTGTAGAGCACTTTTTTTCTTTTCACATTGGCATAATTATATATATTTTTTTCTCTTTCAAATTCAACCATAGTCCTTAATCAATCCACTGTGTGATTCT
Organism: Megaustenia siamemsis; assembly: GCA_032433765.1. Taxonomy (NCBI): domain Eukaryota; kingdom Metazoa; phylum Mollusca; class Gastropoda; order Stylommatophora; family Ariophantidae; genus Megaustenia; species Megaustenia siamemsis. Next base: position 32,722,471 of record JAVIAB010000001.1, on the reverse strand, counting down.
CAAATAAATCTGATTGTGAGAAACTGTAAAAAAGAAATAACAGAGTTTAGAATTAATAATTAAATTTACATACTGTCTGTTTTATTCAACAAAGAGAGCAGTTTGTTTTATTGTCTTGTACTAAAATAATTATCTTCATTTTTTAAGAAAAGTTTCTCCTTTATTTATACCCTAACTATAACTTAATAAGAATGTCTATAAGATACAGCTTCTAATCCATTTTTTATCCAGAACTGTATTATTTGTGACTGCAAAAAAATGTGAGTGTAAATAGTGTGTGTGAGAGAGCTATTAATATTACTGATTTCATTTAATTTATTTAATTTTAATATAACAATTAAGGTAATTCTTATTACTATTTGTAATATTAGAATGACATTGTAATCTTATTAATATATATATAATTTTTACCTGTGGCAAACTTACTTAATTCTTTTTGAAGTTAGAATCATGAGAAATCATCATCATCAAGTATCAGGCCTGCTGGTGTAGGTGATCATTCTTCTCCACAACTTTTGATCTCAACAGTTATCATTTCTGTTGTTGACCTTCAGCCAAGCCATTATCTTAAGCTGTCTGGTATTTTTTCTTTTGGATTCCCTCTATCTCTTGGTCCTCAATGACAAATAGACAATGAATAATAATGAATGCATATTAATTCATTTTCAAAATAAAAATTGAAGTAGCAGTGGAAATATTATTTATAAAATGCATTTTTTTATCACTATTTGAAGATATTCTAAGTAATTCTGTTAGAGAACCTGAAATAATATGGTCTCCATGTTCATGAAAATATTATTTGATTTTGACTATCCACTCTGCATGTTGTGAGGATAAGATAAAAATAAAATATATTTTTTACATAGGTACCATTAACATAACAATCGTGGATTTATTGTTGAATTGTATGCATACTGGATTATTTTAAATTGCTATCATTTTAAAAAAATTATTTCCTATAGTTTGCACAAAACGTAGAAGCACATATATTTATTGAATTTATTAAATCTATTTGCATTGCTAAACACGTCTAATGGTTAATATATTGTTTACACCGGATGCGATTGTGAGTAAAATCGTGAGTTCTAATTGAATATTACGCATACTGGATAATTTTTAATTACTACCATCTAAAAACAAATTAATTTCATATTATTTGCACAAAACTTCGAAGTACATTTATTTATCGCATTAATTTAAATCTATATGCATTGCTAAACATGACTAATGATTAATATATTACTGAATGTTATGAACTGTCTAAAAAGTTAAAGGAATTACCCCTACGAACAATAACTTGTACTTTACGAAAAATTAAATTTTTGCAGTGACTTCCCTTAATAAACAAGGAAAATAATACTTTAAAAAAATTAATATAAATAATATTTCCCATTTGCATCGTAAATTAAAGGCGCATAAACTTTGATTGATAATGTTTAATCCTAGTGCATTTTTTTATACATTGTATATAGATTTTTTTAAATATTTAAACATACGTACTTTTAAGAAAATGTCTTTTTTAAAGTGATATGCAACTTAGGTACTCTTATAATATTACGCTAGCAAGTGCATTATATACTATTTATTAGTTTTATGATGTTCTAGTGGCCGCTTTCTCAGAAATACTAGTGTATATTTTGAGAAGGAACTGTCTGATTGTTGCCAATGATTAAGACGTGACTGCTCGTGTCATCCTAGGTTCAGCGCCTGTGTTGCCTGCTCTAGCAGCACAGACTGTGTCATGTCGGCTACATGGCATAGTAGTCTTTGGGTACTGTGCTGATACCTCCCATTATGTCATTGTTTGAACGCAACATCAGAGGGGTGGAAGATGCGTGGTCGGACTAGGGTAACACCCGATGTTCTTAGTGCCGAGATTGCAATCGCGCACGGCTGTGTGCTGTTGAATCTGGGCTAGTTTCCACTAGCTAGGCAGCTCGAGGAACCTAGAGCATCAGTCCTAGTGAGGTGGGGATCCTGGGGACAGCAGCCCTTCCATTTACACAAATAACATGAATGGTTATCCCCTTCTGTTCTCTACATTTCCTGTGGAGTATGAAAATACACGAGAATGTGCCCCTGTATGACGTAGGCACAGGTTAACTACTCTTCGCCAGCGTTGGTAAATCCTCAGTCCTGTTTGATGACATGCTCTAATTAAAATTAATCTTATTCTTTATAAACGATTTCTGAAGCATTAGGTAAAGTAAGCCTGAGTAGGCAGACGCACAGAAGCGAGAGTATCCAGTAGAGACGTGAATTCTGTGATATGGTTTGTGACTGGCCGAGCGGGATGTGTGATCGCTGGCTGCTGTGAATAATTGTACATAGTTGCCAGTGTTAGGGCTGTCGGAATAAAGATACATGATCTTTCAACATCAGCAGTGTGCAGACATTTATTGATAACATTGATTTAGTGATAACTGTCACTACCTATGCCAGGGCGTTGAATCTAACTAGGAGTTGTCGCGGCACATACGAGACGGGGGTTAAACAAGTCAATTCAGTCAGATTACAGCCGAAGTACTAGTGAGGACGTGAGAACTTGACAGCTGAGACGGAGAGGTGAGCGCACGTTGACCACTGCACGTTTTTGTATCTTGTCAACGTCATTATCGCCTGAGCGGTAACAGTAGCCCTAACTGGACGTGTGTACGTACTATCGACGCAAGCAAAGAAAGAACGCTGTTGTCATAAACGGTGTACTACAGTGGACTGTTATTAAAGGCTATTAAAATGGTGCTGGCATGTCATTTTCATTGGCCTATTATACCATTACCAATATTCAAACCACTGTCAATGCCTAACATCGTTTCAAACCTGTTACATGTGAATCATAGGACAACAGACAAAAAAATAAGGTTGTAGGAGGACTGGAGGCTGTAGAAATATAGTTTTACAAAGAATGTTGAGAATGCCATGGACATTTAAGAATAGTAATGAAAACGTTCTGAAAGAGACTAAGGCAGAAAGAGAGCTAATATCCAATATTCATCATCATTGAGTGCCGTCTCCGCAACGAAGGTTGGCTACCATGGAGCGCCATTTTGCTCTATCTCTTGCTTTGATGGTGCAGGTTGTCATCGGTTGATTTGTCCATCTTTTGATGTTACTCGTCCATGTTAATCTTGGTCTGCCTCTGCCTCTTTTACCTTGTATTTTCCCCTCCAGGATCACTTTCAGTAGGCTGTTGTGTCTTTTAACATGGCCTAAGAATCGCATTTGTCTTGTTCTAATTGTGTTCAGAAGTTCTCTTTTCATTTTTAGTTGTTTTAAGACTTCGTCGTTTGTTTTCTTTTCCTTCCATCCAATTCTACCTATTCTTCTATATATCCACATTTCAAAGGCTTCAATTCTCTGTTCTGTTTTCTTGTCTAATGTCCATGTTTCAGCACCATATAGGAATATTGAGAAGATGTAACATTTTGCTATTCTTAGTTTTAGCTCTGGTGTTATTTGTTTTGATGTTAGTATGTCCTTCATGACATTAAAATTACTTTTTGCCATTCCTATTCTTTTGTTTATTTCAGTTGTACATTTTCCATCACTGGTTATAGTATGTCCAAGGTAGTTGTAGTTCTGAACTGTCTCAAGGTCTATTCCTTCAATTTTGATATCCACTTGTGGGTTTTGAGTATTTTCTTTGTTTATGATCATAGTTTTAGTCTTTTTGATATTCATATCTAGTCCATATTTTTTGCTTGTCGTGTTTATTTCATTAAGTAATTGTTGTAGTCTTTAGGATTTTCTGCTAGTAGTACAGTATCGTCAGCATATCTTAGGTTATTGATTATCTTTCCATTAATTTGTAGGCCTGGCATCTCTATGATGTTTTTAAAGATTTGCTCAGTGTATAGATTGAACAAGCTTGGTGATAGGATGCATCCTTGTCTTACTCCTCTTTTTATATCAATGGGTGTAGAGAACTCTTTGTTATATTTTATTATTGCTGTTTGCTCCCAGTATAGATTGCATATTAGTCGTATATCCATGTCATCTAGATGTATCTCTTTTAGGCATTCTATAAGTTGTTTGTGGTGTACTCTATCAAAAGCTTTGGTGTAGTCTATGAAGCAGGCATATATTGGTTTGTTTACTTCTGTGTATTTTTCGATTAATGTTCTCATGCAGAATATGGCTTCTTTTGTCCCGCTATTTTTCCTAAATCCAAATTGCTGCTCATCTAATTCAGTATTGATTTTATTCTGAATCCTTCCTTGTATAACTTTTAGCAAGATTTTTGTAACATGGCTCATTAGGCTTATTGTTCTAAAGTCACTGCATTCAACTGCACCATTCTTTTTAGGCAATGCAATGAAAGTTGATGTTTTTAGTTCATTTGGTATGTATCCTGTGTGGTATATGTCGTTGCATATGTCTGTAATCACTTCAATGCCAAAATCTTCAAGTGCCTGTATCATCTCTATCTGTATGCTTTCAGGTCCTGCTGCTTTTCCCCTTTTCATTGTTTTTATAGCTTTTTCCACCTCAGATTTTAAGATTTTATAGCCTGATGTACATTTTATAACTGGTTTCTTGTCCCTTTGATCATGAAATAGTTCTGTTATATATTCCTGCCATCTATCTATGATATCCTTATTGTCTGTTAGCATTTTTCCTTTTTTGTCTGCAATGCATCCACCTTCTGTGGCTTTTTTATTTTTATTAGTCATTCTCTTTATTTCTGTGTGCATTCCTCTTAGGTCTTGTTTGCTTTCCATAGTTTCTATTTCTATACATTTTTGGCTGAGCCAGTCTTCTTTTGCCTTTTTGCACATTTTGCGTATCTCATTATCTATTTTATTGTATTGGGCAGTGTTCTTCGCTTGTCTCCTTTCTTCCATTTTTTCTAAGATGGTGTTAGTTATCCATTTTTGTTTTTTGTTCTTTTCTCTTTTGGGTAAGGTGTCGCAGGCTTTTTGTATGCTTTTCTTTATGCATTGCCATTTGGTTGTTACTTTTTCATCAGGATTTTCTCTTCTGTATTGTTCAATTCCTTCCTCTAGCAGCTTCTGGTATGTGTTCTTTACTTGTATTGTATAGGTATCTTTAATATCTTTTTGATTTAAAGCTGTTATGTCGAGTGGGTTTGTTGATGAATTAGATTTTTGCTTGTTTCTCTTTAGTTTGATTTTCATTTTAATCATTACAGGATTGTGATCAGAATTAATATCTGCTCCTGGGTAGGTTTTGGCTTTCTTTACGCTGTTACGGAACCTTTCTTTTATCATTATGTAATCTATTTGATTCCTCTTCCTATCTCCAGGGCTTTTCCATGTGTATAGTTTCCTTTTCTCTTGCTCAAAGTAGGTGTTACATATTATCAGCCTGTTTTCTTCACAGAATTGTATTAATCTTTCTCCTCTGTCATTTCTTTTTCCTAAACCATGATTTCCTATAATTGTCTTATATCTACCTTTTCCTACTTTAGCGTTCATGTCACCCATTACAATCAAGATGTCTGAAGATTTCACTTGCTTCATAACTTTATTTAGGTCTTCATAGTATGCCTCTATTTGTTCATCTGTGTAGTCTTGAGTAGGTGCATATGTCTGTATTATTGCTATGTCGAATGGTTTTGCTTTCAACTTGAGTAGTATAATCCTATCACTGTATGTCCAGTGGGTACTTATATATTTTTGTAGCTCTCTTTTTATCAGTATTCCTACCCCCCTTTGATGTTCTGTTGTGTTTCCTGAGTATATAAATGTATATTTTTCGTCTTCAATGTACCCACATTCTTCCATCTAGTCTCTGATATGCCTAAAATATCTATATTTATTCGTTCTGCTTCTTGAATTAGATTTTCCAATTTCCCTTGTTGATATAGAGTCCTAACATTCCAAGTACTTATTTTAAGATCTTTCCTCCGACATAAGTTCGAATTTCTCCGACTCTCCATGGCTTCCTCTGGACTGGTACGTGATGAGGCTCCAATCTCTTTCACGGTGGTCAGCCATGTTCGTCTTTCGTGTTCTGAACATGCCTCTTGTGTACCACACACTTTGCTGTTTTCGCTTTCTGGGCCGTTGATCATTCTTGATTCCTCCGCCTCCATCCACCGTCACAGACTTTTCACATAAGGGTTGAACATACCCGTTTTTCCGTTGACATTTTTGTCAAACCATGTGCTTGCCTATCGAACCGCGAACACACAACACAAAGAAGAATAAATCATATTCCACTTAAATATCGGAAATCACAGTCCATCCCCACGTTAGAAGTAAAACATACACCAAACGGGAGAATAGCAACACATAATTTCACAACTAGACTGTCGCGTAAATCATTTAAATATATCAGCAAGAGCCGAATTATAAAAATCGACTACACGAAGCCGCCATGACACCGGAAGGTACTGGAAGGACCAATCCAATATTAGGAAGAAACAATTATCATTTTAATGCCATGTAATGAGAAGGGAACAGATAGAAAAATGTTGGTTGTTCCACATGTGTTTATTCTGACTGTCTCTTATTTTGCATGTTGTTTTATCTGGTTTCATTTTTATTAAGTGTATCAACCATTTCATTTGTTTATTTTTTTTAATGGTGTGGTGTGATGGTGGTATGTGTGTGTGTGGTGTGGTGCATGTGTGTGGTGTGGCGTGTGTGTGTGGTGTGTGTATGGTGTGTGCGTGTGTGTGTGTTTCAGGCGCGGGTGAATTTCGAATTCATCTCAGATGTTCACATTGAATCTTTGAATGATCTTTGTGTTGTTTATTATCTTTTTTCAAAACATCTTATTTCACAGGTCTGTCTTCTGTGTCCGCTCTATGACCATGTTTGGCATTGGTAGTATTAAACTGGCGGAGGGGATCGCTGATTTCGTAACTAAAAGTAGTATGACCATAAAGATCATGGCAGTAACTAAAGCGAATCCATGGCTCGAAATACAACCTTTTACTCACGTGTGTTTTCTGAGTGATTTGATCAGGTAGATTAAAGAGGTTCAAAGACAGTGGTTGGTGTCACTAAAGATTTCAAGACTGACGAGTGTATGTTTCATCTTCGTCCCTGGATACTTGACACCAGGAAATAGACACCAGCGACTATGACAATTTCACGGTGGTCGTGGGAAAAACAGTGAAACAAAATAAGAAACAAAAGCGTAAGTTTACCAAAGTCGAAGCAGCTCGCTATGGAGCTCCACGAGACACAGAAAGCAACTGACACCGAAGAGGAGCTGCCCACCGCCCACACCTGGCCAGCTCGTCATAGTCACCAGCGTGTCCGAAGAAGAAACACCATCACCATCCTGGGCAGAGAGAAAAAATAACACAATCTGAGAACCAAACACGTTTCAGAACCAAGAAGTTTTTAAATAATTTATTGTTTTAAATTAACATGTGCATATTAATTGTAAGTTGTTATCTAAATAAACTACTTCCTATAAAAACGGCTCATCTTATATGCCTATCTATTAATGTTAGGGGACTCGGGTCCAAAGTGAACAAAGTCACCCTATTTTCTCCCGCCATGCTGTATGTTTAATATTGTATTGGCTATTACCTCTTCAGTAATCAAGAAAAGACGATGGTCATATGTTAGACATGTGATTAGGAGAGATAATAACCGAATAACAAAGCAAGCCCTCATGTTGGAAACAAAAGGTAAGAAGAAAAGAGGCCGACCCATAGAGACACTGAGAAGAACATTGTTCAGAGAGGCAAGAGCAGCAGGAGTCAGCTCCGTCAGTGAGAGAGAGTTGCTTGCACAGAAAAAATGGCACGATTTGATAGAATATCTTTACAAGAAATGAAAACAGCTAGAATAAAAATGTTGATAAGAGAAAGAGTATCTGGGTTTATGCCCTATGGACCGGCTACGGCTGGAAAGGTCAATAGATAGAGAGATATCACCTCTACTGATCGTCCACTTACTGACTCCAACCTATTTGCACCTGAACTTGTATTTCTTTCTTACTTGTCTATATTCGTATTCTTTAATCACACTTATTTCGGCTTTAGTGTCAATTAATGATCTCTCTCTCTCTCTCTCTCTCTGCGATCAGGACCCAATCAGAGTAGGATTCCAGCTCCTCACATGAACTCAGCTGTCAGGTTAGGTGTGTTACAAACAGAACATCACAATTAGAGTCTGCCAGATCCACTCTGATTGAACACCCGTTAAAAACGTTGCACTGTGTTCTGCGCCAGTGGCCCAGTGCATCCGATTTCAGCCAGCATTTTATTCAGGTTTGCTTTCCCTAGCCTTTGATTGTCCCCAATCTTCCTGCAAGGCAGCAGGTGATCTTTTCTGTAGGGGATTCTGCCCTTAGATGGTCGGCCCTCCCAGGTTTACGAGCACCATCTGCCCGAGTCACTAGAGGTGACTAACACAGACATGCACACACAAAGATATGAGATGTGACAACACAGACATGCACATAGCGATACGAGGCATGACTAACACTGACATACATCAAGATATATGACACATGACTTACATAAACATGCACATAAAGATATGAGATATGACTGACATAGACATGCACCCACAAAGAAATTACACATGTCTAACATGGACATGCACACAAAGATATGAGATATGACCAACATAGATAGGCACACACAATGATATGAGATGTGACTAGCATAGCCATGCAAACACAAGGATATGAGATGTGACATGCACAGACATGCACACACAAAGATATGAGATATGACTAATATAAACATACACACATAGATATAAGATATCACTAGCCCAAACATGCACACACAAAGATATGACACATGACTAACACAGATACACACTAAGATATGAGATATGACTAAACACATACACACTTAAAGATATGAGACATGATTAACACGGACACTCCAAGATATGAGATATGACTAACATGACACACACCAAGATATGAGCCATGGCCAGCACACACACACACACAAGCCAAGATATGAGCCTTGGCTAGCAATGAAACACACCAAGAAATGAACCATGTCCAGCACAGAAAGAAAATATCCAGTACACATTAAGGTATCCATATACTTGGGTTTGTTGTAGTCGGCAGACTCTTCTTAACGTGGGAATCATCGACATACGAGACGCCGGCCCCCATGAACTGTTAACAGATATCGTCCAAACAGTTGTACGGAGATTTGAGAGTGCAGTCTGACCCGTAGAACGTTCCCTTGCATGAACAGATCCCGGTTGACTGTTCACAGGTGTCGTTGAAACAGTGGTCAGGACATTTGAGAGTGCAGTCTGGCCCGTAGTACGCTTCCTTGCGCGTACAGTCTGCTCTTTCTGTGTCACATATGATGTCACAGCCATCAGAACACGTCTGTTCGCACTGTAGCCAAAATTTCCATCAGGACAAGTGTCATCACAGGTATAGCCAGGATGTTTGCAATGTTGGCATTTTCTGGATTTTCCTCACGTAAAGAACTGACACTAAGACAAGACCCGGAGCAGTCGTGTCCATAGATCCCATGTGAACAGTTGAAGTGACACGTACCGATGATGACAGTGCAGCCTTTACTACTCCCACCACACACTGTACAAAACGACCAAGAATGCCCGTCCAGACAATAGGAGTCTGTAAATGTTTGCACCTCACACACCGTCAGTGCACTCTCGTCCTGCGAAAAGGTCGGTGAGAACTCGAACTTATTGTGTGCCATTATCGCTTGTATGGTGACTACAATAGTGTTCACAGAAATATTTGGGTATGATATATCATTATACTGGAACACTACACCGCCACTGTCAGAGAAAGCATTTGGGGTGTCATTCTTTACCCGAATCATAGTGCTAGCTCGATGATAAATTCGAATGGTGTGAGTCTTCTGGGACGTGTCAAAGTTCAGATACCAGTAAACAGAATTGGTTCCACTTCTCAATTGTGTGTGTGTGCAGTCATTGTCATAGAGATTGGTCTTTGTTTTGCCATTAACTGCGGCCTCTGGTCCACATTCGTCTCCTTTATAACAAGCATTAATTGTGTCGGTCTGGTTTGCGTTCTGTTTGAGAGCCACATTCCGACCCCCGCCAATGTAAATGGAGCAGATATTTGCAACTATCGCCCCTTCAATCCGTAACATGTTGATTAGACCATGAAACTGTCCGGATCTGTAGATCCAGATCCCTAGGAGTATTTGCAAACTAGATCAAAGTACTGACACTGGGGTCAGAAACACTCTCGCCGACAACTGTCACCGTTTGTGCATGTCCCTGTAGCCCTGTCACAAACTGAGCGATTTTAGCAGTGACACTGCAACGCACAATTTGCCCCGAACCAACCGTCTACACAAGTTAGGCAGTTAGGTCATTAGCTTCCAATGTCGCAAGCAAAGCCAGCAGAATAAAGACTTGATCTACATCGGTGGTTAACGAAATGTGCACAAACAATTATTTCAAACCCGTGGTTACAATTCTAACAATCCACCAACTCGCTGTGACAACAGACAGCGCGATGTTCAAGATCAGCATTGTATACACCACGGCCAGAACTCGGGCGAACTTCCATCTTTCAATTAATGATCTAAACTTATGTCTATCTATCTTAACAATACACGAACTTGGGTCTCCTTTCCTATTTTACTGTCAGGTCAATCATAATTTCTCTCACTCTTTGGGGCCTGAGTCCAAGAGCGAGGTGTTAGTTTCCCTGTTTGAATCCATGACTCACCTTAGTTCTATTATATGGTGATCTATGAACTCTTAGATTGTTTCCACTATTGTCTTGTCTATAATTTAGAGCAATATGGCCAAGTTTACCGCAATTAAAACATTTCTTGTTCTCTACGAATCCTTCTATTCTTTGCTGTGGTCTTCTAACTCTTCTTTTATCCCAACTGTGTCTAGCTTGATCTATTTCCAATGGTATATGTTCTACTTCTCTATCCCTTCTATTCTGAACATGTCTGTCTTAATCTATCCCCATTGATGGGTGACTTAATTCCCTTGTTGGACCTATATTCCTGGTTTACTTATGTCTTGTACACCTTGGAATGTTTGGATTGTCTTCAATCGCACATTTTTTCAAGTAGTTTTCTTCTTTAATTGGTAAATCCAATGTTTTATTGATTGTCTTCATCTCCTTTCTAAGCAAATACAATCTTAACCGCTTGTTGTTTAACTCTTCAATAAAAAAAAATAGTTATTATCTTGATCTGGATATCCTCATTCCTTACACTTGACACCGCGCAAATGCTCATTCCGCTAAACTAATCAATCTGACTCCATACGTACACACGGCTTCCCTTCTTTTTGCTTCATCTTGTGTATTTTTGCAAATAAATCTTGTGGACTACTTTCACCTGCATAACTCAAGGTTCATATTTGTTTCGCAATCTCCCACGTTTTCCTTGGGTACTGCTCTAAACTTCTTCTTACGAACGCAGGCACTTCGTCTGAACAGGTCTGAAATGCTACATTCCTAAGTTCTTTATTGTTCTTTCAGTGAGCTAAATTTTTTCTATATTTTCTATCCACTCTCTAAATTTCGAAGGTTCTCCTTTGAACGTGGCAGTCCGATTGCTAATATTTTGATGGTTCCTTGCTAGCTCAACTCACCTACCGTTTCAGTTGCTAATCGCATCGCTTCATTGGCAGGATCTAAGGTTGTTGCCATGTTTTACTGTTATCTTTAGCACGAATACAATTTCTCATTTCGATCGATTGACTTGCCTGTAAACAAGTTTTCTATCGTCTGCTAATATCTAACTGCTGATTCTATATGTGCAAGAATTTGTTCTATTTCATTTTTATATATAATTATGCAATTAATATATGCCTTTTGTGCTCTGTCACCATTTACATAATACAACTGACAATTTAATATAATTAACAACATATATTACATTCATAATACAGAGGTCTTGATTCGTCTCCCTAGAAGGAAAACAAAGTTTATATTACATGCTGTGGACAAATTTCAATTAATTTTTTTTTACTTGAAAATATATTTCAATTAAATACTATTTTATAACGCTTGTATTCTACCAAACAATAACAAGTCATTATTTATAACACTTGTATTCTACCAAACAATAACAAGTCATTATTTATAACACTTGTATTCTACCAAACAATAACAAGTCATTATTTATAACACTTGTATTCTACCAAACAATAACAAGTCATTAAGTTCCATTTCAACAATCAATTCAAAAGGACAATCAATCAATCCATAAATATAATTAAGTAATTCATACTTTACGATCCTTGGGCCTTGGAAAATGAAAGTACACATTCGATGTTTAAGTTTCTTAAGCCAGAAGTAGGTTACACTCACACGGTCACGTGCTTGCACGCCTGTCTCTCCAGACACTACGTTTTAAGTTCGACGATATTTGTTGTACGCTAATTGACAACTAATTTCAATCTTAAACGTGCTCTGTTTTCTTGCAATATTCGGGAGTTTCTCGTGACACGACGCGCTGAAGTAGCTTGAATTCTTTAGTTGTGAAGTTATTGTTGACATCAACTTGACTTGTCTCGACAACTTGAGCATGCTTTGTCTTGAGCTTTCATCATAACCTGCTATTTTGAGTTCGTGATCAGTTAACTTGGATATATATCATCATCATCATCGAGTGCCATCTCTGCAACGAAGGTTGGCTACCATGGAGCGCCATGATTCTGCTCTGCCACTTGCTTTGAATGTGCAGGTTGTCATAGGCTTATTTGTCCATCTTTTGATGTTACTCGTCCATGTTAGTCTTGGTCTACCTCTGCCTCATTTACCATGTATTTTCCCCTCTAGGATTACTTTTAATAGGCTGTTGTCTTTCACATGGCCTAAAAATCGCATTTGTCTTGTTTGAATTGTCTTTAGTAGTTCTCTTTTCAGTTTTAGTTGTATTAAGACTTCATCGTTTGTTTTATTTCCCTTCCATGCAATTCTACCTATTCTTCCATATATCCACATTTCAAAGGCTTCAATTCTCTGTTCTGTTTTCTTGTCTAATGTCCGTGTTTCTGCACCATATAGGAATGTTGAGAAGACATAACCTTTTGCTATTCTTAGTTTTAGCCCTGGTGTTATTTGTTTTGATGTTAGTATGTTCTTCATGACATTAAAATTACTCTTTGCCATTCTTATTCTTGTGTTTATTTCAGTTGTACATTTTCCATCACGGGTTGTATGTCCAAGGTAGTTGTAGCAAGAATCAGATTCTGCCGGTCTGGAGTATAAGATGGCGATCCACCGCCGAATGTAATCTCCTATGTTACAGTTGAGGAGCGTTTTGTGGAGATAAGAGTGAAATACCTGCTGAAGGCCTATTCTTGGTCCAAGGACAGAATCTATGACGGGATGTTCCTTTCGTGTGTGTAGGTGATGATATCTCGCATGTAGTGGGTATGGTTGTGTATATTTCTTTCTTACACTCTACATCGTTGGTCGTCGTGGACGAGTGATGGCATGACCGGTCTGAGCGATGGCATGACCGGTCTGAGCTTGTTGGCTAAGGTCTTGGTCAGAATCTTGTAGTCGACATTTAGTAGCTATATGGGTCTGTAGTATTTCAGCTGTATCTTGTCGGGTTGTCTTTGGAAAGAAGTGAAATGTGTGACGCATTCATGCTCGCAGGGAGATGTCCTTTGGCGAACGATTTTGCGACGACCCGCACAAGCAGTGGGCCTAGAGAGGGATAAAATGTCCATAAAAATCTACTGTGAGTCCATCCGGCCCAGGCGATTTGTTCTTTTGCATGGCTCTCACTGAGGTTAGTAAATCCGTCAGTGTTATCTCAGCGTTCATTCATTGCTTGTATATTTCTGTCAATCTGTGTGTGTGTGTTGCATATATTTGTCTTGTGCGTCTTCCCGTGTGAGTTCTTGTGTATAAAGCTTCCGGTAGTAAAGCTCGAAAGCTTTGGCAATCTCTGCTGTGTCTGTCTGTTTGTTCCCTTCCATGTCGACAATTTCTAGGATCCGTCTGCTGCGTTGCACGTGTTCGATTTGCAAGAACTGCTTGCTAGCTGTTTCTTGGGTGCTCATGTCTTGGCGAGCACGTATCGATGCTCCTTGGTGTTTGTAGTTTTCATAATTGAGCAGTTCTTCTTCGGGTGCTGATATATTGGGGTTGTTCTTGTCATTCTGCTTTGTTAGTTGATGGCTCTTTGTAGTATGTGTTCTTGCTTCCCCCTGTTGTTGTGTGTTTGTGATGCCAGCGCCATTGTCCGATCCCTTATTGTGTTTTTCATGACCTCCCAGTGAGTTAGAGCTTCATGCACGTTTTCGTCGCTGGTGTACGAGTGTATCAGCTGTGTCATTTTCTGGCCGTATGTGTCGTTGTGGAGTAGCGTGTTGTTAAATTTCCAGTGAGATGACTCACTGAAACAAACATCTCAGTTTATTTTGGGAGGTGCGACACTAAATGTTTATATTCAGATATTAGAATTAGCGCTTTAGTGTTGGATTCTTGTGTTGTTGTTTTTGGCAGTGTGTTGAGCATGATAGATCTGTATATGTCTACATTCTGTGTGGTGTGTGTTTCTAGTGTATGTTGTAACGCCCTTCTTGCTGGTATGATTGTGTTATATTCGTAGAATATGTGTTCTTCTGTTCTTGTATGTTTCGTCTGCAAAGTTGGCACTTCGCTTGTTGTGGATGTCAGGCTGTGTATGAGTCTGTATGTGACTTCACTTGTTGCGGATGTCATGCTGTATATGAGTCTGTATGTGACTTCGCTTGTTGTGGATGCCATGCTGTATATGAGTCTGTATGTGACTTCGCTTGTTGTGGATGCCATGCTGTATATGAGTCTGTATGTGACTTCGCTTGTTGTGGATGCCATGCTGTATATGAGTCTGTATGTGACTTCGCTTGTTGTGGATGTCATGCTGTATATGAGTCTGTATGTGAATTCCTTTGTTGTGGGTGTCATGCTGTATATGAGTCTGTATGTGACTTCGCTTGTTGTGGATGTCATGCTGTATATGAGTCTGTATGTGACTTCGCTTGTTGTGGATGTCAGGCTGTGTATGAGTCTGTATGTGACTTCACTTGTTGCCGGTGTCATGCTGTATATGAGTCTGTATGTGACTTCGCTTGTTGTGGATGTCAGGCTGTGTATGAGTCTGTATGTGACTTCACTTGTTGCCGGTGTCATGCTGTATATGAGTCTGTATGTGACTTCCCTTTCTTTGGGAGCGATGCGTGGATTGCGGAGGTTTGAGAAAGTGCTGGTGTAGTCTGTGAGAAAGTATTTTTGGCCCGTCTTGATTCTGAGCTGTAGTGGGGGTGCTTGCTGTTTAATGATGTGTTTGTAAATATTGTTTGTCTTTTGATGTAATAGATTGTCGGGTCCTTGGATGGCTTGAATGCAAGTTTTGTAGAATGTGGGTGTGGGACCGAAATGGTGATGTATTGAATTGTTAAGTTTTCTGAATTTGAATAATCTCAGTCCCATGTAGTAGTGTGCGAGCGTATGATTGTCTGGTTGTTGGATGATGCGGTCACGTGACTTATCCTGAGAGCTCTTATTTGTGTGTATGTCCTGTAGTGAAATCCCTCCTTGTTTTTTGTGCTGTATCAGTGTTTTGTGTTGTATGCTGTGTATAGTGTATCAAAAACCAAATGTCTAATCAGTTTGTTTATTTCTGTTATTGTGGTTGTGGTGTGTCAAAGATTGTGCCTATGTATGTTAGTTTTGGGATGATGTAAGTGTTTACGATGATGCTCCCACCAAAAATTGTGGATGTTTTGTATTTGTATCTCTGCAGCATGTCTGTTATATTTGTGACTAGGTCATGTCGGTTCGTGTGTTCTCTATTTGTATCTCTGCAGCATGTCTTTTATCTTTGTGACTAGGTTCTGCCGGTTCGTGTGTTCTGTCTGGGTTGCAAGGATATATTATTTTGTACAACTTAATGTTGGTGACCGGTGTTAGAGCAGAGGGGAGGTTCTCCTTGGTAGTCGGGAGCTGCCAGTGTATGGTGCCCTTGTACCTTTTTTTGAAATGTTATTTGACAACGCCTTCTTTAACACCGATGGTAACTATACTAACGACAATGATATCTCCTTCTTCTTCACTGGACGGTCACTCTGAAACCACCCAGTATCGTTGCTGGTTCGCACTAGGCGGTCACTCTGAAACCACCCAGCACTGATGCAGATCTGATGATGATGACTTCTCGCACTAGGCGGTCACTCTGAAACCACCCAGTATCGTTGCTGGTTCGCACTAGGCGGTTACTCTGAAACCACCCAGCACTGATGCAGATCTGATGATGATGACTTCTCGCACTGGGCGGTCACTCTGAAACCACCCAGCACAACTCAGATAGATCTGAGCTCGACCCGGAATTCTGCTGACGGATGTAAATTCCTCCACTATGGCCCGTGTTTCGTATCTTCTCGACTTCACGTTGTGATGATTCTAATATGCGACCCTGTTTCGTTCTTCGAGAGGACAAGTACAGCACAATGACAAAGGATGTAACTGACACTTAGGAAAAATTTCACACAAGGGTTTATTTCATGACATGACAACTATGCATGGCATCACCACTGACATCGTGAAGATCCAATCATAACTCCTAATATATACTCAGTTATGACCCCCACTTCTACTACGTCGTGTGTAACTCTTCGGGGATACAGTGTCGCTACTTGCAGTCGGATACTGCCCCCTTTTACACTTCCTATTCTGGTATAACCCCTAGCACCTAACATTGTTGCTTGTCGGCTAACAATCAGCCTCTTGTGGTAAGAACCACCCTGTTCTGTAAATTCTATGTACAAAACATTGTACTCCCTGGGTTCATAATAATGTCTCCCTAGCGGCTAATAACAGCCTATACATGGTTAGAACAAATCTGTTCTGTCAATCTCTATGCACAAAACCTTGTACTCAATGGGTTCATAATAATGTCTCTCTAGCGGCTAATAACAGCCTATACATGGTGAGAACAAACAAGTTCTATCAAATCCTCTCTAGCGGCTAATAACAGCCTATACATGGTAAGAACAAACATGTTCTATCACTCTCTATGCACAAAACCTTGTATTCAATGGGTTCATAATAATGTCTCTATAGCGGCTAATAACAGCCTATACATGGTGAGAAACAGACCTGTTCTATCAAATTGTCTATGCGCTAACATCGAAAATACCGACGTCCTATTTGCTGAAGTTCCCGGGATTTGGCTTCCACTCAGCCTCCCATCTTTGTGAGCGCTATCTAGCTCCCTATGTCTACCGTATCCCGTGCGTGAGTATCATAACTCATTCACTCTAACCTTAGTTCACAGTTCCCTGAATCATGCCCCTAGTTAGTGATACCGTCACGACTGTAAATTGACTGGAGTATCATAGCTCCTACTGCACAGACCATAACTAGATCCGCAAACACTGGACTCTATCTAATTCACCTAACACTTAACCTAATATCCCCGCTATCTATTCTAACACAAGTCACTATATCCTTGAAACACTATTCTCCCTATCTCACAATCCTCATCGCCTAAACTGTTCTCCTGGAAAACAACTGTTCTACCGTTCCAACACTTTCTGACTTAACACTAACACTCTCGCTCACGGTATCGCTTGTCACAAACCGACAATGCGTCCGCATCGAGCGCTGGTCGTCTCTCCAATTGAATTTCACTCACAACTCTTTGTTCGCTACCTGTTCGCACCATCTCCGCATTTCCCGTGGACCATGAGTTGCTACTTGTCCCCGCTATTCTGACCTTCACCTCTCGACCTCTCCGTCCCTTATCCCCTACCCTGTTTCACTGCCTCCTCACTCCTGGTAGTTATTTATATATCTAATGACTACCCTACTCCATCCCTACTATCCCCCTTCCACCCTTACATCTCACTACTACCCTGAGCCTCCTTCACAATTTCTGCTAGGGCCCCTACAGAACTTCTTGAAGTTGCTCCTCTACCTTTCTATCTATTGTCCCTCTACTCCCCTTCCTCTATACTCTGGCTTTCTCCCTCTTCTGTCGTCCCCCAGCTCTCCTCACTTCCCTCTCGTTCACTCTCTTGTTCTTTTTTTTTTTTTCCTCCGGCGACTCCCCGGAAGATCATCTCCCTTGTCTTTTCCTAATCACGCTCCTTTCCTCCCCCTGCGTTTCTGTATCTGTCTTTTCTTCACCTTTCTCTTTTACCATCTTCTGTTGCCTTGCTTCTTGTTCCATGCGACTCAGCCTCACCCGTCTCTCCGGTATCGGTGCGTCTTCCTCTTCGGATGACGTTTCCCTCTTGCTTTGTACTCTTCGTTCTTGTTTTTTTTTAGTCCGGCTTCTCGTATTCCCATATGGTGCCTCTTCTCCTGTGGTGTCTTCTTTGTCGTTATTTGTCTCTATTTGTTCGCCCCCCCCCCTAGTTATCTTATTCTCCTCTTGTATATCCTCTCTTTCTATCGTTTGCTCACTCACTTCTGAACCCTTCCCTTGGCTTTCTTCACTTCCTGTCTCCTCTGTAGTCTTTTCTCCCCTGTACATTGTACACCTCCTCTTCGGCCTCCCCTCCTGCTCCTGTTCGTCCTCTGACCGTCTACGTCTGTTATTTTCCCTATTTGTCTGTTTCGTTGTATACTCTGTTCTATTGCCATGTATTGTTTGCTGGGAATTTCTTGTGTAATTGTTTTTAAGCCTGTGCGAAGCAGTGCTCCGTGAAATTTATGATGTCTGTGCTGTTCCAACTCCTCCTCTAGTGTGGGGATATTGGATGCATGTCTGTCTATTTGTTTTGTTAATTTGATGGCTTCTTCTAGTAATTTTTCTTGTCTTAATCTGTGTTTGTTTATCTGTAGTGCTAGAATCTGTGTTCTTTCCAGTATAGTGTTTTTTAGGAGTTCCCAACTCAAGGGCACAATAATAACATCAGATGGGAGATGCACCACAGAAATAAAAAGCAGAATAGCTCAGACCAAAATAGCATTTCAGAAAATTAAAAATATCTTATGCAACAAATCTATGTCAATAAAAATGAGAAAGAGAGTTCATCGGTGCTATATAGAACCAATTCTGACCTATGGAAGCGAATCATGGACAGTAGACAAACAAATGAAAAGACGATTAGAGGCCACAGAGATGGAATTTCTCAGAAGAATGTTGAAAGTTCCCTGGACAGATAAAAAGACCAATGAGGAAGTTCTCAAAGAGGCCAACAAAAAAAGGGAGCTCTTAAAAAACATCAGAAAGAAGCAATCAACATTTTTCGGGCACATCATGAGAAGAGGACAATTGGAATACTTGGTTACAACTGGCAAAATAGAAGGAAAGAGAGATCGCGGACGACAAAGAGAGAAAATACTGGATAGCTTGGTGTCATGGCATGGAAAGCATTCAACAACAGAACTGATACGATGCACTGTAGATAGAAGATTGTGGAGGGACATGATCGCCTACGCCAACCGGCAGGGTACATGATGATGAGGAGTTCCCAATGTTGCTGTATGTTGTCTATGTCTTTGTCGTCGAAGTATAACTGGATAATTTGTTTCATGTGTTCTGTATATGTTTTGTTCTGCAGTAGGGTGTTGTTGAATTTCCAGTGAGGTGGCCTCCTGGAATGAGGGTTTGTGTATGCGGTATTAATTGTTTCAATGACTGTCTTGTGGTCTGTAAACTGGAGTGTGTTTGTGATATGTGTGGCCTGGCTGATGAAGTTTGTGGACGGGACATAAATCCTGTCTAGCCGTGTTGCCCTGTTGTGGGAGTGGTTGTTGTGTGTAATGTCCATGCCGTGTGGGTGTGTGTGTCTATATGCATCCGTCAACCCGTGAGTGTCAATTATTGTCTGTAAGATTGGTGATTGTTATCTTTATATATTTTCCTTATCTGCTTCTGACCTCTCCTCCAATAATGTCCATATCTGTCAGGGTGCAGTTAAAGTCTCCCCCTAAAATAATATTTTGTCCCCTGTATGACCCTGTAGTCTGTCATAAAAGATTGGTCGCTGTCCGTAATATGGTGGTGCGTGTATGTGAAGGCGGTATATTTATTTGAAGGCGGTATTCATTTTGAAGGATTGTTCATTGAAGGAGCAGCGAATAACACACTTTGCATTATTTGATGGCAAGGCGGCACATATTCAAATATTTACTGCCATCTCCACGTTGCTTATTAAATTTTTGGCCGTTATCTTTCTTCCGTTATTATGCCGCGACAACCTCCGTTGACCTTCTTCTCGACCGTTAACTCAAGTCATTCTTCCTCACTCCGGTGAAACCTATGTGACAAAAGACCCTAACCAAACAAACTATATTAAAATCATCAACTCACAATATCGTCATATTTACTTCATTGGCAGCCTTTATTACTTAATTTTCTTCCGTCTGTTACAATTGCAGTTATTTATATTCCAGTCTCACACTTTAATCCTACTCTATCTAAATGGAGCTAACTTACTTTAACCTTGATGATGCCCTATTCTATACTGGTCCGTTCCCATCGAACGTCCCAAATTACCCTTCCTAATACTAAATTCTGGTTTCTACTTGTTCCTGATCCACTCCGGATCTGTTAATATCGTTTAGTTTCATACCGATCATTCTACATCTGTTAAATATCGTCTAGTTTCATACCGATCATTCTACATCTGTTAATATCATCTAGTTCCATACCGATCATTCTACATCTGTTAATATCATCTAGTTCCATACCGATCATTCTACATATGTTAATATCATCTAGTTCCATACCGATCATTCTACATCTCTGGCCACTAGTGGTAATCCAATCTCCAATTCTCTCTTCGTCAATGTTTCCACCGCTCCCTATTAACAAATTCTCTGCTACATATTAACAAATTCTCTGCTCTCTATTAACAAATTCTCTGCTCCCTATTAACAAATTCTCTGCTCCCTATTAACAAATTCTCTGCTCCATATTAACAAATTCTCTGCTCCCTATTAACAAATTCTCTGCTCCATATTAACAAATTCTCTGCTCCCTATTAACAAATTCTCTGCTCCATATTAACAAATTCTCTGCTCCCTATTAACAAATTCTCTGCTCCATATTAACAAATTCTCTGCTCCATATTAACAAATTCTCTGTTCCATATTAACAAATTCTCTGCTCCATATTAACAAATTCTCTGCTCCATATTAACAAATTCTCTGCTCCATATTAACAAATTCTCTGCTCCATATGTTTCCGTCTGCTCATCTCTCAGTCATCTACCTTCGTCAATGTTTCCACCGCTCCATATTAACAAATTCTCTGCTCCATATTAACAAATTCTCTGCTCCATATTAACAAATTCTCTGCTCCATATTAACAAATTCTCTGCTCCATATGTTTCCGTCTGCTCATCTCTCAGTCATCTACCTTTGTCAATGTTTCCACCGCTCCATATTAACAAATTCTCTGCTTCATATGTTTCCGTCTGCTCATCTCTCAGTCATCTACCTTCGTCAATGTTTCCACCGCTCCATATTAACAAATTCTCTGCTCCATATGTTTCCGTCTGCTCATCTCTCAGTCATCTACCTTCGTCAATGTTTCCACCGCTCCATATTAACAAATTCTCTGCTTCATATGTTTCCGTCTGCTCATCTCCGCTGCCAATCGAGAAGTCTTCTACCCTTGTCAATGTTTCCACCGCTCCATATTAACAAATTCTCTGCTCCATATGTTTCCGTCTGCTCATCTCCGCTGCCAATCGAGAAGTCTTCTACCTTCGTCAATGTTTCCACCGCTCCATATTAACAAATTCTCTGCTCCATATGATTCCATCTGCTCATCTCTCAGTCATCTACCTTCGTCAATGTTTCAGCCTCTCCATATTAACAAATTCTCTGCTTCATATGTTTCCGTCTGCTCATCTCCGCTGCCAATCGAGAAGTCTTCTACCTTTGTCAATGTTTCCACCGCTCCATATTAACAAATTCTCTGCTCCATATGTTTCCGTCTGCTCATCTCCGCTGCCAATCAAGAAGTCTTCTATCTTTATCAATGTTTCCACCGCTCCATATTAACAAATTCTCTGCTTCATATGTTTCCGTCTGCTCATCTCCGCTGCCAATCGAGAAGTCTTCTACCTTTGTCAATGTTTCCACCGCTCCATATTAACAAATTCTCTGCTCCATATGTTTCCGTCTGCTCATCTCCGCTGCCAATCAAGAAGTCTTCTACCTTTGTCAATGTTTCCACCGCTCCATATTAACAAATTCTCTTCTTCATATGTTTCCGTCTGCTCATCTCCGCTGCCAATCGAGAAGTCTTCTACCTTTGTCAATGTTTCCACCGCTCCATATTAACAAATTCTCTTCTTCATATGTTTCCGTCTGCTCATCTCCGCTGCCAATCAGAAGTCTTCTACCTTTGTCAATGTTTCCACCGCTCCATATTAACAAATTCTCTTCTTCATATGTTTCCGTCTGCTCATCTCCGCTGCCAATCAAGAAGTCTTCTACCTTTGTCAATGTTTCCACCGCTCCATATTAACAAATTCTCTTCTTCATATGTTTCCGTCTGCTCATCTCCGCTGCCAATCAAGAAGTCTTCTACCTTTGTCAATGTTTCCACCGCTCCATATTAACAAATTCTCTGCTTCATATGTTTCCGTCTGCTCATCTCCGCTGCCAATCAAGAAGTCTTCTACCTTTGTCAATGTTTCCACCGCTCCATATTAACAAATTCTCTGCTCCATATGTTTCCGTCTGCTCATCTCCGCTGCCAATCAAGAAGTCTTCTACCTTCGTCAATGTTTCCACTGCTCCATATTAACAAATTCTCTGCTCCATATGTTTCCGTCTGCTCATCTACGCTGCCAATCAAGAAGTCTTCTACCTTCGTCAATGTTTCCACCGCTCCATATTAACAAATTCTCTGCTCCATATGTTTCCGTCTGCTCATCTCCGCTGCCAATCAAGAAGTCTTCTACCTTCGTCAATGTTTCCACCGCTCCATATTAACAAATTCTATGCTTCATATGTTTCCGTCTGCTCATCTCCGCTGCCAATCAAGAAGTCTTCTACCTTTGTCAATGTTTCCACCGCTCCATATTAACAAATTCTCTGCTTCATATGTTTCCGTCTGCTCATCTCCGCTGCCAATCAAGAAGTCTTCAACCTTTGTCAATGTTTCCACCGCTCCCTATTAACAAATTCTCTGCTCCATATGTTTCCGTCTGCTCATCTCCGCTGCCAATCAAGAAGTCTTCTACCTTTGTCAATGTTTCCACCGCTCCATATTAACAAATTCTCTGCTCCATATGTTTCCGTCTGCTCATCTCCGCTGCCAATCGAGAAGTCTTCTACCTTTGTCAATGTTTCCACCGCTCCATATTAACAAATTCTCTGCTTCATATGTTTCCGTCTGCTCATCTCCGCTGCCAATCGAGAAGTCTTCTACCTTTGTCAATGTTTCCACCGCTCCATATTAACAAATTCTCTGCTTCATATGTTTCCGTCTGCTCATCTCCGCTGCCAATCAAGAAGTCTTCTATCTTTGTCAATGTTTCCACCGCTCCATATTAACAAATTCTCTGCTCCATATGTTTCCGTCTGCTCATCTCCGCTGCCAATCGAGAAGTCTTCTACCTTTGTCAATGTTTTCACCGCTCCATATTAACAAATTCTCTGCTCCATATGTTTCCGTCTGCTCATCTCCGCTGCCAATCAAGAAGTCTTCTACCTTTGTCAATGTTTCCACTGCTCCATATTAACAAATTCTCTGCTTCATATGTTTCCGTCTGCTCATCTCCGCTGCCAATCAAGAAGTCTTCTACCTTTGTCAATGTTTCCACTGCTCCCTATTAACAAATTCTCTGCTCCACATGTTTCCGTCTGCTCATCTCCGCTGCCAATCGAGAAGTCTTCTATCTTTGTCAATGTTTCCACTGCTCCTATTAACAAATTCTCTGCTCCATATGTTTCCGTCTGCTCATCTCCGCTGCCAATCGAGAAGTCTTCTACCTTTGTCAATGTTTCCACTGCTCCATATTAACAAATTCTCTGCTTCATATGTTTCCGTCTGCTCATCTCCGCTGCCAATCGAGAAGTCTTCTACCTTTGTCAATGTTTCCACCGCTCCATATTAACAAATTCTCTGCTCCATATGTTTCCGTCTGCTCATCTCCGCTGCCAATCGAGAAGTCTTCTACCTTTGTCAATGTTTCCACCGCTCCATATTAACAAATTCTCTGCTCCATATGTTTCCGTCTGCTCATCTCCGCTGCCAATCGAGAAGTCTTCTACCTTTGTCAATGTTTCCACCGCTCCATATTAACAAATTCTCTGCTCCATATGTTTCCGTCTGCTCATCTCCGCTGCCAATCGAGAAGTCTTCTACCTTTGTCAATGTTTCCACCGCTCCATATTAACAAATTCTCTGCTCCATATGTTTCCGTCTGCTCATCTCCGCTACCAATCAAGAAGTCTTCTACCTTTGTCAATGTTTCCACCGCTCCATATTAACAATTTCTCTGCTTCATATGTTTCCGTCTGCTCATCTCCGCTGCCAATCAAGAAGTCTTCTATCTTTGTCAATGTTTCCACCGCTCCATATTAACATTTTCTCTGCTCCATATGTTTCCGTCTGCTCATCTCCGCTGCCAATCAAGAAGTCTTCTATCTTTGTCAATGTTTCCACCGCTCCATAATAACAAATTCTCTGCTCCATATGTTTCCGTCTGCTCATCTCCGCTGCCAATCAAGAAGTCTTCTACCTTTGTCAATGTTTCCACCGCTCCATATTAACAATTTCTCTGCTCCATATGTTTCCGTCTGCTCATCTCCGCTGCCAATCAAGAAGTCTTCTACCTTTGTCAATGTTTCCACCGCTCCATATTAACAAATTCTCTGCTCCATATGTTTCCGTCTGCTCATCTCCGCTGCCAATCAAGAAGTCTTCTACCTTTGTCAATGTTTCCACCGCTCCATATTAACAAATTCTCTGCTCCATATGTTTCCGTCTGCTCATCTCCGCTGCCAATCAAGAAGTCTTCTATCTTTATCAATGTTTCCACCGCTCCATATTAACAAATTCTCTGCTTCATATGTTTCCGTCTGCTCATCTCCGCTGCCAATCGAGAAGTCTTCTACCTTTGTCAATGTTTCCACCGCTCCATATTAACAAATTCTCTGCTCCATATGTTTCCGTCTGCTCATCTCCGCTGCCAATCAGAAGTCTTCTACCTTTGTCAATGTTTCCACCGCTCCATATTAACAAATTCTCTTCTTCATATGTTTCCGTCTGCTCATCTCCGCTGCCAATCGAGAAGTCTTCTACCTTTGTCAATGTTTCCACCGCTCCATATTAACAAATTCTCTTCTTCATATGTTTCCGTCTGCTCATCTCCGCTGCCAATCAAGAAGTCTTCTACCTTTGTCAATGTTTCCACCGCTCCATATTAACAAATTCTCTTCTTCATATGTTTCCGTCTGCTCATCTCCGCTGCCAATCAAGAAGTCTTCTACCTTTGTCAATGTTTCCACCGCTCCATATTAACAAATTCTCTTCTTCATATGTTTCCGTCTGCTCATCTCCGCTGCCAATCAAGAAGTCTTCTACCTTTGTCAATGTTTCCACCGCTCCATATTAACAAATTCTCTGCTTCATATGTTTCCGTCTGCTCATCTCCGCTGCCAATCAAGAAGTCTTCTACCTTTGTCAATGTTTCCACCGCTCCATATTAACAAATTCTCTTCTTCATATGTTTCCGTCTGCTCATCTCCGGTGCCAATCGAGAAGTCATCTATCTTTGTGCCCCCTTCTCAACCGTCTCTAGCCCACGTCATACCCAATTTCGTCATAGGATCCTATTTCGTCATTTCTTCTTCAGTATATTTCTGTGCTTAACTTGTTTCTTCCCTTTCTTTCATCCTTTAGTGTGCAATTCCCTGTCAAACTATTTTCTCTGCTATATATGCAGACTATTGTGTATGTGTGTTTGTCGTCGTCTTTTACTTGAACTATGGCTGTCCTGCCGTCACTATCTCTGTCTTTCCTAATGTTCGTCCACCTGTCTGATGTTTGTAAAATTGCCACACCTGAACCTGTTTTGTTTGTGGCTAGGCTGAAGCACGCGTGCCGCAGGCCTAGCCGTGTTGTGATGCGGGATGCGTGGTCGTCTGTGTGTATGTTTGTTTCCTGTAGTAAAATGAAATCTGGCTTGTGTTTGTGTATGAGTGTTGTGATCTAATTTGGACCTGAGGCCCCTAATGTTTAATGTTAAGATGATTATGGTTGCTGCTATTTGCCAAATGATTTATAAAAATAAATTCTATTTACATATATACATGCAAAAGTATTTATAAATGAAATAGTTGTGACAATATAAGTGCACACAGACCTGCACTTACATTCACCACGTGCTCGCAAATAATTTTGATAAAATTGGTACATTCACCCACATGCTCACAAATAATTATAATAAAACATGTATATTCACCCACGTGCTCCCAACAAGTTATAATAAAACAGGTACATTCAACCACGTGCTCACAAATAATTTTGATAAAATTGGTACATTCGCCCACACGCTCACAAATAATTTTAATAAGACATGTACATTCACCCATGTGTTTACAACAAGTTAACATAAAACAGGTACATTCACCCACGTGCTCACAAATAATTTTAATAAATTTTGTACATTCATCCACATGCTCACAAATAATTTTGACAAAGTTTGTACATTCATCCACATGCTCACAAATAATTTTGACAAAGTTTGTACATTCATCCACATGCTCACAAATAATTTTTACAAAGTTTGTACATTCACCCACGTGCTCACAAATAATTTTGACAAAGTTTGTACATTCATCCACATGCTCACAAATAATTTTGACAAAGTTTGTACATTCATCCACATGCTCACAAATAATTTTGATAAAGTTTGTACATTCACCCACGTGCTCACAAATAATTTTGACAAAGTTTGTACATTCACCCACGTGCTCACAAATAATTTTGACAAAGTTTGTACATTCATCCACATGCTCACAAATAATTTTGATAAAGTTTGTACATTCATCCACATGCTCACAAATAATTTTGATAAAGTTTGTACATTCATCCACATGCTCACAAATAATTATAATACAACATGTATATTCACCCATGTGCTCACAACAAGTTAATATAAAAGTAACGTAAAGACTATTGTGTAGGAATAGAAAAATGTTCTAATGGTACACTTACGTGTTTCTGTCCATGAACATTAAAATTTACACATACGATACACATTATGCTAACGAATTTAAAAAACAGTTAATTTTTTGTTCTTTTTAGAGTTCGTTTTTTTTTCCGTGGCGTCGGCATCTCCTGCATCGAGTCGTCTTCCGTGTCTGTGTTGATGATTAAACGCCCCATTGTGGGGATTTCAGTTTGTGTTGGATCTTCCTCGCTCTCGAGCTCTGATTTTTCTGTTGGACTTCTCTTCTGTTGGCTGTTATGCCGGCGTTTTTTTCCGGCCTGAACTGTGACGAAACCGTCACTGTTTGGTGTTTCGCCGGTTCTCCGACTGTCAACTTTGGTCTTGTTGTATTCTACTGTCTCTTCTCTTGCGACTGTCTGGTCGACAGCGGTCGATTCCTCTGATGGTAGGTCTTGTTGGTTAGCTATGGCTTCGGCAATAACTATTTGCCTCTCCTTTCCTCCATGAGTCGCCTTTCTTGTATCTGTTTTTTTTCAGGGGACATTGACTGTCCCAGTGAGCATCACTGGTACAGTGCGTACACTGTGTACGGCTGCCTGGCAATGTCACCCATGTGGTTACAATTCTCCCACTTCGGGATCTTACTTTCATGTAGTGAGGGATTTTTAAATTTTCAACTGGTCTATACCTGAATATCCAATCACAGGTGATTCAGATTCTGGCTACATCGGCTTCTTTGTCGCCTGTCATCTTTGCGACGAGTTTTTCTACTTGATCTTTGTCGATGGTTGGGGTAACCAATGGATCACCCCCTTCTGTTTTTCCTTCTCCACGTGTTCGATTTCGATTGAGATTCAATCTCTTGTAGTGAATTATATGTGCTGCCGAACTCAGTGTAAAGTACCACTTGAATGGGCTATCCAAGCGGTACAAGGTTTTGATGCTGTTCTGACCGATACCGAAGGGTCCGGACAGAACTCCCAGCAGAAGGTTAAAGTTCACCTTTGAAATGTCTTGTCCTGCGATGTTGAGAACAACTGTTCCACTTCTGTGAATGAGGTTTCCCTGAAAGTCACCATCTAACTCAAATAATGGCACCTCCATATTTCCGTGACCTTATGTCACCACAGAACACAATAAATAAAAGCACAATCCAATGGAAATAAAAAAAAAAAATTTTGGTTGGTTGAAAAATATCCACTAGAATTTCATAAACCCGGACCACTGAATCTTAATATTAGCTTTAGCAAATTTAAGATTTCTTCTTTTTTGTGCAGGGAACAAAATATGCACTACTTTACTAAATAACAATATGTAATATTCTAAAATGTTAATTATGTAAACCGTCTGGTTTTTGCATTTCTTTGTATATATAAAATTTCATAAAATCTGTGCATATTTTTTATAGCTTTCTACATAGGGATAATTAATTCAAATAAAAGAAATTGTATTTTTTATTAATTTCTGTTAATAAATATAATATTTTGAAAAAATCGATTTTAAGTACTGAAAGTTATCTCCCTTCATTTACAGGGAGGCATATTCTGCCTGTAACAATGTAATCCAATTATATAAAAAAAATTGCTGTGCAGTGAAACTATTTGTGAATTTGCGGAATACATCGGGTCACTATTGTCTACGTCCCTGAACATGTGGGAGTAGTGGCAACAAAAAAAATAGGTCACGTTGTCTAGAAGCACTGTCATTAAAGATGGTCAAACAATGGGTCGGGCGATCATCATCAATGCCCTCCGAAATGTGGAAAGGGCACTTGACTTTGACGACCATGAGTCCTCATCACTTTTTCGGATGAAAGAGATGGGAGTTAAGCTGGGCACAGCCAGAAACGAGAAACTTAGTGGGCGTATGAGAAGACTTATCAACCAACACAGAACTGGAGTTGTCAGTCGCTGGACACTGCGGGACTTGCTGAGGAGGGGACCTGAGCACATATGGACATGTTCAGAGTGCAATGATGATGACCCGCAAATAACTCAATACGTTGCTACTTCCAGATATGGCGGTCTTCTTGAACTTGTAACTGTGAGCATGTTTATTATCTGGGATACGATGTTCTTCCATGTAGTTTTATGTACTCTCTTTGAGAGCGATGGAAATGTGTGCCATAATGTTTGATGTTACGTGTTAATGTTATGTGTTAATGTTATGTGTTAATGTTATATGTTGACCTAATATGTTAATGCTATGTGTTGATAATGTATGTTTATGTTATATTTTGATTTTAACCCAAATAGACGGCTGCCTTGTTTGTCCATTTACCGATCACCATTATGGTTGATTTTAGGACGTTCAGTTTGGCTCCACTGCCCTGACTGAAATCTTTGTACGTCTTTAATATGTTCTGAGTGGATCTTTCATTTGGCGGGAAGAAAATGGTGTCCCCTGCATAGGTGGGCAGCTTTTGTTCTCCTCTGACTTGTATGAAGGAGACACATATGGCTATCTGTATATTTTTGGAATCCCCCAAGAAAGAAGACAAATTAATCTTATAGAAATGCATACACACATGTTGGCTAGTATTTTGAGGCCCGCCTCGTTCTGAAACAACCAATTTAAATGCAAGAACATGTTCTACCGTTGAATTGTTGATGAAAATATTAATATATGCTTGAGCATTTTGTTAGTAGTAGTAGTAGTAGTAGTAGTTGTTGTTGTTGTTGTAGTAGTAGTAGTAGTAGTATTACTATTAGTAGTAGTAGTATTACTTTTAGTAGTAGTAGTAGTATTACTATTAGTAGTAGTAGTAGTTGTAGTAGTAGTAGTAGTATTACTATTAGTAGTAGTAGTAGTATTAGTAGTAGTAGTAGTATTAGTAGTAGTAGTAGTTGTAGTAGTTGTAGTAGTAGTAGTAGTTGTTGTTGTAGTTGTAGTAGTAATACAGTCAGTAGTTGTTAATGGTAGTAGTAGTACAACTTTAGTAAATATTTCATTTAAACTCTTTATTGTATAAATATAAACATTTTAAAATAATTGTTGTTTTTGTTTTCCCTGAGAAGGGAGTGATCTACTTCAGATTTCCAGCCGTGAAAAGGGCATAAAGGTGTCATTGAAATTCTTGGTCGTTCTCGTACTCGGAGTCGCTGAAGTAGGTTGGTTATTTTCGTATTCGTCGAAATCCCAGCCGTCCCCCTTCCGCCCCCCCCCCACATGGTTAGTTGTGTCAGTTCATTGTTGTTCTTCGTTCAGCGTAGATTCGTGTGTGACTTTTGGGTTATCATCCTTTGTTTCTGTGAGTTTTTTGCTTCTGTGTTCATCTTCTGAATCTGTTGATGTGGGCTGGGCGTCTTGACTTCTGTTCTGGGCCTCTGTTGCAGCGTTGGTTCGTTCGTTAATTGTTCTATCTTCTTTTGTTCTGAGCTGCGTTTTGTGTGTGTAGGTGGTGGAAATGTTTTGCTGACTGATGTTTCTCGGGGGTTATTGTCTTGAGATCGTTGGTATATACTGCTGTGCTCGGTGTGTCTATGACTGGTTCGTCGACTGTCATCTGCCATCTCAGACCTGGCCTCTTGGGGCACCGGTTTTCTCAGTGTGTGTCGAGTCCACAGTGAGAACATCGTGTCCTCCTGCCTGGCAGGTAACGAAGACCTTGATCGTTTCAGCAATTTTCCCATTTAGTCTTATTCTTATATAATATGGTATCTGTACACCTCAAACAGGTTTGTACAAGAAAGTCCACTTGTCTGCTTCGTAAGTGTCTTGTTTCACCTGGGCCTCATTGTCCCCGGTCATTTCGGATACAATCTCTTGGACTTGTTTGTTTTCCAACGTTGGCGGCATCCAGTTGATGCATCCTTTGTTCATTTGGATGTGCCTTTCTTGTGCTTCTCGTCAATGTCTGGACCGCTGATATTAGCCATCAATGTGTCTTTCTTGTACTTCTCGTTTATGTCTGGGCCGCTGATATTAGCCATCATTGTGCCTTTCTTGTGCTTCTCGTCTATGTCTGGACCGCTGATATTAGCCATCAATGTGCCTTTCTTGTGCTTCTCGTCTATGTCTGGACCGCTGATATTAGCCATCATTGTGCCTTTCTTGTGCTTCTCGTCTATGTCTGGACCGCTGATATTAGCCATCAATGTGCCTTTCTTGTGCTTCTCGTCTATGTCTGGGCCGCTGATATTAGCCATCATTGTGCCTTTCTTGTGCTTCTCGTCTATGTCTGGACCGTTGATATTAGCCATCAATGTGCCTTTCTTGTGCTTCTCGTCTATGTCTGGACCGCTGATATTAGCCATCAATGTGTCTTTCTTGTACTTCTCGTCTATGTCTGGACCGCTGATATTAGCCATCAATGTGCCTTTCTTTTTCTTCTCGTCTATGTCTGGACCGCTGATATTAGCCATCAATGTGTCTTTCTTGTGCTTCTCGTCTATGTCTGGACCGCTGATATTAGCCATCAATGTGTCTTTCTTGCGCTTCTCGTCTATGTCTGGACCGCTGATATTAGCCATCAATGTGCCTTTCTTGTGCTTCTCGTCTATGTCTGGACCGCTGATATTAGCCATCAATGTGCCTTTCTTGTGCTTCTCGTCTATGTCTGGACCGCTGATATTAGCCATCAATGTGTCTTTCTTGTGCTTCTCGTCTATGTCTGGACCGTTGATATTAGCCATCAATGTGCCTTTCTTGTGCTTCTCGTCTATGTCTGGACCGTTGATATTAGCCATCAATGTGCCTTTCTTGTGCTTCTCGTCTATGTCTGGACCGCTGATATTAGCCATCAATGTGCCTTTCTTGTGCTTCTCGTCTATGTCTGGGTCGCTGATATTAGCCATCAATGTGTCTTTCTTGTGCTTCTCGTCTATGTCTGGACCGCTGATATTAGCCGTCAATGTGCCTTTCTTGTACTTCTCGTCTATGTCTGGACCGCTGATATTAGCCATCAATGTGCCTTTCTTGTGCTTCTCGTCTATGTCTGGACCGCTGATATTAGCCATCAATGTGCCTTTCTTGTGCTTCTCGTCTATGTCTGGACTGCTGATATTAGCCATCATTGTGCCTTTCTTGTGCTTCTCGTCTATGTCTGGACCGCTGATATTAGCCATCAATGTGTCTTTCTTGTGCTTCTCGTCTATGTCTGGACCGCTAATATTAGCCATCAATGTGCCTTTCTTGTGCTTCTCGTCTATGTCTGGGTCGCTGATATTAGCCATCAATGTGTCTTTCTTGTGCTTCTCGTCTATGTCTGGACCGCTGATATTAGCCATCAATGTGCCTTTATTGTGCTTCTCGTCTATGTCTGGGTCGCTGATATTAGCCATCAATGTGCCTTTCTTGTGCTTCTCGTCTATGTCTGAACCGCTGATATTAGCCATCAATGGGTCTTTCTTGTACTTCTCGTCTATGTCTGGACCGCTGATATTAGCCATCAATGTGTCTTTCTTGTACTTCTCGTCTATGTCTGGACCGCTGATATTAGCCATCAATGTGTCTTTCTTGTGCTTCTAGTCTATGTCTGGGCCGCTGATATTAGCCATCAATGTGCCTTTCTTGTACTTCTCGTCTATGTCTGGGCCACTGATATTAGCCATCAATGTGTCTTTCTTGTACTTCTCGTCTATGTCTGGACCGCTGATATTAGCCATCAATGTGCCTTTCTTGTGCTTCTCGTCTATGTCTGGACCGCTGATATTAGCCATCAATGTGTCTTTCTTGTGCTTCTCGTCTATGTCTGGACCGCTGATATTAGCCATCAATGTGCCTTTATTGTGCTTCTCGTCTATGTCTGGACCGCTGATATTAGCCATCAATGTGCCTTTATTGTGCTTCTCGTCTATGTCTGGACCGCTGATATTAGCCATCAATGTGTCTTTATTGTGCTTCTCGTCTATGTCTGGACCGCTGATATTAGCCATCAATGTGCCTTTCTTTTTCTTCTCGTCTATGTCTGGGCCTCTGATATCAGCCATCAATGTGCCTTTCTTGTGCTTCTCGTCTATGTCTGGACCGCTGATATTAGCCATCAATGTGCCTTTCTTGTGCTTCTCGTCTATGTCTGGGCCGCTGATATTAGCCATCAATGTGCCTTTATTGTGCTTCTCGTCTATGTCTGGACCGCTGATATTAGCCATCAATGTGTCTTTCTTGTGCTTCTCGTCTATGTCTGGGCCGCTGATATTAGCCATCAATGTGCCTTTCTTGTGCTTCTAGTCTATGTCTGGGCCGCTGATATTAGCCATCAATGTGCCTTTCTTGTGCTTCTCGTCTATGTCTGGGCCGCTGATATTAGCCATCAATGTGTCTTTCTTGTGCTTCTCGTCTATGTCTGGGCCGCTGATATTAGCCATCAATGTGTCTTTCTTGTGCTTCTCGTCTATGTCTGGGCCGCTGATATTAGCCATCAATGTGCCTTTCTTGTGCTTCTAGTCTATGTCTGGGCCGCTGATATTAGCCATCAATGTGCCTTTATTGTGCTTCTCGTCTATGTCTGGGCCGCTGATATTAGCCATCAATGTGTCTTTCTTGTGCTTCTCGTCTATGTCTGGACCGCTGATATTAGCCATCAATGTGTCTTTCTTGTGCTTCTCGTCTATGTCTGGACCGCTGATATTAGCCATCAATGTGTCTTTCTTGTACTTCTCGTCTATGTCTGGACCGCTGATATTAGCCATCAATGTGCCTTTCTTGTGCTTCTAGTCTATGTCTGGGCCGCTGATATTAGCCATCAATGTGCCTTTATTGTGCTTCTCGTCTATGTCTGGGCCGCTGATATTAGCCATCAATGTGCCTTTCTTGTGCTTCTCGTCTATGTCTGGACCGCTGATATTAGCCATCAATGTGCCTTTCTTGTGCTTCTCGTCTATGTCTGGACCGTTGATATTAGCCATCAATGTGTCTTTCTTGTGCTTCTCGTCTATGTCTGGACCGCTGATATTAGCCATCAATGTGTCTTTCTTGTGCTTCACATCTATGTCTGGACCGCTGATATTAGCCATCAATGTGCCTTTCTTGTGCTTCTCGTCTATGTCTGGACCGCTGATATTAGCCATCAATGTGCCTTTCTTGTGCTTCTCGTCTATGTCTGGGCCGCTGATATTAGCCATCAATGTGCCTTTCTTGTGCTTCTCGTCTATGTCTGGACCGCTGATATTAGCCATCAATGTGTCTTTCTTGTGCTTCTCGTCTATGTCTGGACCGCTGATATTAGCCATCAATGTGCCTTTCTTGTGCTTCTCGTCTATGTCTGGGCCACTGATATTAGCCATCAATGTGCCTTTCTTGTGCTTCTCGTCTATGTCTGAACCGCTGATATTAGCCATCAATGTGCCTTTCTTGTGCTTCTCGTCTATGTCTGGACCGCTGATATTAGCCATCAATGTGCCTTTCTTGTGCTTCTCGTCTATGTCTGAACCGCTGATATTAGCCATCAATGTGTCTTTCTTGTACTTCTCGTCTATGTCTGGACCGCTGATATTAGCCATCAATGTGTCTTTCTTGTACTTCTCGTCTATGTCTGGACCGCTGATATTAGCCATCAATGTGTCTTTCTTGTGCTTCTAGTCTATGTCTGGGCCGCTGATATTAGCCATCAATGTGCCTTTCTTGTACTTCTCGTCTATGTCTGGGCCGCTGATATTAGCCATCAATGTGCCTTTCTTGTACTTCTCGTCTATGTCTGGACCGCTGATATTAGCCATCAATGTGCCTTTCTTGTGCTTCTCGTCTATTTCTGGACCGCTGATATTAGCCATCAATGTGTCTTTCTTGTGCTTCTCGTCTATGTCTGGACCGCTGATATTAGCCATCAATGTGCCTTTATTGTGCTTCTCGTCTATGTCTGGACCGCTGATATTAGCCATCAATGTGCCTTTATTGTGCTTCTCGTCTATGTCTGGACCGCTGATATTAGCCATCAATGTGCCTTTCTTGTGCTTCTCGTCTATGTCTGGACCGCTGATATTAGCCATCAATGTGCCTTTATTGTGCTTCTCGTCTATGTCTGAACCGCTGATATTAGCCATCAATGTGCCTTTTTTGTGCTTCTCGTCTATGTCTGGACCGCTGATATTAGCCATCAATGTGCCTTTTTTGTGCTTCTCGTCTATGGCTGGACCGCTGATATTAGCCATCAATGTGCCTTTCTTGTGCTTCTCGTCTATGTCTGGACCGCTGATATTAGCCATCAATGTGCCTTTTTTGTGCTTCTTGTCTATGTCTGGACCGCTGATATTAGCCATCAATGTGCCTTTTTTGTGCTTCTCGTCTATGTCTGGGCCGCTGATATTAGCCATCAATGTGCCTTTTTTGTGCTTCTCGTCTATGGCTGGACCGCTGATATTAGCCATCAATGTGCCTTTTTTGTGCTTCTCGTCTATGGCTGGACCGCTGATATTAGCCATCAATGTGTCTTTTTGTGCTTCTCGTCTATGGCTGGACCGCTGATATTAGCCATCAATGTGCCTTTTTTGTGCTTCTCGTCTATGGCTGGACCGCTGATATTAGCCATCAATGTGCCTTTTTTGTGCTTCTCGTCTATGGCTGGACCGCTGATATTAGCCATCAATGTGCCTTTTTTGTGCTTCTCGTCTATGGCTGGACCGCTGATATTTCTTCACTTCCTCTTGCGTCCACTCGAATATCGAGGAAGACACAAAGTTTGGTTCTAGCCCTTCACAATCATTTTCAATAGATTTTGATGTAGTGATTCTTTTATGCTGTCGGTCAACTTACTCTGGGTGTGCCTCTTACTCTTCTCCCTTCTCCTCCTTTAATATTTGCCTAGTGTGGCAAGGAATCGCACGCATTCTTTTAGATGTATAGAGTTTATTTGTTGCTTCTGTGTGTAACTTAGGATTGGTTCAATTCCTACTCTTTCACTTATAGTATAGTAGTAAGTAAAGTACTCCCGTCACGCCAAGTGGCGTATAGAGAAATATGGTGTTAGTGACCCTATATTTTACAGACCTTCAGCACATGATTTTTGGGGTAATGTAGTCGGTATTACGCCCGTGCTGCTTTACTTTCCCAGAAAAAAAATCCGGTACCCATTTAAGGCTGGGTGAACCCGGATGCCGTCGGTTGGGATCGAACCCTACCCCTTGTCCGTGGTAGTCCAGTTCACTAACCACTGAGCTATCGCGGCTCCTTACTTATACTATAATTTCTGATTTTGTCTTTTCTGGTCACAATTCTGATCCAGGCGTGTTTCTCAGACATCTCATCTCTGTGGTGACAAGCTTTCTTCTTTATGTTTAGTCGTATGTGACCATGTTTGGCATTGGTAGCATACAGTGGGAATGACTACACTCTGTATACGATTTTTCTTGGCGGTGATAGGTATTACTTTGTATTGATATATAGGGGATATAAATTTCTGATCAATATGAAGGAAAGGCGACAGGAACCATTGAGGCTCTGTCTGAAAAGTGTTCCTTGCTGCAGTTTCCTCATATTCCGGTTTGCTGCCGGAGATATTGAGTCCTGTGCTCTGTATAAACCGTGAGCTGCGTTTTTCATCCGGATCGTGTTTCGATATTCCGATTCCATATGATAACTGATAATATCGTATGACGAAGGACAAATAATTGCGTTCACTTTCGGTACGGCAACGCCTTATGTCTTTTGGCGTGTGCTGTGACTGCTATGATGGAGACTGCAGCTGTCTTTCTTTGTTTAGAACCTTCAATCAGATAAGATGTTAATTCGGATGATTCCAATGGCACCAGCGATTGAACAATTATGGATTTTAGTTCGTTTGCTGTGATAATTGTATCTGGGGTACAGTATCCTTCGACTAATTACTACTACAACTATTTTGGATAGCTGTCCTAATATTTAGTTTGCCTTGTTGCATGGAATGTTTATTTCTTTATTGATTGTAATAACCCTTCAGAGAATGTTGTTTTCAGATATTTTAAAGTTTGCTACTTGTTTTATAACTTGGTGTTCTATAGCTATGTTTAACATCTTCTTGTCTCCCTGAATATAGAAGCAATTCTGACATATGGAAGCGAATCATGGACAATAGACAAACAAATTAAAAGACGATTAGAGGTCACAGAGATGGGATTTCTCAGAAGAATGTTGAAAGTTCCCTGAACAGCTAAAAAGACCAATGAGAAAGTTCTCAAAGAGGCCAACACAAAAAGGGAGCTCTTTAAAAACATCAGAAATAAACAATCAACATTTTCGGGCACATCATGAGAAGAGGAAAGTTGGAATACTTGGTTACAACTGGCAAAATAAAAGGAAAGAGAGATCGCGGACGACAAAGAGAGAAAATACTGGATAGCTTGGTGTCATGGCATGGAAAACAGTCAACAACAGAACTGATACGATGCACTGTGGATAGAAGATTGTGGAAGGACATGATCGCCAACGCCAACCGGTACGGCACATGATGATGATATCTCCCTGAAAAGACGATTAGAGGCCACAGAGACGGGATTTCTCAGAAGAATGTTGAAAATTCCCTGGGCAGCTAAAAAGACCAATAAGTAAGTTCTCAGAGAGGCCAACACAAAAAGGGAGCTCTTTAAAAACATCAGAAATAAACAATCAACATTTTCGGGCACATCATGAGAAGAGGAAAGTTGGAATACTTGGTTACAACTGGCAAAATAAAAGGAAAGAGAGATCGCGCACGGCAAAGAGAGAAAATACTGGATAGCATGGAAAAAAGTCAACGAACTGATACGATGCACTGTAGATAGAACATTGTGGAAGGACATGATCGCCTACGCCAACCGGTATGGCACACGATGATGATGTTCTATAGCTATGTTTAACGCCTTCTTGTCTCCCTATTGATATAGCTTCTGTTTTATCAGTGCATGTTTTTTTGTTATTCATTTTACATGCTTTATTCAAGATCAGCAGATGTTTAAATTCAGTTTATTGAAAGCTATTAGGGTCTTGATCTTGTTTTCGATCTTTCCCGCGCCGTTAGACGTCACATAATGAATGCATTCCATTGTACACAGAGTATTTTTCTTAGGCATTTGTCTTCAAGGAGGTTAGTTTTCTCTCTTTTATATCCTTATATATTTGTGTGTTGTTTGTTGTTCTAGATGAAAAATTCTTCTTGGCTGAACCATACTTGTGTTTTCTTTTTCACCTACGCAATGCTTTACCATATCCCTTTTTCACCTACGTAATGCTTTACCATATCCCTTTTTCACCTACGTAATGCTTTACCATATCCCTTTTTCACCTACGTAATGATTTACCATATCCCTTTTTCACCTACGTAATGCTTTACCATATCCCTTTTTCACCTACGTAATGCTTTACCATATCCCTTTTTCACCTACGTAATGCTTTACCATATCCCTTTTTCCAAATTAAAAAAAATTGTCATTATCATCAGCTTTACAGCAGCTTCGCATTTCTATATATCTTGATGCCTTTACCCCTTTACTAGTTTTCTCTCAATCTCTTTTGTTATTTTCCATCTTTCACGTGGGTAGGTAAGGGTTAATATTACGTTTGAGTTGAATATTCTAAGCTTATTTTTCTATTAGGGCCTGGACGTCAACAAAAAGTAAATCATTTATATATTCACTTTGTGATTTGGCATTCTTGCATATTTTGTCTATGTAAGTAATAAACAAGAGTGGTGACAATACACAGCCTTGTATTACTCCAGACATTACAGCAAAAAGTTCTGATGTTCCTTTATTCGCTCTAATTACACTTCTGTAGTTCTTCTACACGCTCTTGCAACATATAATAATGCACATATTAGAATAAACATTTACTCTGTAATAAGCCAATGTTTACCATAATACATATCCACACTATCAAAAGCTTTTCTCTTGGTTCATAAATCCAATACACATATTCTTTATATATTATATATTCTTTGTACTAGCTGCCTAAATGAAAATTGTGCAACCGTACAGCTTGTATTTTTTCTAAACCCCATCTGTTCTTCCGATAGGTATGTTCTCATTTCAACTCAAATGTTCAGTCGGTCCTATTGTAAGGCTGTGAAACATGGAGAACAACAAAATTGACAATCATGAAGATACAGACTTTCATTAATGGATGCTTACGCAGAATAAAAGGAAGGAAATGACAGGACAAAATCACTAACATAGAATTATGGAAATGTACCAGTCAAATACCAGTGGATAAAGAGATACATCGAAGACGATGGCGCTGGATAGGACACACTGCGAAAGTCAACTGAGAGTATTACACAACAGGCCCTCTTTTGGAATCCCCAGGGGAAAAGACAAAGAGGAAGACCAAGGAATTCTTGGAGAAGACAGATAGAAGCAGAGATGAAGATGGTGGGGAAGACATGGAATGATCTTAAAAGAATGGCAAAAAACAGAACGACTTGGAAAGTGTTTGTTGAAGACCTATGCTCCACTGGGAGCTAAAAGGGTAGAAGAAGAATCCATTGATTTATTTGCATTCACCCAAATGATTACATCTCAGCTTCATCATCTGCCATTAAAAGGATAGGTATAGCTGAGTTATTTGAAAATAAATGTCTTAGGAAAATACTTGGCATAGTGTGGAACGAATTCAAAACAAACGAGGAAATTAGAGAAATCGCTAATCAATCACTAATATCTTCAGTAATCAAGAACAGACGATGGACACATGTTGGACATGTAATGAGAAGAGATAACTGAATAGCAAAGCAAGCACTCAAGTGGGAAATAACAGGTAGGAGGAAAAGAGGCCGACCCAGAGAAACACTGAGAAGAACATTGATCAGAGAGGCAAAGGCAGCAGGAATCGGCTCCATCATTGAGATTGAGTTGCTTGTACAGAACAGAGACAAATGGCGAGATTTGATAAAAGACGTTTACAAGGATTGAGACTGCTAGAAAGAAATTTTAGAAAAGAGAAAGAGTATCTGGGTCTATGCTCAATGGGCTGGCCACGACTCGTAAGGTTAATAGATAGACAACTAGAAATATTTCTTCTCAGCTTCATTATCTGCCATTAAAAAGATAGGTATAGCTGAGTTATTTGAAAATAAATGTCTTAGGAAAATACTTGGCATAGCGTGGAACGAATTCAAAACAACGAGGAAATTAGAGAAATCGCCAATAAATCACTAATAACATCAGTAATCAAGAACAGACGATGGACATATGTTGGACATGTGATGAGAAGAGATAATAACTGATTAGCAAAGCAAGCACTCAAGAGGAAAATAACAGTTAGGAGGAAAAGAGACCGACCCAGAGAAACACTGAGAAGAACATTGATCAGAGAGGCAAAGGCAGCAGGAATCGGCTCCCTCAATGAGATCGAGATGCTTGCACAGAACAAAGACAAATGACAAGATTTAATAGAAGACCTTTACAAGGATTGAGACTGCTAGAAAGAATTTTGAGATAGGGAATGATTATCTGAATCTATGCCCTATGGGTTGAATATAGCTCGAAAGTCGATAGATAGATAGATAGATAGTTGAGTTGCCATGTAGTTTACCTCAAGCTGGACATATTCATCTTTTGAACCTAAACACATTCGACTTCGGTGTGGCATTATTTTAAATATCATGTTACCTACATACCATCTTTGATCTCCACATCTCATACACAAAAATAAAAACAACACCAAATTAAATGGTCAAGTAAAGGTTTAATCTATTCTTTATGGATTTGTGATGATTTCTACAACAATGACTATATCTAATTAACATCTTTCTCTAAACCAATCCTTATAGCAATTGTTTAAATAAATAACAATTCCATTTCCAAATTACATCAGTTTATATAATTATAAAACAAAATAAATATTGCACGTTTCCATAATACTATATAAAGCTGAACCAAAATAGGGGGAAAATATGTTTTCTTCACATAATCTGAAGTGAGCATCATAATGATGTGAAACAATTAAATACTGTATGGCCCCTGTGTCCATGGTGGATGGGTTACAAGACACCCCCCCCCCCCCCCACTAGTTTTCTTATTCTTCTAAGAGTTATTGAGTTATTTGCACTCATCATTGGTCATCATCATTGCACTCCGAACATGTCCATAGGTGCTCAGATCCCCTCCTCAGCAAGTCCCGCAGTGTCCAGCGACTGACGACTCCAGTAAACTCTTCTAAACTCTCCAGTAGACTTTTCTAACAGTTCACCCATTAAGTGAATGTGTTTGTATCGTTAGTTTACAGTAAAACCCAGTTAGACCCAACATATCCATCTTCAGCATGGATTGGTCTGCTTAACAAATTTTGCCCAGGCAGCGGCCATTATTTTGACCTACTGTTATCCACTTTTGAGGTGCGTGTGGCTAAAACCACTGATCCGCTAGCTGAAAAGCTGACGTACGGTGTTCGAAGCCCGCGGTAGACAGAAAGGATTTTTTCTATCGGGGGTGAAATAAAAATCTTGAGTCGCACACATCGTGGCGACTATTTGACCAAGCGGCCTTTATCCCTCTCGTTCTATCGTTGCCCCCCAACATATACCAGCAATGGTACTATGTGTCGTAAAGATAGTTTTTTTGTTTTTTTTTAGTTTAGTTATCCACTTTTAAATGCCAAGGGTTCTTTGATGTGTATGAGTACACACGGGAACTCCTGTTTTCATCATTTTCAGAGGAGGCTAGACATTGGATCTCACTACCTAGAGAGGACTAGACATTGGATCTCACTACCTAGAGAGGACTAGACATTGGATCTCACTACCTGGAGAGGACTAGACATTGGATCTCACTACCTGGAGAGGACTAGACATTGGATCTCACTACCTAGAGAGGACTAGACATTGGATCTCACTACCTGGAGAGGGCTAGACATTGGATCTCACTACCTGGAGAGGACTAGACATTGGATCTCACTACCTGGAGAGGACTAGACATTGGATCTCACTACCTAGAGAGGACTAGACATTGGATCTCACTACCTGGAGAGGACTAGACATTGGATCTCACTACCTGGAGAGGACTAGACATTGGATCTCACTACCTGGAGAGGACTAGACATTGGATCTCACTACCTGGAGAGGACTAGACATTGGATCCCACTACCTGGAGAGGACTAGACATTGGATCTCACTACCTAGAGAGGACTAGACATTGGATCTCACTACCTGGAGAGGACTAGACATTGGATCTCACTACCTGGAGAGGACTAGACATTGGATCTCACTACCTAGAGAGGACTAGACATTGGATCTCACTACCTGGAGACCAAGGAAGGGTAAAACCACAAGGAAACTGCGGATCTGAGGTGAAAAATGATCTTGCGGTGGGACTGAACCTGAGACTTTCCTGTCCGAAGGCCGAAATCTTATCTCCAAATCTCCTAGTTCCTGTAAAACAAGTTGTCTGAAATCATAGTCCCTTTCTGCTGTATTAACTGGAAAAATATTTCTCTTTGTTTACTTTTATCCATCTGTTATTGCCTTAAAACGGGCGTAATACCGACCACATTACCCCAAAAATCATGTGCTCTTCTGTAAAATTTATAGTCACTAACACCATATTCCCTATACGCCACTTGGCGTGACGAGGGTACTTTACTTTTTTATTGCCTTAAAACATTGCATAAGAAAGGAGGAATGTGTAAAATAGTCTGCTGTCTGTAGATGTATTGCTTGTTCTTTTAGTCAATGCCCTTTTAGATGTAGTGTTGTTCTTGGGTGCCAATGGACACTGTTATGATAGAATGTGGATCTTGCATGCATTTATTCTATTTATTCATCTTTCTCTTGCTTTCCCTCTTGCTCTCTGTCCTGATGTTTTGAGACAGAAATGTTGTTTGGTTTGGTTTTATTCCTACCAAATGTCTGGACCATTTCATTTGTTGTTTGTATATATAATCCAGATTCTTCTTCTGCAATAATGGCTCATTCTGACTTGGACTTCTGATTCTCTTATGAAGGCAGCTGTCTGTTTCAGTGGCTCAGTTGCCCCGTAGAGTTTCTCTTCCAGGGAGGTGGGTGTGGGCCACATTGAGTTATTGAGTTATTTGCCGGTCATCATCATTGCACTCCGAACATGTCCATAGGTGCTCAGATCCCCTCTTCAGCAATTCCCTCAGTGTCCAGCGACTGACGACTCCAGTTCTATGTTGGTTGATAAGTCTTCTTACTTATGGGCCACATTATCCTTCTCAGGTCTGTGTACTAGGGGCAATCCTGTAGAACATGTTTTGTTGTCATGTTATCCAGGGTACAATAGCATTGGCTAGTAGTTCCTATGAGAGTTATAATAGGCAGCCTGTTTTTGTGTTCTGTTAATTTTTCTAAGCTGTGATTTGGAAGTTGTAGCCTAGGCTGTGACTCCATGCTCCAGATACAAACAAATGAAATGGTTTTCTTCATCATCCATCCTTAACAACATTTTCAATGTACCCAGATGTATTGTGTTGTTTACAGCAAGCTGCATTACTTGTAGCTTTTGGCCCAAAACATTTAACTGAAAGTGTAACTCATCATCATCATCATGTACCATACCGGCTGGCTTATACGATCATGTCCTTCTACAATCTTCTATCTACAGTGCATCATATCAGTTCTGATGTTGACTATTTGCCATGTTATGATACCAAGCTATCTAGTATTTTCTCTCTTTGTCGTCCTCTCTTTCCTTGTATTTTGCCAGTTGTAACCAAGTATTCCAACTTTCCTCTTCTCATGATGGGCCCGAAAAATGTTGTTTCTTTCTTTCTGATGTTTTTTAGGAGCTTACTTTTTGTGTTGGCCTCTTTGACAATTTCCCCATTGGTCTTTTTAGCTGTCCAGGAAACTTTCAACATTCTTCTGAGAAATCCCATCTCTGTGGCCTCTAATCGTCTTTTCATTTGTTTGTCTACTGTCCATGATTCGTTTCCATAGGTCAGATTTGGTTCTATTTAGCACTGATTAACT
The DNA here is from genome assembly GCA_032433765.1 of Megaustenia siamemsis. Classification (NCBI taxonomy): domain Eukaryota; kingdom Metazoa; phylum Mollusca; class Gastropoda; order Stylommatophora; family Ariophantidae; genus Megaustenia; species Megaustenia siamemsis. Next base: position 32,678,629 of record JAVIAB010000001.1, on the reverse strand, counting down.
CTCTTTTTCTATTGACATAGATTTGTTGCATAAGATATTTGTCATTTTCTGAAATGCTATTTTGGCCTAAGCTATTCTGCTTTTTATTTCTGTGGTGCATCTTCCATCTGATGTTATTATACTGCCAAAGTGTGACTAGGAAGAGTAAAAAACACTATAAATTAGACAAGACATAATACCTGTTTCAATTATAAAAGAGACACAATAAAACTTTAATAAAAGCATTTTCTTTGTATCAATGTCATGTATATATATATATATATATATATATATTTTAGAGTAGGAAACTCTTTGTACAGAGCTTCGCAGCAGGAGACAATCTGACCATCAGAAGAGGACCCCATTGAGCAAGTGTTTCTGCCCTTTAGCTTCTATACTTCTATATATATATATTTTTTTTTTTAAATTGAAGATCTTAAGAATGTATATTTCCTCCATTAAACTTAAAGTTATCACTTTTTCACTAAAAGGAAGTACTTAATGACTTCTATTTGGCACATTTGACTTGCCAGCACACTTAATCTGTTGCTATGAGACATTACAACACAAAATATGTTACCTATAAGAGTAACATGAGGCTGCAATAGTGTGTGAGTTGATCTGGTGAGTGAAATAGCTACTGTGAAAATAATAATAGTGAGATTAAGTGTACAAAGGCAGTGTAAGGAACTATCATGTTTCAGATGTCATGACAACATGACATTTCATTATGCTACTCAGAATGGTACAAAAATTTGGTCATGGGTATTTGCTGCTTTTCTGAACATATCCATTGAATTTTTTATAAATACCTCTAAAAAGATTAATAAATAACTTGTGTTATATAACTGAAAGTGGAAATATGGATATAGGGGGGGGGGGGGTTACTGTGTTACAAAAATAATTCCTTATATAGAACAATCATAAACTATTACAAGAACTCATTAATAGTAAACAAGACGATAAAAAAAACGGTCACAGAAAGTACACAATATTCGTGTAAGATTCATTGAGTGTCGTCCCTGCATTGAAGGTCGGCTACCATGGAATGCCATTCTGCTCTGTTTCTTGCATTTATAGTGCAGGTAGTCATAGGCTGACTTGTTCATCTTTTGATGTTACTTGTCCATGTTAGTCTTGGTCTGCCCCTGCCTCTTTTACCTTATATTTTCCCTTCAAGCATTACTTTTAGCCGTGTCTATTAACATACCCCAAAAAAATCACATTTATTTGTGTAACATAAGGTTCTAAAACTTTTGTAATAATTTTCAAGTAAAAAATTGGAATTTTAAAAATATTTCTTAGTCACTGAACACTGTTAGTTTTGCAAGTGTTAACTTCAAACCACATAATTAAAATACATTTCTGTCATAATAAGTGATTAAAAGTAAGTTAAAAGGAAAAATGAACAATAATGAAGTATAGATTATCAACTTTGTAATAAAGATTAGAAGTGGAGCCTGCAGAGTACAACCACTGAAGCATAGTTAGGCAATTAGAAATATTCAGATCAACGGTTTAGAGAAATTACCTTAACTGGAAAGTTTACCTTCTTATGAATATTGCCCATAAAATGTGTACGCTTAGAAATTAATTTTAATAAAAGCCTGACCTGAGCATGGTTGGTCAGTAACTTTAATTTAAGTTTTTACTTTCCAAGGTCTAAGAGAGTTATAATTGTTTATTCATGCAACTATTTTTTCTACATAACGTTATGTTAGAAGTCCACAAGACTAGAAAATAATAATAAGTAAAGCTGCTAAAGATGATACATTTACAGCCAGAAGAATACGTGTAGCTATTGTAAACCTTATAATACTGAATGGATAGGGAAAAAAAGCAGTAGCGCAGACAGTTTTTAATGTGTTCATAATTGAATTATCTGGAAAAAGATGTTAGTCTTTTCAGTCAAAAAAAAAAACAAACAACAAAAACTTTGCCCAGACTTATTGTGGCACTACTTCCTATTACATTGAAATGCCCTGGGATCCATTTCTGTACTTTTTCTTTGATAATGGAGTTGAGCTACAGAAGACAGGATATGTGCTCATTTATAGTTTGGTCTTGGATTTTAGCCTTCTTCTTGGAGAGACTAAATCTACACACTCTCAGAATATGTCTTCTAAACTTTGTTAAACCATAATCACAACTAAAAAATTGTAGTTAAAAACTACATTAAATTAATTGCAATTTGTGAGTCATTTATATTTGTGATGTAGAGATTTTAAGGGCCTGAAGTGCAGATATTTAAAATAAGTGAGTACCAAAAGGAAATACTTCAGTTGTTGTATATTCTCAATGTTTTGTAAAGACATTTTGGTTGCGGCTCTAACCTTTGTAGAGCAGTTTCCTGTGGGTGTAGCATGTTCTATTTACTATTTCTATGTCACAATGTAGATGTATCCTCTTTCATAAAATACTGCATCATTTTCTAGCCAATTTGTGCATACAATTGTCCATGTATTGTTCGGAGATCTTCTCTGTATGTAGGATATTATTGAAGATCTCTTATTAAAGATCTTTACAAGGATTGAAAACTGCTAGAATAAAAATGTAGATAAGAGAAAGAGTATCTGGGTCTATGCCCTATGGGCCGACTACAGCTCAAAAGCTCAATAGATAGGTAGTACATTTGTTGGGATTTCAAATTGATACATTAGAAACTATATCATAGGCCAAAAAAAGCAAACAAAATATATGTAATTAAAAAATACTACAGTATATTGTAAGGATGAAGTTTAATAATTAATTAAAAATAAAAATCTGTTTTAAAAATTACTTGGCCATTATCACTAACATCTATATTTTAATTTAGAGCAATGAGGAAAACATTACAAATCTAACCAAATAAAAACAAATTGTTTAATACACACAACTTCAACAAGTTTGCACAATATACAATACAAATATGAAACATTATGTACAAACAAAATGCTAAAATATTTATAATTATGAGGTCACTCTAAAACACAGTAAAAAGTGTATGAGTTTAAATCTTCAGTGGTTCAGATTTGGTATTTAGCAAATAAAGTTAAAGTAGTATGTAAACTAAAAATAATAATTGCACAATGTAAGACTTACAAGGAACATTACAATAACTACATATATTTATGTACAAAAATGATGACTACAATTTTAATTAGTTATTTCTTGAAAAGCTCATGTAGGATTTCTTTTTCTTACTTTTTCATCTTCATAATTAATTATTGAAATGTTTTTTTTTTTACTTCTTCTTCTACATTTTTTTAATCACAGAAATCAGATTTACAATCTTTTCAGCTTGAAAAGTCCAGTTTTTTTTCAGGTTATAACAAAAATCTCATAACTTTGTCTTATTTCTGCCTGTTTGTCAGATTCCATGTTTTAAATATAATTATTTACATACTCAAAGAACTTCAAATTTTAACTGGTACAATTCCCTGTGTCAAACAATGAACATGTATACACAGATGGATCAGCACAGAATGCAATAAAGAATGGGGGAGCAGGAGCATGCCCATATATATGAGAATACCCAAATAACACTAAGGATGTGAATAAAATAGCAACAAGGAAATATTGTCATGCAATAAAGTTGGCAATAGATAAACTGCTGAACAGTAATCTTAGCCCATAGCCTGTAGTGTTTCTGACAGTGCAAGATCAGCACTCCAGGCACTACAATCCAGTAATTTGCCACATCTGCAGCCTTATTGACTGAACTCAGTAAGCACCACAAGGTCATCCTGCAGTAGATCCTATCTCACTCCAGAATATGAGGAAATGAGAAAATAGATCAGCTGGCGAAGGAAGGCGCAATAGGCACACAAAAAGATGCACCAGTTACATACCATAAGAAAAAACAAATAGCCAAATCAATCAAAAGACCACAGATGTCTTTCACAATATGAATAGATGGGAACAAGTTATCATGATATGGCCCAGAACAGAGCACTATCGACTCCACAGTCACATTTTTAAAAAACTCAACATTGGTACCTCAACCTCATGTAAAACAGGTGCCCCAGACTGCTTGACACACACTTCAAGACTGTACTGAATATAGTAGACTGTGGAAAACCCATTCGCCCAACACTACCAACAAAACTATATATCTGCAAGAATTGCAAAAAAAAAAACAGTAAAATTGATACAGGAAACGACATTGCAGATGTAGACAATACTTCAGGTGAATGAAAGATAGATAGATAGACAATGAACATAGATGTCCTTCTCCATAGACTGTATCAGTATAAAGGCCCAGTAAAATAGCCACTATTGCTTATTCTCCACTCTTGATCAGTTACAAAAAAGAATGACTCATAATAAAATCTGCAGCAACAGTCCCCAATATTGCTATCAATATTTGTAAAAGTGAAAGCCTTGGTAGAGCAATGGTTTAGGAACAAGCTTATTGAGACAAGAAGTCGGGTCAAACCAAACTGATATCTTTTATTTTCACACAGCTTTAAATGTGTTTCTATATTCAGATTGCTTACGATGAATGATGATATATGAAGGACAGTTCAGCTGTGTTCACTTTTGATGCTGCTTGGCCTTATGTCTTTTGGCATGTGCTGTAGCAGCTATGATGGGAACTGCAGCTGCTTTTCTTTGTTTGGATGTTCGATGAGATGTTAACTCGCACGCACGCACACACACACACAGAGAGACACAAATGTACAGTGATTAAAAAAATAAAAAATTACAGGCATTAGCATCATATTTCCTATACACCATGGGAGACAAGACACAACTCTTTTTTTGTAATGGCAAACCCTATATATATACAGTAACACATTAATATGCTCTGCATTGCATGATGGGAGTCTACAACAATGATGAAAAATGACTAGTTGTTTCATTCATCTATGTTGTAGTAAAGAAAAGCCTAGATTTAGAAGTTTATGTGTTTAAACATAAACATATCTTGATACTCTTGGTTGTAAATTTGCACTTGACTGGAGAGTTTGTGAATAATAACAGTTGGAACTGCACTGCCACCATACATTTGATTGCTGAGCTACATTACTAAAAAAAGTCTCACACACATCGATTTCAAACAAAATTACTGTGCCAAGGGATTATCTTTACCTTCTTATATTGCAGTAATGAGATTTCATTAAACCAAAGATCTGTTTACACAAGTATAATTTATACAATGTAATATGGCATTATTATATGTTATTAAATTATCTTTATCTTGTTTATTTTATATCAAATAAAAATGAGACACCATTAACCAAAACACCAATAGTGAGATCTGTTGAAATAATTTAAAAAGTAAAACGACATATGCAATGTTTAAATTCTGATGAATGTGATTATGGCACAGGCTAAATGACAGCAAACATCTGCTACAAAAAGGCCCTATAAATGGTTAACAGAGATCTGGCATGGCCAGTAGCCAAACCTGGAAAAGCTTAATGGAGATATCACCAGCCTTGAGCAGATAATTGCTTTCTTTGAATTAATCTAGACTGATGTCTAAAGCGTGTACACAAAGAGGATTAACAATGTTTATCCATAAAATATGTACCATAATTATCAGCTGGAATAATTCTACTGTAACAAAATACAACTAATATCAGAAACTGATTTAATTTAAGTACAATTTTATCCCATCACACAGAATAATATGTAATGGATTACATTTAAATTCAGCATATAGAAAAAGCATAAGCCTTATAAATTTATATTTTCCACACACTTACAATGTTACATAAAGTAAAATCCTTCCAAAATTTGCAATGTTTGGAATTTTAAAAAGTGAATTTAATTTTGATATGAAACAAAAATAAATCAATTTGTGCAATGACATAAATCAGATCACTAATCTTATCATGGAATGGCTTGTAAATGAGACAGTTTTTATGATTTGCATGCAAGCAAGTTAGAAAAAACAATTAACAATTACTGTGCTTTAAAGAGAATGAACAGTTCTGTTATTATTTGTGGCAAGGCCAGTTAAGCCCTCCGCATGCTGCGGCTATAATGAAGTATAGGATAACCTGATGGAAAAAATTATGTATTGATTAATAGAAAAGCTCTCATTACATTGGATTTGTTAAAATCTTAAATTCTAACTAGAGCAAACTATCAGATATGATGAACGTCTTCATAAGAGTAGAGTTCCTACATTTTTTAATATGTGACAAATATAGAAACTAAACAGCTGAAACTTCTCTATTTTTTTTTATCTGAGAGGAGAACTGTTTGGTCTAAAGGTAAGTTGTCAGCCCCTGGAAAAGAAGGTCCAGAGTTTGGATCTTATAACAGGCAGTGGAAATTTTTCTCATTGAATCTGGTTTCTTCATGACCTTTTCCCTGGTCTCTAGATAATGAGATCTTATGCTAATTTCTCTCAGATAACAGCAAAAAAACCAGGGGTCCCAAGTGCACTCTGCACATGTTAAAGAATTCTTGGCAGTTAAAATCACAAAGAGTAGGCCAAAATGGTCAATTAAAATATCTACCCATGGTGAAGACAGATGTGTCAGGCTGAAAGGTACAGATATTGTCATTTACCATAGACTAGCAATACATACATCCATACCCACAAGTGCACTCTGCACATGTTAAAGAATTCTTGGCAGTTAAAATCACAAAGAGTAGGCCAAAATGGTCAATTAAAATATCTACCCATGGTGAAGACAGATGTGTCAGGCTGAAAGGTACAGATATTGTCATTTACCATAGACTAGCAACACATACATCCATACCCACAAGTGCACTCTGCACATGTTAAAGAATTCTTGGCAGTTAAAATCACAAAGAGTAGGCCAAAATGGTCAATTAAAAGATCTACCCATGGTGAAGACAGATGTATCAGGCTGAAAGGTACAGATATTGTCATTTACCATAGACCAGCAACACATACATCCATACCCACTTAATGAGTGAATGCTGAAAAAAGAAGACTAATGCTTTTCAGTGAATTATGTTGAACTGTGTTTTCACCTTGCAATCAATGCTTTCATCCACAGCATGCATTAGTTTGGGATTACTTCCCTGACCTTTGGTTATCCTTGACCCTCCTATAGTGCAAGGTAGCTGTTGTCTGCATACAATGCTCAGTCTTCCTAGAAAGTAATTCCACTAGACTTTTAAGTCTTTTCTATTGGTTCTACTATAAGTTTTCCTTCCCTTTGGTTGATTGTTCATGCAGACTAAAATGTTTCTTCATTGTGCATTATTAATTGAATTATGCTCCCAAGGTATGTTTTTTGGGTATGGCTTTGATATTACTAAACAAATTATTTTATTGGATCAAATATTTTTATAAATCCAAAGTAAACTATGATTTAATAAGAAACATAAACAAAAAAAATTAATGAAATTAACAATACAACCAATAAGATCATTTTGTTCAAGTTGCATACAAGCTATTAACACCATGATTGATGTTCACATCTTTATAGATAATGATGATGAATTTATTTAGTTTAGGTTAGTCAATGGATCATCCTCACGGAACACTGCACACATCCAAAAGTGCTCACATCTCCTCCAGTGTGTCTGCCAGTGGGTGGATACTGACAACAGCAATTCTATGTTAATTTGATATTCTTCTGTGTCTCCCCACACTGCGCTCCTTTCTGACATCTCTAGTTTTAACCTGTTGATCATGCAACCTAGACATGGTTGTGTGCTAGTATCGTAGTATTGTGGTTTTGTGTGTGTGTTTTTTTTGTTTGTTTGTTCCTGATGAAGGCCTATTGGGTCGAAACGTTGTTTAGTCTGTGTCGTCCACTTATCACGTAAAGCTTCTTACATACTATTTTTTTTATTTTTCCTGCTAGTATCGTACTAGTTTTCATATTAGTTTTCTCCTGAGTCATATCTTTTGACTGGGAACTGCTGTTATAGTCCGTTCACAATCGTTTGCCGAGATGTTATGATTTATAATTCAAAAAGTTCTTGATGATTTCACATGATTTTTGGCATACGGTGTTAAAATGTCCATGTCACGAGAACATATGTGTTACTCGATGTCTAGCTATAACGGTTTTCTTAAAGCGGCGAATTCCTTTGATCTTTGCCCATGTAACTATTATTTTGACCCTAATCAAAATGTTTTACAGTAATCTAGTGCAACGATGACCCATAGGCGTGTCCATAAAATTTTACTGGTGGCAAGTATACAAATTTTAAATTATATATAGAACTTTTGTTCGTAGAGTCAATTTGATATAGTTCCATGCTCTTGGTGTGAGTTTCCCAAATGTTGTCGCTGCCTTTCAAATACGTACATTTAGTTCCTCATCTAAGGAAAGTGTGGCTGTAATAGTGGATCCAAGATAGCTGAACTTCTGTACTGACTCAAGCAGGCTTCCATTCAAAGTAATGGTTGTTGGTTTGCTTATAACATATTTTTGATTGCTTGGGTGGTCTTGAACAATAAACTGTTTAACAAATCAACTAGGAAATTTTGCAAATCAAACTATTTATCTGTAGACTTAATCAGAGTAATGATCATTCAGAATCAGACGAGTCAAATAGGTCGATTACTGCTTTCGGCTGAACAAACAACAAACCATCCTTTTTCCAATATTCCTCTTCTTGTCGTAACACATGATCCTCACATTTTACCCAGTAGTCTTTATTTATATTTGATAGAGCCTGATTTGTAAGTGTCTCAACATCGCATAATTTGAAAGTTTTATTTGTATATGCTACGTGTCCTTTAACTTTTGCCCAAACTAGTTCTATAGGATTTAAGTGTGCATGATATGGAGGTAGTCTCAAACATCTATGGCCATGTTCTTGAATTAACTTGTCTATTTTAAATATCTTTGTACGTTGTGTCTGTTTTACAAGGCTAAGCAATTCGGGTTTCAAGTAGCTGTCGTTAACTTGTATGTGTTCTTTTATGAGCCACGTTTTGATTGCATCTTTTGTACTTGATGATGTTGGGATTCTATCTTCTACGTTAACTACGTTATGGTATGAAGCATTGTCCATTATCAGACAAGAAGGTCGATCTAATATTGGAAGGATACTTTTCTCGATCCAGTCTTTAAATATGTGCCCATTCATTTCGGAGTGGTAGTCTCTATTGTCTATGGATTTTGAAATGAAAACGAGATGAGCATTCTGCAACAACCCATTATGTCTGCTACCTGCATGTGCAACTATCAAACGTTGCCCTTTACTGCTTGGTACTGATCTTTTAATACTTCCATCTGCTAACTGCCATTCCTTTTCATTTGTATGATGAGCGTTGATCCAAGTTTCATCTAAATAAACAATATCATAATCATTTTCGCGCATTTCCTTCACTTCACGTAAATACTTGCTTCTAAGAGCTACTAGATGTGGCTTCTCACAAATAATGTTTTTTCCACCAGCATACTTTCTAAAGGTGAAGCCTGCACTTCTTAATATTTTCCATAATGAAGTTTTTGATATTTCAATGTCGTTGTTAGTTTTCAGCCAAAGCTTCAACTTTCTAAGTGTCACTTCTTCGTTTATATCAAACATTCGACAGATTTCTCTTTTTACTAGGTCCTTATCAAAACTGTCTAACGTTTCTTTCCTTCCTTGCTTTCTTGCATTTGTTGGCAATAAATATCCGCTTCCTTTAACTATTCGATCAAATGAACGTTTACACAAACCTAAAATATGCATTGTTCTCTTCTCAGGGTTTGATAAAGAACAATAAAGATGTCCCTTTTTACGCTCTCTGCAGAAGTATTGATAAATCTTTATAGCAATGTTATGCTCAGTAAAATATTTTGCCTTTATATTCATTCTCACATAGACTTGCAGAAGATAATATGGATAGTGCCGCCTCCTTTCTGTAAATATTGAGATTTGCCTCTGAATTATGACTCGAACTCGAGTCTACGGCCGTGATTTTGACGTCACATAATTTCCGGTTTCGGCTAAAATGTCATTTTGTGCTAAACGGGAAATTTCATATGTAACATTTCTTTATAAAAATTTATAGTGGAAACATAACTATTTTAGGACGGTGCGCATTCAGCCGTGAAGGTCATGCCTATATGTTAAAGAATCAGCTGTGAGATGTAAGCATCTACATAATCCCGCCGGTGTTTATAATATCGATTAACTTTTTTTTAATATAGGTTAAATAAGGCATCTTTGAAACTGGATCACATTTCTTTGATAAAAAAATATTTTTATAGCGACATTAGTATTCTAAACCTAACTTCAAAAGATCAATGCAAATGAACAATAAGTTTTTGAAAAAAATAAATTAATGTCTAGGCAAACGAATCTGAACGGACTATAGAAGCGTATCTACATAATGCTTAATTGTGGGTGTTGTTCGTTATGTGTATTTGCAAACATGAATTCAATTGGTTACAATTAGTGTGGCCGTATTTCTCAATGATTTTGTCAACATGGTACACCTTTTTCTTATTCGTATTCTTCACAAGTTGTAACAATTCGGGTTTTAAATATGTGTCGTCAAATTTGACATTTTCATTCGCAAGCCATGTCCTAATTTGCTCTTTTGTATTTGATGCAGTAGGCACTTTGTCCCATCTTGAATTCCCTAAGGAAGTGCTGATATAGTAAAACAGTAACCTTTTGCATAGTTATAAATTTGCATTTCAAACTCATTGTAATTTAGATATAAATGTTGGTATTTAAAGTCAACAAATTGTCTACTGAGTCTTCACAAAATTAATAAAGATACGCCTTCCCTTCGGTAATTAATGCCCAGGCCGTGGTGCGTCATGTCGTTCAATAACAATTCAGTTTTGTGCACGGGATTTTCCTGAACTTAGTGTTTCTGCAATAGCCAAACTATTTTACGTGAACGACCGCACCAAATTAATGTATATATCCTAAAATGGTGTCAAATTCGAACAGGGTGAATTTAATATAGCCTAAAGAAGAAAACTTTTAAACTAGATCAAATTTCTCAGAGCAAAAAATATTTCTATAACGACATCAATATTATAAGATTACATGCAAAAGTTGAAAGCAAAATAACAAACGGTTATCACGTAAAGCTAATTCAAGTGTGGTTATGAATTTCTGAACGGACTATAACTATTTTATGACACAGAGTTTACATAGATCACAACACAACGTATCAACAATGTCCTGACATAGATTCAATAATCAAAGACTATGCAATTTTTCTTATTCAAGTTTATTTGATCATTGGTTGCTCATGTGATGTATATAGTGGAGTACATAATTCTAAAATCAACGTTCTTGATTGAAATCAATGTTCTTGATTTAGATTGTCTGTGATATTTCTAATTCTATCCTTCATTCTATCAAATATTAACTTGGATTGCTTTACACTAGCACCCATCTCTTGTGTAGTGGATGTTGTCCATCAGCAATGTCTCAACCATTTGTTTGATGTAAATTTGAGATCATAAAGTAAAAATAAGTTTATATATTTATTTCACTTTCAGTTTTTAACAAGTATAATGTATTATTATTTTACATATAAATTAACATTCTTCGTCTTCTATCTTTTTAGCTCCCAGTGGAGCATAGGTCTTCAACAAACATGTTCCAAGTCATTCTGTTTTTTGCCATTTTTTTAAGATCATTCCATGTCTTCCCCATCATCTTCATCTCAGCTTCTATCTGTCTTCTCCAAGAATTCCTTGGTCTTCCTCTTTGTCTTTTTCCCTGGGGATTCCAAAAAAGGGCCTGTTGTGTAATACTCTCAGTTGGCTTCCGTAGTGGATGTCCTATCCAGCGCCATCGTCTTCGCTGTATCTCTTTATCCACTGGTATTTGATTGGTACATTTCCATAATTCTATGTTAGTAGTTTTGTCCTGCCATTTCCATCTTTTTATTCTGCGTAAGCATCCATTAATGAAAGTCTGTATCTTCGTGATTGCCAATTTTGCTGTTCTCCATGTTTCACAGCCTTACAATAGGACCGACTGAACATTTGAGTTGAAAATTTTTATTTTTGTATTTAACCTAATTTCTTTGGATTTCCATATGTTTCCCAGTGCAATGAAAGCTCCTCTTGCTTTTGATATCTTTATTTTGGTATCATTTTCTGTTCCTCCCTCTTTATCTATATTACTGCCCAGATATATGTAAGATTTAAATTAACATTATCTGCTAAAAAATGAATGACTTTCTTAGTCTGATTTATGTTTTTTGTTCTACTGGTTACAACTGGCAGCAACAGTCAACTGCCACCAATTTCTGTTTAGACTTCATTCTTGAACTTCATCCATGGTTTTCTTTTCTACTATTAATCTTTAGATTTTTCAAACTCCCCATTCTGCACTGTCTAAAGAGTTTAACTTTAGTGTATCTTTTACTTCTTCCTTTCAGCTCCATATGAAGCATAGATTTGGCTTTCCCCTTTGTCTCCTTCCTTGGGGAGTCAAAAAAAGGGCTTTGTCATGTAACACTCTCAGTTGGTTTTTGCAGTGTGTGTCCTATCCATCGTCTTTGTCTTATCCCTTTGTCCACTCTGTCTTGTACTTTCCAACAGTTATAAGTTAGTGATTTTGTTCTGTCATCTTCATAATTTTATTCAGTGCAGGCATCCATTAATGAAAGTCTGTATCGTTGTGATTGTCACTTTTGTTGCTCTCCATGTTTCACAGCTATATAATAGGACTGATTTCACATTGGATTTGAAAATTTTTATTTTTGTATGAGTATTTAATCTAATTTCTTTAGATTTTCATGTTTTATAGTGCAATGAAGCTTCCTCTTGCATTCTGTATCCTTATTACTTTAGTGCTTGTTGTTTCTTTTATGGATTTGAATGTTGGAGGAAAATAGAAAAAGAAACATCAAGACTACTGCAATTATTACATGCAAGCTGATTAAGGAGAATTCTCAGAATGTTTTGGCAGAAAAAAATCAGCAAATCAAGAATTGCTCAAGATGTGCAATAAAACGGTGATACACACAGTGATTATAAACTGCATAGGTCATAGAAGTGATCGAGAAACAATCATAAGGACTGTAATGCAGTAAACTTCAAAAGGGAAGATAAAAGAGACACTTGTTTTTTTTTTTTTTTAACAATAGATATTAACTAAATTATTATTTACAGGAAAAAATATAATTTCTTCGTTCAAGAATTATTAAGATGCTTGACAAGAATCATTGCTGAAGGCCACATCAATGATAGATCAGATCTGACACCATGTAACATTATAACTCACAGATGTTTTACTGTAAAATGAGGTTTTATGCACTAAAACCTAACCAGTAGAGCATCTATACAAATCAGCTCTTCTAATGTGTCTCCATCATAAAGTAGTAGAGAAGCCTGTATGCTCCACAACCTCTAGAGCTATGCCAGTGGTAGCAATGCTAATAGAGGGGTCACCTAAGCCAGACAGGACAAAGGGTTGGAACCAGACAAAGAGAAACACAAACATGTTGAAATTAAATGCATGGGCTACATGCTTAAAATAACAGTGCAACATAATGTTCACCATGGTGATGTCACAATCTAGAGGAAAGTGACATGGAGTTATCCCATAGAGTCCCACCAGGCAGCAAGAGTGCCAGTCCTCCTGCTTTAAAAGTGTTAATTTAAGGTTTTTTAGTGTGGTCACCTTCCTCTGTGTTATGAAGTAAGAGCATGGAGAGAAAGGGCAAGAGCTACTGACCAAACACCAACATTAAAGATTCATATGTTGAGCAGTGTGGGTGCTTGTGGCCATCACTAGTACCATACCTGGATAAGCTGTATGGAGATGTCACCATTGTTGAGCTAACCAATGCTTTCTTTGTACTTATTAAGATTGACAACTAAAGGTGTATGCAGAAGAAGATGAGGAAGAAATGAAGTTAAAATGTTGAAGGCTTGGTAAAAAAACTTACAATGGCAACAGCACCAATAATAATGAGTAGCTTCACATTTTTCCACCACATTGATCTTGCCAGATTTTGACTTGTTCTCTTGAAAGAGACCGACTGGGAAGTTGCAAAAATACAGAAATGCAATGCAAACCAACAATTAAAAAATTACTTCAATGGTCATAATAACATTGCGGATAATAATATGAAAAAATATCACTTTATTTATGTTGTATATTTCAATTAAACAGTACAACCTGCAGCTGCCCTGCTGCTTTGCAGGTATGCCCGGGAGAGTAAAAAGCTAAGGGAGGGTACCCCGAAGTGAAACAACCCCACTGCCTTGTGGATGAGACTTTTTAGTCAAAGGCTAGCAGAGCCAACTGTAAACAAACCGACGGAACGCAACAAAAAACCACCGTCATAATTTCTTTGTACAATCATGAATCGCCACAATAATACATCATTTTTTAGCCATGTAATGTGAAGAGAACAGCTGGAATATATTGTTACAACTGGGAAAATTGAGGGACGAAGAGATAGAGGGAAGCAAAGAGAAAAGATACCAGACAACTTAAGAGAATGGCTTGGCAGAAAGTCAACAACAGAAATGATAAATAACCGTCATGATCGAAAGTTGTGAAGAGACATGATCACCTACGCCAGCAGGCCCGGTACTTGATGATGATGATTACAATAATTAATTTTGTATATTTAAGTTCTGCTAAAAATATAAGTGGGATGAGTTTTAGCAGACTTGAACAAAATATGATTTAAAGCTTCTTGAGTTGCGTTAAGATATCACTTACAGCTGGGATTCAAAATCTGTCTTTGGTTCAGACACATCCAAGACCAAATCAAAGGCAGAATTTGAATTATATAAATCTTTAAGAAGTCAATATAGGAAATAATACAAATGAAACAAATTAATGCTTTAGTACTAATTGTAAAAACAATAGTGTATACCCTGACTTATGCATGAGAGAGCTGGAAAACAACTAAAGAAGAAGATGAAAATAAATTGAGTCTATTAAAAAACAAATGTCTGAGGAAAAAACTTCATATACCATGGAACATATTTTAGACAGGTGCAGAAATAAGAAAAATGACAATGCGTACACAAAAATCAGCTATAATAAAAAAAAAAGGTAAATGTAAAGGTAAAAAAAGGTGTGATGAGAAGAGACAACAGAAGAATCTCATAACAGGCCCTCAAATAGAAACCAGAGGGTAAAAGAAAAAGAGGTTGACCTAGAGAAAAACTAAAAGAGAATACTGAGGCAAGAGGCAACAACAGCAGGCTCCCTCACTAAAATTGAACAACTTGCCCAGAACAGAAAGTCTTCCTGATTATAGAAGTTGTACTGCTGCCTGCACAGCCAGATCTCTTCACTGTAAGATTCTGTAACAAATTTTTTCCCCATTTAGAGTCACCTCCAGTTGGGGTTCCAAGATGAATGAGATTGTTGGTTTCATGCCCCTGGGGGGATGGTTGTTTAAGATTTCATCCAACCCATCTTCCACAGATCTGTGCAGTTTTTTCTAACCTTCCAGAGACATTAGGATCCCACTTCTTCTTTCCCCTTCTTTACTCATTTGCCTTTCTTTTTATTTCTCTCTCTCTCTCTGCGATCAAGACTCAATCAGAGTAGGATTCCAGACTCTCATATGAAGATAGCTGTCTGTTTAAGTGAATTGATCGACCCCACAGACAGAACATCATAATTAGAGTCTGTTAGATCCACTCTGATTGAATCCCTGTTAAAACGTTGCACTGTGTTCTGCTCCAGTGGTCCAGTGCATCCAATTTCAGCCAGCATTTTATTCAGGTTTGCTTTCCTTAACCTTCGATTGTCCCCAATCTTCCTGCAAGGCAGCAGATTGTCTTTTCTGTAGGGGGATTCTGCCCTTAGATGGTCGGCCCTCCCAGGTTTACGAGCACCATATGCCCGATCACTAGAGGTGACTAACACAGACATGCACACACAAAGATATGAGATGTGACTAACACTGACATGCACACAATGATATGAGGCATGACTAACACTGACACACACCAAGATATGAGATATGACTAACACAGACACACACACACACTAAGATATGAGATGTGACTAACACAGACACACTCTAAAATATGAGATATGACTAACACAGACACACACACTAAGATATGAGATATGACTAAACATAGTCATGCACACACAAAGATATGAGACATGACTAACATAAACATGCACTCACAAAGATAGGAGATGTGACTAACATAGACATGCAAACACAAAAATATAAGATATGACTAAACACAAACACACAAAGATATGAGACATGACTAATATAGACAGACACACAAATATATGAGACATGACTAACATAGACATGCACACACAAAGGTATGAGATGTGACTAACATAGACATGCACACAAGGATATGAGATATGACTAACACAGACATGCACGCACAAAGATATGACATATGACTAACACAGACACACACAAAGATATGAGACATGATTAACACGAACACACACCAAGATATGACTAACATGACACACACCAAGATATGAGCCATGGGTAGCACAGAAATACACTAAGATATGAGCCATGGCTAGCACAGAAACACATTAAGATATGAGCCATGGCTTCATGGAAACACACCAAGATATGAACCATGACTAGCACTGAAACACATTAAGATATGAGCCATGGCTAGCATGGAAATACACCAAGATATGAACCATGGCCAGCACAGACACACACTAAGATAGGAACCATGGCTATCACATACACACACAAAGATATGAGCCATGGTTAGCACAGACAACCACCAAGAAATAAGCCACAACTAACATATACACTTGGTAACGTCCACCAAAGTTTGTCTGAGGTTCTTGGTAAAGTTTCTACTGACGACCACGAAGATCCAAAACTTGCAGGCATGGTGGGCGTGGCTGACGTGCTGGAAGATCAGCCAGATAAGACCTTCAGAGAATGTCAATTTCATTTCCCCTGAGTTTTGAGTCTGCATCGGTTAGTACAGTCTGGCCATGTGGCTGGGTGCGTTCATGATGATGTAAGATAGAGACAAGGCAAAGAGCATCCTAGCCATACGAACATTGGCGCTAGCTCACACTGAGCTCCACCTAGGATCGTTGATCGGTTTCAGCTCGGAAACTTCCAGCATCGGCAGGTCACTGAGCTTCTTCCACCGGGACTTGTGAAGGACAGAACGATCGTAAAGAGCATGACAGTAATGGCGATCAGCTTTAGTAGCAACGTTACTACCAAGTCAATGTAGGTTATTATGTGCAAGAACATCAGCCTTGGACTTGGCAAGCATTTCTCAAGACCTATCTCATTTGGCGTTACCTCAGCAGCAACAGCAGTGGCCATATACAGCAACAACGACAAGACCAGAATGCACATGACCACGATACTGGCGCGTCACTTTGTGCACATAACCACAAAGCTTGTTGGATGACATATGGTGGTGTAATTCTCCACTGTTATGCACACAACGTACCATACGGACAAAAAACTAAATACGTAGGTGGCAAAAAACGAGACTTTGACACATCCCGTTCAGTTGATTGACTTTGTAGCCAATGGTCTCTATCCACACAAACAGTAGGCCAACCAGAACACCCATGTCAGAGATCAGCAATGCAAAAATGTAAATGCTGGAAGAAAAGTTCCTGAGTTCTCGTCGAAGAAGATCCAAGAAGAAACTTCATAAATGAATGACAGCATATCCTGGAGCGATCCCTTCTTTTCACCAAAGACGAATACGGCTTTATCTCACACGCTACTTGATGATGTCCAAATTTGTAGACTTGATAAATTCAAGTCGTATGTGATTTGAGTAGCACACAAATAATGAATAGAATATTTGAGTTCTTGGCTCTTGTGTCTTGAATAAAACAGAATGTGACAAACTTAAGTATGGAATTATCTGACAAGTATTTTAAACTAAAAGTTCTACCAGATATATACACGAATATATGATGAAAAACGTAATTTACTATTTGGATAGTTTATCAAAGAAGGTGCTGATCTCCTCCTGCATTAGTGGACGCATGGTTGTTTACTAATTTGGTTAATTTAGACAGCGTCCACAAGAGTCAGAGTGAAATGATCTCCATTGTCACCAACCCTCGATGCAGGGAGAAAGCATGACAAGATTGTGTTCTGAGCTTATACTCCAGGCATTGTGCTAGTAAAAGCTAAACTATAATGGCTGCCATTGAGAATGAACGAAATTCTGCAAATTCAGATCTTGGCCGTTGGGCTTTGTTCAAACGCAAACAAGCGTCCTTCTTTTTATTTAAGTGGTAGTTATTTTTCTGATTATTTTTTATTCTTGTATCCAGGTCTGGCATTGTAGCACAATACTGTGTTGTATAATAAAGACTGTGTTGTAAAGTACTTTTGATACTCTGTTTTTCTTTAGCAATTTTCATTACTTTTGCTTTGTTGATGTTGATTTTCAAATTGCATCGGGTGTCTATGAACTATATTAAAATGTTTTTACAGGTTTTTTTATTTTTCAATGTATCAGCACATGATCATCAACAAACAGAAACTCTGGTTGGCTAACTTACAAATGTAGTCCATGTATGTAATAAGCAATAGGGAGGATTGTACGTACTCCTGAATTACTCTTGCTGTGATTACAAAATTATGTTCCACTGGCATACTAAAAAGTATGGTCAAGCCTTTTATCCATAACTTATTTTATGATCTCTCTCATTAAAATATTATTTGGTCCAGGTACAAAGTCATTGTCAAAACTAAATAAACAAATAATATATAACTCACATTTGCACTGAGATCCTCTGCTTTATCAACAAGTAACTCCAACCTTTCCCCTCTGTCCGCCAACTGATCTGAATTGTAAACAAATTCAGTATAACAATTGAGCTGGTTTCTCAATACTATTGGTATTTGCAAGTAATTTTAAAAAAAATGTTTCTATAAAAAATTATCAGAAAAAGATGCATATTCACATATTAACATTTTTTTTCTTCTTTCTTTCTTCCTCATTTACTCTTCGGCATTGTGGGGTGATGTGGATCCATGATAGCTCAGTGGTTAGTGAACTGGACTACAAAGGACAAGAGGTCAGGTTCGATCCTGATTGACAGCTTTCAGGTTCACCAAGCCAAGGGTACCGGATTTTTTTCTGGAAGAGTAAATCGGCACGGGTGTAAATTTTACCACATTACCCCAAAAATCATGTGCCGAAGGTCTATAAAAATTATGGTCCCTAACACCATATTCCCTATACGCCATTTGGCGTGACGGAGCTCTTTTCTTTTTTTTTATTGTGGGGAGATATAGTTTGTGGTTTGTCTTTAGTATGGGTAGAATTTTAATTGTTTAACAATTCCACCAGGGGAGTGGCCATTGTGGCCTACTCTTTTCAACTTTTAATTGTTAAGGGTTAACATGTGCAGTGAACACAGGACCTTCTGCTTTTGGTGTTTTAGGGAGCCAGAAATATGATCTCACTACCCAGAAACCAAGGGAGGGTAAAGCCACCAAGAAACCATTGATTCAAAGAGAAAAATCCACACCACATGAGGTTGGATGTGAACCCAAGACCTTCTTGTAACAGTAAAGTAGTAAAGTACCCCCGTCACGCCAAGTGGCGTATAGGTAATAAGGTGTTAGTGACCATAAACTTTACAGACCTTCAGCACATGATTTTTGGGGTAATGTGGTCGGTATTACGCCTATGCCACTTTACTTTCCCAGAAAAAAATCTGGTACCCATTAAAGGCTGGGTAAACCCGGAAGCCATCGGTTTAGATCAAACCCTACCTCTTGTCCTTTGCTTCCCTCTATCTTTCGTCCCTCAATTTTCCCAGTTGTTACAATATATTCCAGCTGTTCTCTTCTCATTACATGGCCAAAAAATGATGATTGTTTCTTCCTAATATTGGAAATTAGCTCTCTTTTTGCTTTGACCTCTCTCAGAAATTTTCATTACTCTTCATAGCTGTCCATGGTATTCTCAACATTCTTCTATAAAACCACATTTCTACAGACTCCAGTGATTTTCTTGTCTGTTGTCCTATTGTCCATGAAGCATTACTTGAAGTAATCTTCTTTAATTGTGTTGAGAACAGCCTGTGATTTTACTTGATCTCCAATGCCTGAAATCTTTGCCCCTTTAGCTTCATCTTTGCATGGTGCAAGGTCAGGTGAACAGGGATGATGGTACAGCCTTTCTGAAAGAACTATTTTCTGTTCAATCTTGGAAAGTTCAGTTGTGATTGATTTTTTTTTTCTGCACATTGTACACCAAAGAAAAGTCACAAATAATGGCAGGACCAAATTTTAATAAATGGAAACAGATAATTTGTCAATATAAAAAACATAACACAGGGGTTTTTCGTTTTTTTTTTTTTTTTTTTTTTTTTTTTTTTTTTTTAAAAAAGGTAATTGATGGCTTAGAAATATAAGAAAATTATGTTCACTTCACCTACCAATATTTTGAACCATGATACTTTTTAGCTCATCTATCTGGCCTTGCACTTTTTCCACTTGGTCAATTTTATCTTCTGAGACATTTCTCTACATAACAAAAATGAGGGATTTATACAACATATCTCATCAATCAATGTACATGCACAATAAAAACATTTTCTTTTACAGATGACCTTAGAAGATATAAATAAAATCATTGCGAAGACTGCAATTAAAAATGGAGCACTTCTAACTTATTCACGCTGCAAAACTAATTATGACTGAGTGAATATAATGTGAGATGAGTAGCATGGCCAATCCTCATGTTTGCATGTCTTCTAATTTTTCTCTTAAGTCTGCACTATAGCTGATGCACATCATCTTCAACCACCTGACCATAGCACTTTAAACAAATAATTAAGAAAAGAGCACAACATTAAATGAATCAAACAAATATTAGATTATAACAAACCATTTGAGTTTCCATAACCTCTGAAAAATCAGTGTTCATGGCATATGGTCCGGCAGTCTGTGCCCTCACTCCATACTGTGACTGAAACCTGTATAGAAATTAGCAAACTGCAATAATTGTAATAGAAAAATAAAAAAGTAAAGTACCCCCGTCACGCCATGAGTAGCGTATAGGGAATATGGTGTTAGTGACCATAAATTTTTACAGACATTCGGCACATGATTTTTGGGGCAATGTGGTCGGTATTACGCCCATGCCGCTCTACTTCCCAGAAAAAAATCTGGTACCCATTAAAGGCTGGGTGAACCAGAAGCCCTCGGTTGGGATCAAACCCTAATATAGTAAATAAATAGTAAAGTACCCTCGTCACGCCAAGTGGCGTATAGGGAATATGGTGTTAGTGACCTAAAATTTTACAGACCTTCGACACACATGATTTTTGGGTAATGTGATTGGTATTACGCCCGTGCCACTTTACTTTCCCATAAAAAAATCCGGTACCCATTAAAGGCTGGGTCAACCCGAAGCCGTCAGTTAGGATCAAACCCTACCTCTTGTCCTTGTAGACCCCCACTAACCCTAATATGGGCAATATTAAATCAGGTCAAGAATTCAAGTACATAGGAAGGATAATAACATCAATTAGTAGATGTACTAAAACAGTATATTGTATAACAGGTGAACTGTAAAATAGCTCAGGCAAAAGTCATTGATATCTTGAGGCACATTCTTCTTGGTCAGTCTCTGTCTCTTCTTCCTGAGAACAACTTCTTCTTCTTCTTCTTCTTTCCTTCCTTATCTGACTTTCAGCGTCAGGGGAGATATAATTTGCGGTCTTTTGCTCTTCTGTTCGCCTCTGCTGCTGTTATGATTTCTAATGCTTCTAATATTCCATCGACCCATCTTTTACGTGATCGACCCTTGGGTCTGGTGTTCTCACAACGTTTGTTGAAGGCTCGTTGTGTTGTGTTTTGTTCTTTCTGCCTCGTCACGTGGCCAAACCATTTTATCTGTTGTTTCCTTATATATTCTATGGCGGGGCTATTCCTAGCTAGCTTTTTTCTCAGTTCTTCATTTCTGATCTTATCTCTCAGACTGTTTCCTGTCATTCGTCTAACACATTTCATCTCTGTAGAGGTTATTTTTCTTATTGTTCTTGCATCTAGGTCCAGGTCTGGCATTGGTAGCACAACGTTGGGATGAAGATTGTTATAGTATAGTGCTCGTTTTGCCTCCAGAGTTTATTTCCTTGTTGGACAATAGTGGTGATAACTGTCCAATGATTTGACAAGCTTTGTTGCATCTTGATTCTATCTCTGCTGTTTGGGAATTATTGTTTGCCATTAGACTTCCTAGGTATTTTAATTCCTCTACTTGTTTTAGTTGTCTGCCTTCTATAGTTATGTTGATGTTCTGTTTATTTTTGGCGACATTCATGACTTCTGTTTTGTTGATGTTGATTTTCATGTTGTATTTTGTGCCTGAGATGTTGAGTTTGTGTTAAGTGTTCTTGTAGGTCTTCTATTGTTTCATGTATTAGTGCCTGATCGTCTGCAAATAGAAGCTCGTTGATCTCCTCTGTCTCTGATGGGTTGGCTAAGCTTGCATATTTGGTCCATGTATGTAATAAACAGTAGGGGGGATAGTACGCACCCCTGTCTTACACCTGATCTAACTTCGAAGTGATCTGTGTAGCCTGCTGCTGTTCTGATCCTGCAGCTGCTGTTGACGAGAGACTTTTAATAAGGTTAATTAGATGTTAGCTTACTCCGTATGTTGTTAGTATCTCCCACATTGTTCTCTGTTTACTCTGTCGAATGCTTTTTCCTGGTCAATGAAGGCTATGTATAAACTGAGACAACACCTTCTATATTGCTCTTCCAAACCATAGTGTCTTATAATGTGTCTGTTGTATTTTTATTCATAAATTCAAGAAGATTTTGCTCAACTTTCTTTGTCAGTGGAAATAAGAAAAAAAATAGTCTTCAGTGTTATGTAGATAGTTGGAGACTAACAAAGTGTTATGTAGATATAGTTGGAACTAATGAAAGTGTTATGTAGAGATAGTTGGAGACCAACGAAAGTGTTATGTAGAGATAGTTGGAGACTAACAAAAGTGTTATGTAGAGATAGTTGGAGACTAACAAAAGTGTTATGTAGAGATAGTTGGAGACTAATGAAAGTGTTATGTAGAGATAGTTGGAGACCAACGAGAGTGTTATGTAGAGATAGTTGGAGACTAACAAAAGTGTTATGTAGAGATAGTTGGAGACTAACAAAAGTGTTATGTAGAGATAGTTGGAGACCAATGAAAGTGTTATGTAGAGATAGTTGGAGACTAATGAAAGTATTATGTAGAGATAGTTGGAGACTAACAAAATGTTATGTAGATAGTTGGAGACTAACAAAAGTGTTATGTAGAGATAGTTGGAGACTAACAAAAGTGTTATGTAGAGATAGTTGGAGACTAACAAAAGTGTTATGTAGAGATAGTTGGAGACTAATGAAAGTGTTATGTAGAGATAGTTGGAGACTAACAAAGTGATATGTAGAGATAGTTGGAGACTAACAAAAGTGTTATGTAGAGATAGTT
This sequence comes from Megaustenia siamemsis, assembly GCA_032433765.1. Taxonomy (NCBI): domain Eukaryota; kingdom Metazoa; phylum Mollusca; class Gastropoda; order Stylommatophora; family Ariophantidae; genus Megaustenia; species Megaustenia siamemsis. The sequence goes on along the minus strand of JAVIAB010000001.1, from coordinate 32,655,349 downwards.
GGAGACTAACAAAAGTGATATGTAGAGATAGTTGGAGACTAACAAAAGTGTTATGTAGGAGATAGTTGGAGACTAACAAAAGTCTTATGTAGAGATAGTTGGAGACTAACAAAAGTGTTATGTAGAGATAGTTGGAGACTAACAAAAGTGTTATGTAGAGATAGTTGGAGACTAATGAAAGTGTTATGTAGAGATAGTTGGAGACTAACAAAAGTGATATGTAGAGATAGTTGGAGACTAACAAAAGTGTTATGTAGAGATAGTTGGAGACTAACAAAAGTGATATGTAGAGATAGTTGGAGACTAACAAAAGTGTTATGTAGAGATAGTTGGAGACTAACAAAAGTCTTATGTAGAGATAGTTGGAGACCAACAAAAGTGTTATGTAGAGATAGTTGGAGACCAACAAAAGTGCTATGTAGAGATAGTTGGAGACTAACAAAAGTGTTACGTAGAGATAGTTGGAGACTAACAAAAGTGATATGTAGAGATAGTTGGAGACTAACAAAAGTGTTATGTAGAGATAATTGGAGACCAATGAAAGTGCTATGCAGAATAGTTGGAGACCAACGAAAGTGTTATGTAGAGATAGTTGGAGACAACAAAAGTCTTATGTAGATAGTTGGAGACCAACAAAAGTGTTATGTAGAGATAGTTGGAGACCAACAAAAGTGTTATGTAGAGATAGTTGGAGACTAACAAAAGTGTTATGTAGAAATAGTTGGAGACCAACGAAAGTGTTATGTAGAGATAGTTGGAGACCAACAAGAGTGTTATGTAGAGATAGTTGGAGACCAACAAAAGTGTTATATAGAGATAGTTGGAGACCAACGAGTGTTATGTAGAGATAGTTGGAGACCAACAAAAGTGTTATATAGAGATAGCTGGAGACTAACAAAAGTGTTATGTAGAGATAGTTGGAGACCAACGAGAGTGTTATGTAGAGATAGTTGGAGACCAGAAAGTGCTATGTAGAGATAGTTGGAGACCAACGAGAGTGTTATGTAGAGATAGTTGGAGACTACAAAAGTGTTTATGTAGAGATAGTTGGAGACTAACAAAGTGTTATTAGAGATAGTTGGAGACCAACGAGAGTGTTATGTAGAGATAGTTGGAGACTAACAAAAGTGTTATATAGAGATAGTTGGAGACCAACGAGTGTTATGTAGAGATAGTTGGAGACCAATGAAAGTGCTATGTAGAGATAGTTGGAGACCAACGAGAGTGTTATGTAGAGATAGTTGGAGACTAACAAAAGTGTTATGTAGAGATAGTTGGAGACTAACAAAAGTGTTATGTAAGATAGTTGGAGACCAACAAAAGTATTAAGTAGAGATAGATGGAGACCAACAAAATGTTATGTAGAGATAGTTGGAGACCAACAAAAGTGTTATGTAGAGATAGTTGGAGACTAACAAAAGTGTTATGTAGAGATAGTTGGAGACCAACAAAAGTATTAAGTAGAGATAGATGGAGACCAACAAAAGTGTTATGTAGAAATAGTTGGAGACCAACGAAAGTGTTATGTAGAGATAGTTGAGACCAACGAAAGTGTTATGTAGAGATAGTTGGAGACCAACAAAAGTGTTGTAGAAATAGTTGGAGACCAACGAAAGTGTTATGTAGAGATAGTTGGAGACCAACGAAATATAGTTTTTATAGAGGGAAGTTTAGAATTCAATGGACAACTTTAAAAAAAAAAGTAAAGTGTTGAAGCCTTTCTAAAAGAGCCCAAGTCATTATTATCAGATTGCATGTCCTTTGTAGAATGTTGCATTCACCACAGCTCGTTTGAAAGAATCACTGTCTCTAGCCTGATCTCCCACTTTTTTTATTGTCACTTTGCAGTCTTCTTGATGTCTTGAAACCACCTTCTTCTTGGTCTGCCCCTGATACATCACCAGGAACCATGCCTTCCAATATTGTTCTTTTCAGCCCGCAGTGTCTTTGATGTGGCCATAGTATTAAAATTTTCTCTGTAAAATAGTGTTTATAAGCCAGCTCTTTTTAATTCTTTTTCTAAAGTTCTTTTGGATTAGTTTGTGTCCTCAAAAACATCAGTCTATACATATAAACAAATTACTATAGTTTTAAAATGTTTTAGGATCAAGTAAAATGTTCTGAGACATCACAATTCATGTGCATGATATATTTATCTAGATCTGATACACTTACCTATGTTTAATTTCATTCAGAAAAAAGAATGCCTTTTTCCTGTCAAAATCCTTTAAAAAGAAATAGAAAATAAACAAATATGATCTTTAATACATTCAGAGAGAGAGAAATAGGAATAAAGAGGAACGGAAAGTTCTGAGATAACAATGCTAGATAAATATTAAGATAAAAAGAATAACGTGATAATTAGGGCTCGGATTTTCATGAAATGTCATATTTTTTTCCTGAAGCATATTTTCAGTTTTAAGTTAATTTCTACATGTTTCAAGCATTTCTGAACAATTTTAAGCTGTTTTTATTTGTCATATAAATGCATATTTTGACCATAATTTTGATGAGGTCATATTTTGCCTGAAATTGGAGATTTAGGTCATATTTGGTCATGTTTAGGTCATATTTACGTCATATTTTGGTCATATTTTGCATATTTTCTGGTGTACTCAACTTTCTGGTGTACTCCGTTTGCTTATCAATGTTAGCACACCTTAAACTATGTTTAGAGACAAATTATGAGGATTGGCTATATTTTTGAATGTGTGTATTATGAATATGCATGTGTGTCTTTCATGCGACTGTAGGGAGGGGAAGACATCAGTCAACTCTTTGATGTCAGTCGGCATCTGAGAATAAAAAAGGGAGTGACATCCGCTCAATACTTCAAAGAATTTTCTGGTTTTGTTTCGAAAGTAAATTGTAGGAAACAATTTCAAATGTTTCAACGTCAGGAGCGAATATTCCTGGATTTGTTAAATCTTCCAGTTTCAATTTAAACCATTTGGCGCCCATTTGTATGTTACAATTACATGTATTAATTTGCCATTTGCAACAGTGACTGACTACATGATCTTGTGCTCTAGCTCATAGTTATATAATAGTTATATTGTTTATGGTTGATTCACTGGAATAACTTTGCTTTACAATGCCTAAAGTGTCTAATTCTAATGGTGCAAAGTTGCGTAAATTTGTGCAGGAATTTGGTTCAAAAGTATTTAGTACCGATGGAGAAATATTGTACTGTACACTGTGTGAGGTCAAGGTTACAGCTGGAAAACGGTTTAATGTGCACAACATTGCAATACTTCTAAACATATGAAATGTTTAAGTAGACTTTCTGAAATGGAAGGAAGACAAAGTTATTACTTGAAAAATGTTCTGCTACTTCCTCTTCTTCTTCGGGAAACACAGAAACCGGTTTTAATAAAGATTTGTGTCATATGATGGTTTCATCAAATATCCCTTTAAATAAATTGCAAAATCAATATTTCCGACAATTTCTGGAGAAATACACTAGCCATCCTATCCCAGATGAATCTATGTCTACTGACTATGACTACTATGTAATGCGTAAACATGCAAACAATAATAATTTGTGTTTTTATTTTTTTTGGTTCATAAATGAGAAAAACCTTATGGTCATATTTCGCATATTTAGCATATTTTAGGTCATATTTGCCTTTTTAGGTCATATTTGCATGTCATATTTCAGGATTTTTAGGTCATAAAAATCCGAGCCCTAGTGATAATAGATGCAAAATCAGGAATTGCTACAACTTTATGGTATAAAAGGATACCCCAATTAAAAAAAATTACAGACTAAAGGTCTTCATCAGCGAAATCGACAGCCACATCCAATGACAACTCCTTAACTCTTTCCCTTCCTAGTAATGCTCAATCCATTGCAGTAGCAAGTCTTAGGTTTCGCAACATACACTCTCTCTGTTGCAAAATGTTTGAATAATTCTTCCGCATCTCTGTTTTTGAAGTCTTTTAGTACCTCATTGTATAGAAGAGTGGTTTCCCCTGTGACATAACCTCTTCTGAAACCTTTAAATAACTTTAAATAAATTTGAGTGTTGGAAATACAAATAAAATCAAATTAGATTGATACATTTCACCTCGTTTTTGTATGTTTTATGTCCTGGTATCATGACTTCCAATAGAAAATGGATAAAACCCTAGTTCCCAATGGATTATTTAAAGACTACAACAACCATGTAATGTAAGTAAACCAAATTTCCATTAGAAATAGTAAGTTTACATTATTATATTTCGTTGTTTTGTGATCAAGGTGTCTGTTAATTTTCAACCATCATTTTCCTCTTTCTTCAAATTTTAAATAATTACCAAAATGATTTTATGTTAAACAAATATTATTTCCATTTTTGCAATATTCCATCTTTATTTTGATATAATGTCATGCTTTATTATTAAAACATAATTATAACATAATTTTTACATTGGCGACTTCAGTTTTCACAAATCTAGTTAGATAATTCAGCTAAAACCAGCAAAATAATCAGGAGGGGAAGGAGTTATGTCCGAAAGTCTCTGTGGATCTCTCAATTTGAAATTTAAAAAAAACTTCCAGAACAATCATGTGGACAATTCATGGCAAGAAATTATTTCCACATTAACCTAAAACATTGGTTAGACTTACCAAATCTAATACTCACATTAAACAAATTATGCCAGGCTGACAATTATAATACTGCACCTGAATATAATTACTTTATACTATTTCTAACATCATCATTCACATTAATGTAAAGATTATTGTTGTGTGTATTTTTTTACAATGATTCAGTCATTTATCTTTAACAAAAATAATTAATCATTGTCAGTTACATGTTCTTTGCAGAATGTTGCATTTATCACTGCCTGTCTGAAAGCATCTCTGTATCTAGCCCTATCTCCCACCACTTCTGCAGTCAAATTGAAAGTCTCATTGATATTTTGAAACCACCTTCTTCTTCGTCTGCCCCTATCTCATTTATCTGGAACCTGCCTTTCATTATTGTCTTTCCATCTCACTGTGTCTTTTGACATGTCATAGTACTTTAATTTCCTGTGTAAGATGTTGCTCTGCAGCTCTTTTCAATACTTAGATCTGTTAATATGCCCTCCTTCTTTTTTATTATCCTAGGCATCCTAAGGATTTTTTATTGCATTTTGTTAAGAGTGACCAATTTCCTTCACTGTTGTTTGCGAGATTGTCCATGATTGATAACCATATGTTGCTATTGGAAAGATACACGCTATCATTTGTTTTAATATAATTAATCAAAATATTTTTTAACCCTAGATTACAATACATATCTGTGGGTGACGTTATCATGATACTGTCATAAAGATTACTACCACTTTAATATTACATTTGGGTTCCAAAAATATTATATTTTCTTTGAACTTTTGCCACATGTTTACCCAAGCAGACACATGGGAATGGATGCTGTAATAATTTCCTGGTTGCGTTAGATTTATGGCCTGAAATTCAAATGCATCGCACAGTGGCAACCAGAGGTGTTACATTGTTATTCATATGACCGCCATAAGTCTGTCAATCCAGTTGTATGGTTGGTTCCCTCAAAGCATCATTCACTGGCTATGCCGTGTTAAAAAGGTTTCTTTGATGTCTCGTCAACGACGAGGAGATTTCCCCTGACGTGAGAATAAAAAAAGGGGAAAATATTTTTTTTTCTTAAATGGTGAAATTTATTTACGATACCTTCCTACGATACCATCATACTTTTTACAACGAATTTGAAAAAAAAAAATCACATTAAAGGAAACAAATTCAACGCTAAGGGATTACTGGAAGTAGTAATAAGGAAGGTAAAGGGAAGGGGGAATATTTGCCCACAGTAAACTGTCAAATTTAAAGAATTTGTATCTCAAGGCGGTAATTTTTAGATGGATCGTAACGTAAGGTTAAATTTTTTTTTTTAATTCATAGTTTGCACATACATTATTAATTTGAAACAAAAAATTAATCAAATTAATTCAGCCCACAGCTTTGATAATTGAATGAGTTAAATAAAACAGCATATCTGCTCAATTAAAAACAATAACTTACATCATCTGTTATACACATGTACAATTCTGTCTTCTGTTATGTAATGGAACAGAAACTGAAACAAATTATGAAAATAAAAATACAAAGCAATTCAAATATATTTTTTAGCACCAAAAAAATATTTCACTTTCATACAATTATGAACATTGCATTCATCATCATGTGCCATACCGGTTTGGCGTAGGCGATCATGTCCTTCCACAATCTTCTATCTACAGTGCATCGTCATCAGTTCTGTTGTTGATTGTTTTCCATGCCATGACACCAAGCTATCCAGTATTTTCTCTTCTGTCATCTGCAATCTCTCTTTCCTTTTATTTTGTCAGTTGTAACCAAGTATTCCAACTTTCCTCTTCTCATGATGTACCCGAAAAATGTAGATTGTTTCTTCCTGATGTTTTAGGAGCTGTCTTTTTGTGTTGGCTTCTTTGAGAACTTCCTCAATGGTCTTTTTAGCTGTCCAGGGAACTTTCACATTCTTCTGAGAAATCCAATCTCTGTGGCCTCTAATCGTCTTTCATTTGTTTGTTACTGTCCATGATTCGCTTCCATAGGTCAGAATTGGTTCTATATGCACCGATGAACTCTCTTTCATTGACATAGATTTGTTGCATAAGATATTTTTCATTTTCTGAAATGCTATTTTGGCCTGAGCTATTCTGCTTTTTATTTCTGTGGTGCATCTCCCATCTGATGTTATTATTGTGCCAAGTATTTGAAACGTTGTACTTGTTTCAGATTTCTCATTTTTGTATGCTGCAATGATGGTGATGATTGTTTCTTCCAAATGACCATTACTTCTGTTTTCTTACTATTCAGACTGAGACCTTTCTTGTTGCTTCTTTTACTATTATGTCTATCAATTCTGTAGTTCATTCTCTGTCTCTGCTATTAAGACTGTGTCATCCGCATATCCAAATTATTTATATTGTGACCGTTGACTTCAATTCCTTTTTTGTCTACTATTGATCTCATAATATGTTCGCTAAAGTGAAAACAAATCCGGCGACAGAACACAGCTTTGTCTGACTCCTTGTTTTATGAGTTGAAATTGTCCTAATTGGTTGTTTAATTTGTATAGCTACTGTTTGTTGCCAGTACATGTTTTTTATGATTCGCTGATCAAACATTGTATTATCATCATTATCATTATGTTTTGTCTCTGCATTGAAAACTAGCTATCATGGACAACCACTCTGTCTCTTGCCTAGATGGTACACACTGCCACAGGTTCTGCCATCTATTATCTGGCTGGACTTGATGGCAATGGTAAGAGTCTCTTGGGAGGTCGATTTTAAACAAGGAACACTTCATTTCTGTGCTGCCAGGCCATGAAAGTGTAAGAGGTAATGAGAGTACTGACAGGATTGTCAGTTTGGCTGATATTAAGTGTGAAAGGCAATGACCCAGTTGACATTTTGAATGCTCACAGAAATGCTGGACAAAAAGGACCTTGAATCTCCAGGCAGAAACAGATTATACGAATATAATTTCAAGGTGGGAGATGCAGACGGGAGTGCTATGTAGGAATCCAAAGAAGACTTATCAAAAAACACAACACCAGTGTCATTAGTTGCTACACGCTGAGCAATGTACTTCAGAAGAGATCTGAGCACTTATGGACTTGTCTGATATGTAATGAGGAATATCTGTTGATTAAACTAAACTCCTATCCATCTTTTGTCAGTCTACTTTAATCTTTTCTGTTTCTAATCCTTTACCTTGTACTTTCCTTTCAATATGACTTTCTGTATGTTATTGTGTCTCTTGATGAGTCTACAAAATTCCATTGTCTCGTATGAACTGTGTTAGATTAACTCTTTCTATTTTCAGCTGTTTCAATACTTTTTATTTGTTTCTTCTGTTTAACCAATTCTTCTCATTCTTTTATGGATCCACATTTCAGATATACACATACATTGCAATTAATCAATCTGCAGAAATACACACATTTTTCAATGAAACAGACAATAACTCATAACAATCACTTTTATAAACCTTTACTGAGGAAAATAATTTTGTTTTACACTTTCCTGAAAATAGAATTTTAACAATTTTCAAAATATATGCCTTATGCAGTTGACCTAGATATCATATTCTGGCATACA